>CM034313.1:74448345-74911575 GCA_019925795.1 Dendrobium chrysotoxum
TTGGATTGTCAAATACCTGACCACATAAACAAGTAATATTTGAAGTTGCACCCTAAACGCTTCCCTAAAAAGTCTATGGATAGGAAAAAAATAAATTATCGCCATAGTGGATAACACCGTGATAAGTCTAGTGAATATGGCGGGCCTGTATCTACCTATGATGGCAATGCCAATGTCGAAAGAAAGAGTGATAGGTCATCCACAAATGTGGAGGCACGAGAGTCGTTCACTTTGATAATAAAAGCCAAGCAAGAGGTAATCAATGCTGTCGTTGACTGTCGACATCAATAGAAGAATCTCATTTTAATGAATCAAGCATATAAATTAGGTTTGAACATCATACCTTATCCAAACACTTATCTTTTGGGATGGATGCAGAAGAGGTTAAATTTGCAAATTAATTGCTAGTGCTGATTTATGCTCACTATCACAAAGAATTACATCAACGAGATGTTGTGCTAGATAGTTCCATTAAACATCTATTAAGTGACCATACCTAATAGTTATGCAGTAAGACACCAACAAGTGTAATAGTGCCAGTTCACCAAAGATGGAAGTAGCTTCCTAATAAAGAAGAAATATAGCATTTTTATGATGGACATGGTAATAGTGTGCCAAGCAAAGAAGATCAACAATTTTTGCTAGAAGTTCATATTTTTGCTTGCCCAATTAATCAAAGAAAAAAGGACAACTCTTTCCCTCAACTATAGGCAAGAATAATGATTTGCAAAATAAGAATTTGACTAAGGAGTTTGCATCACTCTCATAGAAATCTAACGAACTATCACAACACAGCCCTCGAGGAAGACATTCAATTCATCTCAACCGAGTTGCTGTTAAATCTCTCAGTATACTAAAACTCAACCATCAAAATGCACAGAATGGAGTGATCCACAATAACTCTCCATGATGACTGCCCATTGTGATAGTTCCCAAGAAATTCAAGATCTGAAGGATATGTGTCAAATAACACACCCTCAACAAAACAATGAGAAAAACCATTATCTTATGTCACACATCAATGATCAACTAGATCAATTGAATTTTGACGCCACCTAAAGCTAGATCTCAATATGGCTATTAACAAGTATGGATCAATGAGCAAGACACTTGGAAGACGAAGCAAAGGCTATAAGAATGGTTGGAGCTGCCACTTGGAATGTGCAACGCCATTGACACCTACATGAGGCTGATGAATGGCATCCTATAGTGGTACCTCTATTACTTCATTATCGTTTATCTAGACAATATCTTGATCTGCATCAAGTCATGGGAGGAGCATAAGGAAAACTAAAGGAAGATGTTCAAACTATTACAACAAATCAACTTCACCACAACCAATAAGGATTGCACATTCGAAAAGAAACCCCTTTGAGAGATTTGAGGTAGGAAATGAAAAGGTCAAGAATGACTCCAACAATGTAAAGATGATCAACAAGCAGCCAAGATTGTGCATGGTACCAATGTGAGGAGTATTATAAGCACTCTTCAATATATTCATAGGTACATTTGTCATTTTCAATGCTATCTTCTTCATTGCATTCCCTCACTAGAGAAAATTACAATTTCAAATGAAGCAACAAAAATGAAGACATGTCCCTCCTATTGAAAAAGAAGTTAAATAAGGCATAGTTATTGTCTTGCCAATATTGTAAAAAGCATCAATGCTAGAGGCAAATGCAAGTTGTTCTGCCATGGGTACAGTTTTACTACCTAATGGAAAACTCAGTGCATACCAAAAAAAAATTTCTTAGGGGATAAACTTAAAAAAAGTCCACCGATTATTCATATATAAACAATTTAGTTCCAGAATATCATGTTGCTCCAATTTAGTCCCTCAACAATATAAAATTGATCTAAAATTATCCATTTGGGATTACATTGGAATTAATTTTGTATAGTTGAGTAACTAAATTTGGATCAATTTTATATCACAATACCAACATGAGGGACCATTTTTGATCAATTTTATATATTCGATAGACTAAATTAAAGCAACGTGAAGCTCTAGGACTAAATTGGACACACAAGAATAATCTAGAGACTATTTTTGTTTTCATGGGTGTATAAAAGAATTACCCCACTTATGAAAAAGAGTTGTTGCCAATATATCAAGCAATAATGCATTGGCATGTCTATCACTTGGAGAAGGAGACTATGTTGTGCACAAACAACAAACCACTTTAGTCCATGCAAACCCAAATAAAGTTGCAGCAAGTCAGACATATGAATTGGATAACACATCTCCAATAGTTCAACCTAGAGATCAAGTAGAAGATGGGTATTACACTAAAGCGGTTGATATGCTCTCTCAGCCAATATTAACTCTTTCATGTTTTAGCACTATCGTTCAAGTTGAAATACTAAATGGAGAAATATGAAAATGATCTCTTCTTCAAAATGATACTTTGAAGTTCACATAGAGAGATGGCTTCCTTTATAAAGGAAGACAGTTGTGTACACATAATCTGGTCAATTGAGTATACGGGATAAGGGAGGCATATTCATCCAAAGTGGTTGACTAGGAAGCATGGACGCTTCAAAATGCTTGTCATGATCTTGTCAAACAAGTAAACATCACAAGCACGCCCTGACATGTTAGATGCTCTTAAAATGATGTCAAAGGTGTTTCAAGACTTGAGAAGAGCAGCTTTACAAAACGAAAAACTAAATTGAGATAGTCGTATTTTAATTTTTAGATCACTATGGTTTCTTTAAAAATAATTCATAAGCCTTTTCATATCTATTTAATCCTCTCATTATGAGCTTACACAACAATACTGAGAGGTTAGCATTGGATCACTTTTGGTTTTGTTTGGTTGATCTATAACATGTGTGAGATAGCAAGCGGATTCCTCCCTCACCATATTTGATATGCTATTATACATTGCATTTCATATACAACTAATGCAACTATTTCGTAAGTCGATATTTGTTAGCACGTTGCCTAATTATTTAATTGGATTTTTTAACTTAATTAAGATGCCTAATTTGGAATCTAAACATTCTTTAATCATGGCTTATACTATTTAAAGCATCAATTTATGACTTGCTCAATTGTTTGCTTACATATTTAAGTTATTTAATTTGTTATTTTTCTCTTATATTTTAAATTATGTTTAGATGACTTTAAGATAAACTATTGATTTTTCAACATAAAGGGATTTCATATCAATAATTTATAATTATTCCCCTTTAGATATACATCAAACCTCTTTCTATTGTTAGTAGCTAAAATTCAACTGGCATAAGATCATGTATTTCTCTTTGTTGTTAATGTTTAATTTACTATGACAAAAATGCTCTTAACAATTTTATTTTGACATAAATTATGTTGAATATTTTGAACACCATAAAATATTTTCTCGGCATGAAAGTTTAGGATGCATTAGTTGTTAGACGCACACTTTGATCAACCAATATGCAGGCTTTGTTGAGCTTCACACTTGGTATTGTGTTTTGCATGTTCACAACACTATGACTGATCTAAGAATTTCCAAGCAAAGTAGTTACATCAAAGAAGCATCAAGTTTGTAACTCTTTTGTATTAGTCATGTAGATGTTTATAAACGATATTCTAAGTGAGATACTTTATGAATTACATTTGCAATTGCTCTAATTTTAATAGATGAGGCCATTATTGAAATAAATGACAAGTTATAACAAAAGAGAAAATTTTTAGAAGATAAAGAACTAAGGGTTAACATAACGAAATTTGTATATATGATAAACAATTTAAATGAAATTAAAAGTAATAATAATCTCACAATCTTGTCAGATACCAAAGCTCCAAAGTTAAGGTTTGGTAATTCAAATAAAATACTTTAGGAGAACTATGTAATCATAAAAATAAAAACAAATTTTATAAAAATTGTGATTAAATTAACTATACTCTAGGGATCAATGCATTGAGCAATAAAGAAGTCATAAAAAGCCTAATTGAGTGTGGCATAAATGAATGTCAAAAAAAAAGTGCCATCAATAGGAATAGTTGATTGTGTAATTATTATATTAAAGATATCATGGGAGTAGCACTTGTTCAAGAAAATGTAAAGAAAAATACACTAATGTAATTCAAGCATAGATAATTGAGTATGGAAGATGTACCAATAACAAGAATTTATAAAATTAATACAGAAAAAATAGTAACCTAAAGATAGCTTGACTAGAAGATAAGTGAAAAAATTTGAAAAATATAAAGTTAACACCTTGTGTACTACAAGAAGAATGAATGAGAATGTGGATTGTATTATCATTTGTAATATGTTCAAATGTTTTGATTTTTGTAGACAAACAATAAAAGCAGAAACCAATATCAATTTTCATTAATAAACTTGTATAACAATCACATTGTGAGATTTCCACCATAAAATACAATACTATGTGCTAGCCTTGACATGTCATTAAAAAATATTTGGATGTACTGTGTATAGTACCTCTTCTAGTTTTTCACGAGGTGAGTAAAAAATAGACTCCACTGAGAGCATTGCAACCACAATCAACATTTCTTCCAAGCACCTGAATTCCCCAGACAAGATGAGTGCTTTAGAGTATATGGGATCCAAGGGAAACCTAGCCATCTGAATCCCAACTGGATCAGATAATTTACAATCATCATTCAAAGCCCCTAAAAGATACAGCTCCTGCAGGGATTGTTTAATGGCGCTCCTGTCATTGGTATGAATTAAGATTAAGTAAATCCAATGCAATGTATAAATTAAGAATGGCAGCAGCAGTACGAAAACAGTTAAGAAGAAAAATTACTTCTGGTTTAACATAATGATGAAAACTTTAAGTTGTCGTTTACAAATGCCATTCAAACCTCATTGCTAAACTATTAAAGAGGTTCACTCTTCCATTCACAGCTTGTAAGCTCCACCAAATTAAATTAGCATATAATATCAAATTGAGTGGAACTTGCATAATCAACTAAAAGCAAAAGTCTCGTGAAGTACATGAATATCCCAGACTCACACTATTGTGGATTCTAGGGAGGGATTATTTTACACTGCCATATCCCAGCATGAAGATCGATTGTTTTCAAGTTTAAATCATTGCTGAAAAATCAAAATAAGCAGAACCACTTGAGCCATGGGCCACTATATGTATGACCAAACACAACAAAGTAAAGTTAGAGCACAATTATAACTTGAATGAGTTTTAAGAGTCCCAAAAACTCTCTCTCTCTCTCTCTCTCTCTCTCTCTCTCTCTCTCTCTCTCTATATATATATATATATATATATATATATATATATGGAATGGAAAACAATGAACACAAGCAAAGAGTTATTAAAAAGTAACTCCTAAGGTTTAATCCCATGTAATGATAGGTTTGAGTTTAAGGTGGAAGGAATGCAATTAAACTAGGCAAGAAACAAAGACTTTCATCTATTCCTATGAAGTTAAACATTTCTCCTTTTTCTTGAAAGTACGTTATAGTGCAATTTTAAATAGCATGACAAAGGACACCCTCACAAATCTACTGGATTATAAAAAGTATGCTATGAAGCCAGTAAGCAAAATAACAGGAAAAAAACATATAAAAACAAAGCATATTTCACCTTGAAGGCTTGTCCATGAAATCAAACCCAATAATATCATCAAAACCTAGGGCTTTGAGCTGTAGTACAACATTTGACAGGCTGCACCTTTTGATCTCAGGAACAGTAGAATCTATAAGTTTCCAAAATTCACTTTCTGGATATAACCGGAAGCATTTTCCAGACCCTCGCGCCCAGCTCTACCACTACATTATACATAAAGAAAATTCATATTATCAGAAATACGCCACATATGCAGACTACGTCAGACATTTAAAACTGTACTTTTGGGCAACACATGCAGCAATACATGCCAATCCATGCAGCATAATCATTTTGAAAACATGTCAATAAGTAAAAGTGGGAAAATAGACCATCAAACTACAGACCAAGTTGGGTGGAAAAATAATTTTTAGTGTCATTGTAGGGCATGCATGCAACGAAGGTTGCAGGTGAACCAATGCAATCAATGAACAACTAGATTCAAGTAGATTAATACTCGTTCATGTTAGAAATTGAATAAGTTTGAATACTTTTTAAAAACTTAGAAGTTAAATGAATCAAGCTTAAACACAATCCAGCTCATTTATTTATGTTTATGAATGTATTATTTGTTGTTCAACAATAACTTGTTAAAAGCTTGATATTAAACCCATATATTGTTCAATTTAAATTTGTTTAAATATAGTTCTGTTCAATAACTTGTTTAATAGTAATACATTATATATTTATTTATTGTGCTTCTTATATAGGTAACTATTTATGATTATATTTTAGACTTTTAATTTTTCCAATCTAATTAATTAGTCCTATTGATTTGATCATTCTATAATTTTTTTGCAAAGTGCGAGTTACGACTTATAGCTACTTAGTTTTTAAATTTTGTTCATCAACATAATACTTGTTTGTTTGGAATGCTTATGCTTGTTTTAAGTTTTTATTTATTCAAGAATCCCATATGCTCTATTTCAACCTTATTGGTGATTTTTTTATGTTGTATGATAGCAAGAAAATTTGTGCATGACATTCTTAATCAGCGTTTGTTTAATTATCGCAAACAGTTAAATACTAATTCCAAGTTCATTAAATTGTTTGTTCATTTAGACTTGGGAAATTATTTATCCATATGATAACCAAGTAGGAATTTATCCAATATTCATTTATGAGATTGCTTATTCGCTTGTTTAAGTACTAGTTTGATTATTTTACTAGCCAAGCACGTTCATCAATAATTCAAACTCAATTCGAACTTGAACAACATGTAGTATGCTAATGGACCGGCCGATTTGATTGATAGATAATTAGGAAATTTCCTAATCAAGAGAGAGTTGTTTAGGAATGTTCTTAATCAAAAGGGAATTGTTTAGGAATGTTTTAATTAAAATTGGGAATTAATTATTTATGATAAGAGATCTAATTTGAATTTAAAATCTAAGATAAAATTATGTAGGAAAGAGAAAGAATTAAGAGGCATTATTTAGGAAAGTTTTAATTATAATTGGGAGGGAATTAATTAGGGAAATAAATCTAATTTGAATTCAAATTTGAGAGGGAATTATTTAGGAAAAGAGGGCTGATTTGGGAGGGAATTATAGGAGCCTATTTAAGGCTAACAACAGAATGATTTCAGGATTATGTTTGGAGTTTGCTAAAATTAGAATTTCTTAGGTTTTGAGGGCTCTACCAGCCGGCTAGGGATTTGGGAGAGCCGGATCTTCCTCTCCAATTGAAGATCCAATTGTATCTTGTTGTTTTCTTTCATATATCTTGCAATAAAAAGAGTTTGGTGTGTTCTTCCTAAATTTTTTGTGCCATTCTTTAATTTTATTGAAATTGCATCCACTTCCTATCAAATCGGTATCAGAACACGATCCGGGTACCTAGGCGGGAAGAAAGGTAGAAACGTTGGAAAGGAAAATCAGACAATTGAAATCTGATATTATAAAGATTTCATATTTCAAAAAAGCAATTTTTAGACATCCATGAGAAAATTGATGGGAAGTTTGCCATTATGGAGGAGATGATTAGGAAGCTGCTCGAATTCCAAACCAAAATAGTATCGTCGAAGGAGAGGGAAGCCACCACCGGCCAAGTAAGTGGGGAAAACTCTAATCCGATAAGGAGAGGGGAAAATCAAAAGGTGGAAATATTGGAGAAAGAAGAGGAAATGCCACATTTGAAGCCACTTCCAGAGAGACTAGGATTTTTGGCGGAGGTGCAAAGTTTAGAAGAAGAAAAATATGGGGAGAAGATAGAAGCACCAGCATGATTCAGCCACCCCTACAGCAGTATCGAGGGGTGTTCCAACTAGTTCAGGGGTTGTCGCCTCTGCGGAAACGCGAGCATGCTATCATCTTGAAGGAAGGAGTCTCACTTATCAGTATTCGTCTGTATCGTCATCCCCAAATCCAAAATGAAGAGATTGAAAGATAAGTCAAGGAAATGCTCGAGACAAGGACCGTTCGACCAAGTGTCAATCGATTTTTCAGTCCAGTGCTATTAGTCAAGTACTTAAGCAGCAGTTTACTTCATTCCATCTTGAAGACAATGTGGGACTTTGGGAGGGGAGTATTGATGGACCGGCCTATTTGATTGATAGAAAATTAGAAAATTTACTAATCAAGAGAGAGCTATTTAGTAAGGTTCTTAATCAAAAGAGAATTGTTTAGGAATGTTTTAATTACAATTGAGAATGAATTATTTATGACAAGAGATCTAATTTGAATTTAAAATCTAAGAGAGAATTATTTAGGGAAGAGAAGGAATTAAGGGGGATTATTTAAGAAAGTTTTAATTAGAATTGGGAGGAAATTAATTAGAGAAATAAATCTAATTTGAACTCAAATTTGAGCAGGAATTATTTAGAAAAAGAGGGCTGATTTGGGAGGAAATTATAGGAGCCTGTTTAAGGCTAACAATAGAATGATTTCAGGATTATGTTTGGAGTTTGCTGAAATTAGAATTTCTTAGGTTTTGAGGGCTCTAGCCGCCGGCTACTAGGGATTTGGGAGAGCCGGATCTTCCTTTCAAATTGAAAATCCAACTGTATCTTGTTGTTTTCTTTCATATATCTTGCAATAAAAAGAGTTTGGTGTGTTCTTCCTAAATTTTTTGTGTCGTTCTTTGATTTTGTTGAAATTGCATCCACTTCCTATCATATGCCCAAAATTTATCCATGGTGTGCTCAGCTTAACTAGGCTCAATTACACCCCTAAATGTAGTTGAATGCAAATACAAAGCTAAAGTCAAAATTTATGAGCTCCAAAATAAATATATTACTTGCCCATCTACAATGAGTTTCTTCAATGGTATGTCAGAAATGGCCATTACTAGGCTAAGACGTATATTGATAAATGTCAAATTTTTTATTTGATTTTTGGTACAAAAAAGTCAATGTCTTACCAAGTAAAGATGGGTTAAGCCCACAAAGCATTATGACAACATCTATCACTCTTATGTTGGTAACAACATGTAACTCATTAGTGATTTAATGATAGAAAACTTTATAAAATGTCATCAAATAATTTGCTAAATATTTTACTACAAGTTGTACATTTTATAACAACCATGAAGATGAATATTTATTTTCACTAATCTTACTTGGAGGATGAGCTTGCGTGTTCAAAACATGAAAACTCTAACAAAGATTCAAGCTCAAAGGGTAATTTAGCTTAGTGTGTTAGTTGTTTTAGGATTCATTGTAAATTGATTATGTCTAATCAAATGTCTCAAAATGATGAATACAAAATTAAAATTGATTATATTTTATCTATATTTATTACAATTATATCTTAGATATTACAAAAAACTATTTCATAATTTTTAGAACTTTTTAAGGGGTTGTTTGGTTGGCTGTAAAGTGAATGCATTGCAAAGTAAATATAGGTGCTGTTTGGTTGCCGGAAAAGAAAATACAGTGTAAAGTAAATGTAGTGTATTCCGAATACTTTGAGATTGTTTGGTTGTCTGTAAAGTAAACGAAGGAGAACTGTTTCCCTTGTTTGGTTAGGTATATCCAGAGTAAAGTAAAGCGGTATATTTGTAATAATTTTTTTTGGCATTATAACTAGTGTATTTATAAAAACAGTTTATTTATAATAATTAGTATTATTTGATTTTATAAAATAAAACTAGTGTATTTATTTATTGCACTATCTTATTATAATTTTTTTTGAGATTATAAGATATAATATTCTACTGTATATTAATTTAGCCGATGGTGGTGGCCGGCAGTGGCGGAGGTGGTGGTCGACGGTGGCGATCAAAGGTGGTGGTCGACGGTGGTGGCCATAGGTGGTGGTCGACGGTGGCTGACGGTGGTGGCCGGCGGTGGTGGCCGACGGTGGTGGCCGGCGGTGGCGGTCAAAGGTGGTGGCCGACAGTGGCGGTCAAAGGTGGTGGTCGACGGTGGTGGCCAGAGGTGGTTGCCAGCGGTGGCGGAGGTGGTGGCCAGAGGTGGTGGCCGGCGGTGATCGGCGGTGGCGGTCAAAGGTGGTGGTCGACGGTGGCCAGAGGTGGTTGCCGGTGGTGGCGGAGGTGGTGGCCGACGGTGGTGGCCGGCAATGGTGTCCGGCGGTGGCGGTCAAAGGTGGTGGTCGACGGTGGCCAGAGGTGGTTGTCGGTGGTGGCCAACGGTGGTGGCCGGCGATGGTGGTCAAAGGTGGTGGTCGGCGGTGGCCAGAGGTGGTTGTTGGTGGTGGCGGAGGTGGTGGCCGGCGGTGGCGGTCAAAGGTGATGGTCGACGGTGGCCAGAGGTGGTTGTCGGTGGTGGCGGAGGTGGTGGTCGGCGGTGGTGGCCGGCGATGGTGGTCGACGGTGGTCAGAGGTGGTTGCCGGTGGTGGCCAGCAGTCGGAGGTGGCCGACAAGGGGTTGCAATGCCCTTGAGTTTGCAATGTATTTAAAAGTCGCCCAAATAAAAGGAATTCTAAATGCACCAAAAATGAACTAGAACAGAATACACTGCATTTGTTTTATTTTACGTTGAATTTACTTTTCATCCAATCAAACACCAAAATTCTCAAAACCCCTGTATTTGAATTACTTTACACTCTAAATGTAGCAAACCAAATAGCCCCATAGTATAAAATAAATGCAGTGTAAAGTAAATACTTTGAGCTTATTTGGTTGACTGTAAAGTGAATACAAGGAATTGTTTTTCTTGTTTGGTTGGATGAATGCAAAGTACAGTAAAATAACTTGAATTGAGTGTACTCATGGTCGCTCGGAACAAACAGGAAAGAAGCAGATGCAGTGGTCGCTGTCTGAATCGAAGCAGAGACGGGCGAATGGGGGAATCGTTGGATGGTCAAACCCTTGCGTGCGGCTGAGGGAGACGAGGCTTTGGCCCTTCTCGTGCAGAACAAAGAGATAAGAGGGGAGTGGGCTATTCGTGGGTGTGGGGGGATCGAGAGCGAAGGCCAGGCGACCAAGCGGGAACTCAGTGTGCCTGCGATCCATCCGGCCGAGCCTCCTGCATATCCCTAGCCAGACGATCCGACAGAGGCGACGCCTCCTACTCTTGCGTGCGTGTGAAGGAATAGAACGGAGCAGGGCTTTCCACGTGCGGCATCTAGGAAGATCGAGTAGCTTCTCACGTGCGTAGCCAGAGGAATAAACAAAAGAGTATTCCTGTGGGCTAGTGGCTCTCTCACCGCGGAATTCCTTTTTTGCTCGATTTGAGCGGGTTTACTTTACCCGCAAAATGAACTAACACGAGGAATTCCAAATACAGTGGAATTTACTTTACTCAAGTGTCCAACTAAACACCAAAAAGTGAAAAAGCAAAGCATTCACAATGCTTTGCATTTACTTTTCCTCCAACCAAATAGCCCCAAGCTTGTTTTCTATTTTCTTGAATTATTTCATATTTATTTATAGTAAAATTTACTTTAAATATTTATTTTATTACCATATGCTTAATTGGCTCATAATATTGATGTTGAACACTCATGTTTGTTTGCAAATTTATTTGATTCCACATGTTCCAATGTAGTCAATAAATGTGTTTTATGAGCATAATTAATTATGTTATTTATTTCATTAATTACTTGACTAATAAAATTGAGCATATTTTGAAAATTCCATAATTACTTGCTTTCATATTGACAAATTTACTTGATTTCATTTTCATACATCTCATTAAATTTACTTAAATATGTTAATTATAGTTGATTATATTTAATTAAGATTAATTATATAATAATAATATACTTAATAAATTTAAGCTTTATTTTGTTCTACTGAACAAATTGAGTTTTTCACATGCATTTTCATATAAAATGTATTATATATTATTTATATTTATCAAGTTATGATTTAGATAAACAAAAGATTTGAAAATTTATAAAAATGTCATCCTAAATTGCCTAATACCCACCAAGCCCACAAATAGCAAAGTGGCTCTAGTGTACATGTTAGGGTCCCAACATTCAACTACCTGCTATGTAACAGCTATTCAGCTAGTTTGATTAGCTATTGGGAAGACTTAGATTGGCTATTTAAGGAATGTTTTGGAAGAGCTTTTGGAATGTTTTTTAATGTGTTTAGATGATTATTTTAAAAGGATTCCTAATATATAAATAACACATTATTTTGAAGATAAACTAATAAATGAATGTGTTGGAAAGCTTCATTTGAAAATCTTTGTGCAGGGCAAAACAAAATGTTCATCAATCATCCATCCTTGATTATTTCCATTTGTTAACTTCTACCATTCAATATCTAGTGATTGTAAGTTGGTTGTTCTTGTAAATATTTTCACCATTGTAATAGTGATTGTAATCTTTAGTAGGTGATAGCTATCGAATCACCGATAAAGTCCAAGAGAACTTCAATTTGATCTTTTTAATCATAAACCTTAGGTTATATACCAAGTGAAACTTAAAGGAGCATTGGTTAAGCTTGGTTTGTCAGTAAATTTACCAAATCAAGCAAAGAGTGCTCTTGCCCTCAAAAAAATGATGTAAAGGTTTACCCACCTTCTCAAAGAGTGAATGAGTTTGACTTGTGATTTTAAGTCCAAAGTAGTGGAATCCTAATCTGAGAGGGGATTAACGTGGAATGTCGTGGATGTAGGTCAATCACATAAAAATATTTATTGTTTAAATCTCTATGGTTTAGATAATATTCCTTAAATATTCAATTTATTTTTGCATGCACTTGAATGGTTTGTCGTGAATGTTTATACTTGACCTTGTGCACCTATTTGCAGAATAGATCATTTATATTATGCTTGCAAGTTTAGCGTCTTATCTTACATGATTTATTTACTTCACCATATTTATCTTTTATTTGTATGTGTACACTCATGTAACTATTCTGTTAGTGGTATAATGTTATAGATAGTGGTCAAGTTATCATTTCATATTATGCTCAATAATTAGAATACTCACTCACTTTTCTAATCACTTAAACTACACATCGGTTCATGCTTGAAGGATTGGATTAATTGATTACAATTTGTGTTAACTAATATCATTGAGTGTAATTATTTCTATTGTGTTAAAGACTTGAACATTTTAGTATTCTCTTATTAACATTATGTATATCTTATGTCCTACATTTGTAGATTTATTTGTGTATTTAGTTTAAATTATTTAGATTTCCTTAGTAATTTATTCTGAGGGTTTTGAATTAAGAGAATTTTGAATAAATTTCAAAGCGTGTTTGCACATGTAATTCATTGTTGCACTTAAATGGTCATCCGGTGAATGTTATATTTGACCATAGGGCACTTGTGTAGAGTAGATCATTTATGATGCTAGAAAAATAAGTGTTGTCGTATTGCATGATTTATTTGCCTCACCACAATATCTTTTATTTGTATTTGTACATTTATTTAACTATGATGTTAGTGGTTTAATTGGCTTAGCTAGTATAGTTGAGAAATCATTTCATATTATGCTCAATAGTTAGAATGCTCAACTCACTTTCCTAAGCAGTTAATCAGCTTGATTAACTTTTGTGGTATACTTAGAGGATTAATTCAATAGATTGCAAGTATGTTTTTACTAATATTATTGAGTGTAATCATTTCTATCATGCTAAACATTTGTAGACACTTAGTATTAGTTTAATAACATTTAGTAGATCTTATCTCCTATATTTATAAACTTGTGTATTTAACTTACTAGTTTGCTTTTTAACTTAATTAGATTTAATTGTTGTTTTATTTTGAGGTTTTGAATTAGCAGAATTTCAAATAAAGTTCAAATTAAAAATGGCCATTGCACGCCCAATTACCCACCTCCCCCCAAAACCCAAGGTACCTTTAAAAATCACAAGTACTGTCAAACAAAAAAAAGAAATAACAGATAATGCAATGGAATTCATAAGATTCGACAAGCAATAACAAATCAATCAACTTAAATTAAACTCACATTGGTTAACTCCCTTAGTCAAATTTGACATGGGGGAGGTGTTACAGAGATAATGCAAGGGTATATACAGAGATTATGCAAGGGTATAGTACAGTATTGAAAAGAAAATCAAAGAAGATTGAGCTCCTAATACTATGAATTCATTTAAAAAACATTTGACTATTCCAAACTGTGAACTGAAAAAAATGTCTAATTGCATAAACCAGATTACAAGTGGAGAAACTGGATATCAGCAAGCAATTGGACATATCATACAAGTAATATAGCATACAAGACGCCAACATCATATAAAAAACTGCACCAACGGGCTATTAGCAGAAAAACTCATGGTTTGAAGTAATGCATAGCATTAGAATTGAGTTAAAAAAAGAAAATTTCAATACCATTACACACAATTGTAGGAACATTGAGAGAATATCAGGTAATAACGCATATACTTGGAGAAACTACACCAATAGTTTGCATATATGATCATAAAGGATTTTCTACCTCCTTTGAAGAGCTTGAGCTTTTGAGATTGGCATAATAATTAATGACTCCATCCCCGTCACGGGGTTATAATAACGCGATTTCACCACTCCAGGATCTATAACATATTTGACACCAGGGATAGTGACAGAAGTTTCGGCAATGTTAGTTGCTAGTATGACCTACATAACCATTCAAAAACAAAATATCATTTGCGACATTACAAGTCATGTAAGAATATCAAGTTTTAGCTAATTTCAAGATGAAGACAAACTATAAAAATTGCATTTCAGAATATAAAAAAAACATGAGTTTGGTGTTGTTTACACGTGCATTACAAAGGAAAAGTTTATGTGATTTGAATACTTAGGCCTACCCTAGAGAAGAATGCGCATGTTATCAACAAATATTGCAACTATATACCACAACATCCTCTTCTTCAAAAAGCATGGTAGTAATGCAAGAAAACTACATTTAAATGTCCCATTTTATATGAAGAACCCAAATGACAAGCTTTCAAACAAAAAAAAAACTATGGATCAATTGATACTGTGGTTGAGATCTGAGATCAGACCCTCAGTAGCTTCAGTGACACTTCAACAATCTTCTCTGCTTGGGCATGCATTGATGACCTCTCCATCCTTTATCATTCCATGTTTTTTGTAACTACTATGAGTTCTGTTGGCTTTGATGAGGTTGCGATCTTTTTAAGTATTTTGGGGAATTTGGCAACAAGATCATTATATTATGTCACAGGTTATATAGTTCCAACGAAAATAATACAATTCCATGCAAGAAACTTGCAGTACTTATCAGATGCAAACTTTTAAAAAATTAGCGGGATTTCAACACTTTTGCGGATTTCAGAGTCCTCATTAATTTTGTACGAATTCCAACAAGATTTTTGGAATGCAAAATATCTTGGTAGATTAATGGAAGCAATTAATAAGATTTGTGTGACTTTGAGGCAATCTCTAAAGGTCCTTTTTTTTCTTTTCACTTCTAATTTCATGAAAACTTCAAAAGTCTTTTTAATAAAAAGAGGATTGTGGCCCGTAAATAGGGCAATCTATTTTATTCTGAAAAATATTTAGTCGGATGTGTTATTCAAATTAAATCACTAGTGCCACTAATAACAGCCTTGTATCTTCATAGAAGGTTAATATGCCATCCATGACATTTGGTTCATTCTTTTTTATTTAATTACCAAGGCATTGAACAATTGTCTTCCAGGCCAAATAATAGACAAATAACACTAAAAAGCACGAAATTAAATACTATAAACATAAGAGTCAGTCCGTCACTCTATGGACAAATTGATCTTGAAAGTGCAACTTAAAGCACACCCAAAAATAGATAGCTTCAAAATAGCAAAAACACATATCCCGAGTGAAGAAAAGAATTCAAGTACTCAAAAGTGTATTGGTCAATAAAAAGTGTATGCTGATGATAACAAGAAAAGGTTATTCACAACTCAAAATAATAATAAAGAATTTATAAAATGATGTCATTTTCGAATGGATAAAAGCATAAAAAATTGTTAGATGATGTTTGTTTTAGAATGGACAAATGCATGCTACCTTGCGAAAATTGGATGGAGTTGGTCTAAAGACATTCATTTGCTGCTCCGAAGGAAGGGATGAGTAGATGGGAACAGTTAGAATGTTCCTACTATGCTCAGGTAATTGTTTAAGTCGCTCATGGACAAGCATGTCCACTAATTCTATCTCTTCTTGACCAGTCAAAAAAGCAAGGATATCCCCAGGGCTGCCATCCGAATGAATCTAACATAAAAAATGGGACAAAAATAGTTACAATAATCTACAAACAAGAAAATTTGTTAATGAAAATAACATTAATGCAGCAATTCAAGCAAACAAGCCTACAAAATATAAGAATGATCTGTGGAATACATTTGTTCGAGGTAGGCAAAAGACTAGTTAAAACAAAAAAAGGCGTACAAAATGTTTGAGGATTCTTCCATCAATGAGGATTTCATGCATGAATTTTAATTACCCCTTCAATGTAGATAGGTTGCTTTAGCTATTCAAATCCGGGTTCCCCAAATTCAAACTGAAGGCAACTTAGGGCAAGTAAAAGACTAGCTAAACCTGAATTAATAGTTCATACATAAGTTCTTAGTCCTGAATAATTGAAAGAATAATAAAGGTGATAAATTACCCAAACAAAAAAAGAAGATTAACTTTCTATTATGCTACAAAATATTGTTATGCAACTTGAACATATTGCTCAAGTATATCAGAATGCTAAAAAAAACACGATGAATAAAGAGCATGGACTATGAAAGCAACATAACAAATTAAAAAGCAAATTATATACCTGAAAAATAGTAATAACAGTAGCATCAACGTAATCAGGCTCTGGATGGTATGTATAGAGTATATCCACGGGATACTGACGCCCTTGGACGTAAACTGCTTTCGCACCACAGAAGTACTCAGAAAAACCTTTCGCATCTAAGCTAGCAGACATTATAATCAACTTCAACGGAGCAAATTTCGTATTTGAGCTATGACATTCATTATCAAACTTGACAACATTGTTTACATATGGCTTGTCAAGCTTGTGTTGCTTTAACCTTGCATCTTGAACCTTTTTCAACAACCCCAGTAGAACATCCGTATGAACTGTTCTTTCATGAGCTTCATCAACTATGATGACGCTATATCTAGAAAGGATGGGATCCAATAAGGCCTCTCTGTATGCACAAAGTTGGACATTACTCACCATGACATTAAAAGAAATAATATGGACAAGATACAGAGAAAATGAGAGAATCTAATTCTACAAATAAATTGTTCTTAAATAGCCAAAACAAAGCAAAATTATATTGATAGATCCATAATTCATCATCCAAAATATTCATGGATGGCTCCAATTTATGTAAGGCCAACAAAACCGCAAAAATTGTGTTCTCAGTGTATGCATTCCACAAATAAGCTTACCTCAACAACAAGCCATCAGTCATGTATTTAATCCTTGTTGAACTGGAAGTTGCATCTTCAAACCTGATTGCATAACCAACCTTTTGACCTAACTGAACATTGCATTCTTCTGCAACACGTTTTGCCACAGTTACAGCAGCAACTCGTCGTGGTTGGGTGATGCCAATGACTTTTCCATCACGACAAAATCCAGCATTGAATAAATATTGCGGCAATTCTGTAGAATTACCTCAAAAGTAAGCACACAATGGACATATTATGACTGAAAGAAAGTAGGAATAATCAGAAAGTAAATAAGGCTTCATGGAGATTTTCAAATGTAGATAGTAAAAAAATGAGCAACAATCTACGCACCTTCAAAAAGTAAATTATATTAGCAACTTAAGTTTCATGATAGCGTAATGTCTCTTAGAGAAGCATTTTTTTTTGCAAAAGCATCAGTTTCAATAGTCTATTATACAATAACTCCAACCTTCTAAAAAAAGCATAGGCATAAACACTCCCATTTAGCAAACACGGATCACAAAAGACAGTAGTTTCATTAACCATGCAGAGATCATAGGCTTAAAACCTCACACCAACTACCCCCAGCTTCCACTAGAAAAAAGACCTTTAATCAGTACCCCTTCTCCCCATATGTGCTTCTTCTGAAGAGATAAAATACCAAATAGGGATTCAGGGTGTACCGATTTAGCCTTTAGAAGGCCAAAGTTTCAAATCTTCCCAACATCGCACTGCTCCCCACACACCCCCAAACACCACAAGAAAAAAGGATCATGGAGAGAAAAATTTTTAGTTAATGTTCAGTATAGGGTTTTATTATTACAGCGTATTTCTTAAATACATTTATTAAATAAATGGCTCTGGATTGTGATATATTATAATAACAACAAATTCAATCATCTTATCCAGTACTATAACCTATTCTAGAAAATAAAAATTCATGTACCGTTGACTTCACAAATATTATAAAACTCTCCCATTCATCCTTTAAATTCTTCCTATAAATATTTTATTAAGAAAAAGCCTGCGATAAACTACAAATAAATAGAGGAAAATGAATTATGAAAAAGAAGAAAAAGCCAGGCGCTTACGGGTAGTCTTTCCGCTTCCTGTTTCTCCAACAATTATTATAGTACCATTCTTCCTTACTTCATCTACAAGTCTTCTCTCGGCTGAAAACAAAGGAGAATGAACTCTTAAAACATAAAATAATAACAGAAACACAAACATCACTGCTTTTCCTGTTAAAAACTCACCTGATGCAATGGGAAGAGAACTCCTTTGCTGAAGAATCCAGTGATTCCTAAAATCAAAATCCAATTAGATGGAACAAATCTTTGAATTTCTTAAAACTAATAAGGAATACACCACATCAAAAATGTTTGAGAAATTTATCACCTATCCAAAGACTTGTTTGATGCCTTGCTTCCTTGGTTCAAGTTGCCAATTTTTTGCTCTTTTAGAGGACTTCTGGAAATGGAAGGCATTGTCTCATAAATTGTCAGAAGCACCTCCGCTCACAAGCACCTGCGCTCATAATGCCGGATTTAGGCCGGATTTACACCGGATTTAAGTTAAATCCTTCCAACAGCTAAAAAACGCAAAATTTGAATCTCACGGTAAGCTTCACTTCGCAACATTTTCCAATTTTGCCTTAAATCCCGGATTTACTAAATCCGGTTGTTCGGCGGATTTACGGCATTTGGGCGAAGAAGTGCGCGAAAGTAGAGAAAGATCGTTACCTCCGTCGTGACTTCCAATCTGACAGGAACAACGTCGTCGTCGAAGAAGGGGAAGAAGCATGTACTTTAACGACTATCCAAACTCTAATTTACGCGAAACATCCGAAGCTGAAAGCAGCAACGAACGACGAGGAAAAACAAACCCTAGACGGGCCTAAGAACAGATGTTAATTTTTGTAATCTTATTTTTATTTAATATTTAATTACTAAATAATTAATAACAATATTAAATTTGATAAATATAATTTAATTAACTAATTATAATTGAAAAAAATTAAATTATAATTAATTATATTTAATCATGTAAATTAAATACAAATACTTTTTAATCTATATTATGCTAAATAATTTTTAAATTTTAACTACCTCATAATTTAAAAAATTCATTTCTACAAATATGATCTAATTAATCTAATTAGCAATATAATTATTATAATAAGTATAATTGAATTAATCTAATTAAGAATATACTTTATTGAATAATTAATTTATTAATTATACTAATTGATAATTAAACAATATTCTATTTATATTATTTATAATTATTAGTTATTCATGGTTGTTAGTATTAAATTAATAATTAACTCATAAATAATTGAAAGTATAATCAACAATAGTTAAAATTATATTTGTATTTTTAGTGAATTTATTGCCTTAAATTTTGAGTCGTATTGTGAGACAGGTTCATATAATTTATTAAGAACAATTTGCCAAACTATTTTCAAGATTTTATATCCTCGAAGTTCAACATATTCTTGTCATTATAATAAATTAGTATGCATTAAATACTTTAATTCATCATCAATAACTATTATTATTATCTTATTTAATCTAGCTGATTTTTAATCCTCAAATAAGTATCCAAACAGTTCATTAATATTTAATCGAATTTACCTCTATCCTATCAAACAATTTTCAAGATTTTAACAGCTTTTGGATTTAATAAATTCAGATTTATAAGATTTACTAAATTCTATTTAAGCTAAACCTTACATGCATCTAAACAAGCCCTACGTATCGAGAAATTATTACGTGTGGGGTCCGGACGTAGAGTTACGTCTGGAGTCCATTAAAAATGTGACATGTGTTCTTGTACACACTGCATACAAAATTGTACATACTATGTGCAATTGTGTATATAGTGTGTATATTATGATGTACATAATTTTATAATTTGTATATAATATGTACAGTTGTACTCCATGTGTATAAGGACACATGTCACTTTTTTATTGGAGTCTAAATATAACTTTATATTTGGACTCCGCACGTAATAATTTCTTCCAAGTACCACACGCTCCCAAAGGTGGGAGGCTGGTGGGTGGAGATACAGGGGAGCGTGGCATTGCCCATGGAATTAGGTAGAATCGAGGAGTTTTAGAAACGAAACTAAACCAATATGACTTCCGAACAAATAGCTTGAGTAGGCTTTTTAGGTGCACGTTGGACAAGGTCCAATTGCCGGTAAATTGGGTTGTGAATGAAGAAAAAGCCGATTTTTGAAGAAGTTGTTCTTAAAGCAGTATATGTTATTGGAAAATTCAATTGGTTTGTTGTTGCAATATGAAATTAAATTACATTGATATTCTCGTATATTATTTAAATTCAAATAGATTTATTATATCTCATGGTTTAAAAAAAAATTAAACTAATAACATTATTTTTATATTATAACATTAAGCATTTCTATGATATATCTTTTTTTTCTGAAATAACTTTCTAAAAGACCCCCTATTAAATTGGACAAATAGGGCACTTGAACACTTATTAGGCACTCTATTCGAATAGTGCAATGTTTTGACGTATAATTGAAGTTTTGACTAACTTTAATAACTTAATTTTGTCATAAATCCAAGGTTAATTAAATCCTATGGTTCGGCAAATTTATGAGATTTGGCCGAGGAAAGGCGCGAAAGGGGAGAAGGATGGTTACCGTCGAAGCAAGCGAGTTCATGTTGTCGTCGAAGGAGGCGAAGGAAAGAACATAGTCTATTTGTCGTAACTTCAAATCCGTCAGGTACAGAAAAAGCGAATGTCGTCAAAGGAGGCGAAGAAGCTTTTAGCCACTCATTCTAAACTCTGCCTCACGTGACCTGGTGGCAAAGTAAAAAACGAAAATATGGAGAAGATGAAAAACTAACCCTAGACAGGTCTAATGAGTAAAATAATGGTCAAATTTTATAAATAAATATCATAAATTCATAATAAATTATATTATTGAAATTAAAAAAAAATTAAAAAAGTGGCATAGTCTCTAGCGATTCTAGTGACTGCCAGCCACGCGGGAAGGGGATCAGCTGGCACAGTAAAATTCTAGAAAAAGTGTAAAGTTTTTAATTATTTTCAACCACTCGCTTATACTATCAGCGACAGTCAATTTTTTAAATTTAAAAAAAATATACCAAGGGGAGCGACTAGACAAGACGAATCCAACACGCCCAACGTCACTTAATTTGGACATTAAGGTGATAAAATGCTTAATGAATGCTCTATGATTGAGGGAACCATTATGGGCCGTCCGATGGAGCACTTTAAATTTGCCTTGGATTTTCTTCATATATTTATAAACCCTATCACTCACAAAAATCTATAAATAAACCCCTACTCTCTACATAAAGGGGACCTTTTGGTTTTGTCTAGGAATTGGTGAAAGCTCTGAAGCTTTGAGGATCTTGAGCTCAACCCAAGCACCACCGCAAGCTAACTTTTGTCGTCCGATCAGACCACCGTCGGACCTCTGTAAATCTCCGCCAGACTTCCGCTGACCACTACCGATCTCAGCTAGACTTCTGCATGACCACCGTCCAATCGTCAATCTCCATTAGGCTATCGCCCGAACATCATCGAACTATTCACCACCTGCCAATCTTTGTTGGACCACCGTCCGGCCGTCGATCTCCATCATATCATTGTTAGACCACTGTCAGGCCGCCGACCTCTACAGGACCTTCTCCCAACCACAGCCATTAAACTACCAATCTATGTCAGCCGACCGATGTCATTATAAACTTCCGAGCACTCATAATTGTAATTTAATAGCCTCCAAGTCAAAAGATGGGTCGACCTATATAATTCACTCAAATATAGTGGAATATTTTTACCTGAGTGAGGGTCCGTGGTTTTTCCCTTTTCGGGTTTTCCACATAAAAAAATTTTCTGATGTTTTCACGCTCTCTTTGAACTATCAATTGGTGTGTTGGATATTCGTGCAACACCAGGATGAAAAATTCACTCACTCTACCACCACGAATATATTAACCTGCAATAATAATATTTATAAAACTATTATTATGTAAAAATTTTGCTATTTTATATAATTGTATACTCATATAATTTAATTTAATTAATCAAAACAATTTATATATATAAATAAATAAAAATTTTAGGCTTTTTTTGCAATTCTTTCAATAATATAATTTATTATGGTATTTATTTATAAATTTTTTCCTAAAATAATTTGTAATTATAAAATTCATTAAATAGTAAGTAATTAAATGCAATATAATAATTAAATAAATATCAATTTAGTTAGTTAGTAATTAAATACTTAAATAATTATTTAGATAATTAATAATATATTTAGTCATAAAAATATTTAAATAATACTTAATTATTAATTAAATTATTTCATAATTAAACTAATTTCTAATTATATTACCATTTCACTCTTGTCATATATGATTTGGATGTTTCAATTTCACAGTATTTCTTCAGCTAAATATTGGGGTCAGTCATAGTTTCTTGCCACGATTTGATATGGTATGATTTGTGTGATTTGGTCGTATCATATCGAGTTAGGTTATGACATTGGTGGCCAGAGGTGGGTGGAGGTGGCCAGCAACGATGGTGGTGGTGGCAAGCAGTTGACAGCAGTGGTGGCCGGCGGTGGTTGGCAGAAGTTAAGCGAGCTTGCTTTGATGTGTAAATCGTTCTCGTTCAAAATTTAGTGAGTTTAATTTATCTAAAAAATAAGCTAGAACGGCTTATACTATATTTACTTTATTTTATTTTGTATTTCTTTTTCATTCAATCAAAAAAAATAACTTGAATCCAAATAAGAAATATATATATATATATATATATATATATATATATACACAATAGTTTTTAGCAAATTTAAATAATTTGTTAGGATCATATATTGAGAAAATTTTGAACAAGATTTTTGTCGAGAATTACCAATCTCAAGGAAGAAAGAGACACCTATCTTTACGTTAGGCTATTATCCTCTATGTAAAACATCTCAGCTGATTTATGTACACCAAAAAGGGGGGAAAATGGAGACCGAAAACAATAATCATAACATCCCCTTTACCTTACATTTCGCAAACTCTCTAATACGCCATCGTTGAGCTGAAGAGCAGATCGTCGCTGAAAAGGTAAAGCAGTTGCTCCACGGCCCAGCTCGGCTCGGTCAACGGCGACCTTCCACCCTCCGCCGCCGCCGTGGAGATAAGCGGAGCGCGGCAGAGAGGACAGGTCATCTGGTCGTGGTGGTCGAGCCAGCGGTCGAGACAGGCTTTGTGAAAAACGTGGTAGCAGT
Source organism: Dendrobium chrysotoxum (assembly GCA_019925795.1). NCBI lineage: Eukaryota > Viridiplantae > Streptophyta > Magnoliopsida > Asparagales > Orchidaceae > Dendrobium > Dendrobium chrysotoxum. The sequence goes on from CM034313.1 coordinate 74,471,988, forward strand.
TTCGAAGCTCCCAAACGCGATCTCGCTGTCGTATCTCGCTCAGGCACACGGCGCACGTAACCTCCTCTTCTTCTTCCTCCTCTGTGTCCTCTTCTTTGGCCGTCGCCCTGATCTCCCCGTAGGTCGCCACGAGGAGGATTTCCCTCATGGCCTGCGGTGTAACTTGGGGGACGTTGAGGTTACCTGCTATCTCGCCGCCGTTGGTATCAGAGGGAAACCACCAGCGGCGGCGACAAGGGAGGAGTAGCAATCGAAGGGGCTGTTTGGTATCGGATTTACAGCGGGATTTAAGTCGGATTTACGCTAAATCCAGCCAAACGGTTTTTGTGCACGCGTTAAATCCCGGGATTTAGTAAATCCCGGATTTACGGATTTACGGCTTAAATCCCGGATTTACTAAATCCCTCGGTTCGGTGGATTTAACGGGATTTAGCCGAAGAAGCGCGCGAAAGGGAGAAAGTTACCTTCACAGCCAGCGAGCTCCCGTTGTTGCTTCTGATTAAAATGTCGTAACTTCCGATCCGACACGAAGGGAAAGTCGTCGAAGGAGTGAAGTCGAACAGCCACGAAGGAGCCGAAGAAGCGACGGAAAAAGAGGTAAGGGGAGAAATATAGTTACCTTCGCGGCGAGCTCCCGGCGCGACTTCCGATCGGACAGAAAACGTCGGACGAGCGAATCGTTCGAAGCTCCACCCCAGGCGAACCAGCGAAGACGAAGAGCTAAGCTCTAGCTCACGCGAACGGCAACAGAAATCGAAGAGAAAAGCCAGCCCGCAGAGGAGGATTAGATTAATTATGAATTTTTTAATTAGGCATTAATTTAATTGCTTAATAGATTTAATTTAAAATATAATTATTAACTACTTAATTAAATGATTAGTGGTATAAATTTAATTAAATAATTAGTTATTAATAAAATATTTATGAAAATAATACCCTAATTATAGTATTTATAATTATAATTTATTAGTCTTAATTAAAATTAAAATTAATAAGTAACTCAAGTTGATTTTATTATATTTTATGCAATGATCTTGATGATCTTGATTTCATAAATTTCTCTTTTAAATTTAAATCCCTAACCGTCATAAATCCTGATATATGTTACCAAACAGTTTCTCAGGATTTAACAGGATTTAATATTTGACATACCAAACAGTTTTTAGGATTTAACACATTTTGGATTTACTAAATCAGGATTTATAGGATTTATTAAATCCCACTAAAGTTAAATCCCACTTGTTGTCAAACAGCCCCGAAGTATGAAGGAGAGGAGAAGGCTCGTCTTGTGGAGGAAGGTTAAGTAGTATCCCTCCATAGTATGGTGAACTTTGGTAATTGAATTAAGGGGCTGTTTGGTATCGGATTTACAGCGGGATTTAAGTCGGATTTACGCGAAATCCAGCCAAACAGTTTTTGTGCGCGCCTTAAATCCCGGGATTTAGTAAATCCCGGATTTACGGATTTACCGGTTAAATCCGGGATTTACTAAATCCGTGGGGTAGTCGGATTTAACGGGATTTAAGATTAGAAGCGGTCGAAAGGGAGAAAGTTAACTTCACAGCCAGCGAGCTCCTGTTCTTGCTTCCGATCAAAATGTCGTAACTTCCGATCCGACAGGAAGGGAAAGTAGTCGAAGGAGTGAAGTCGAACAGCCACGAAGGAGCCGAAGAAGCGACGCGTGCAATCCATACACCTCCTGCGAAGCAACGAAGCCGAACAGCACGACGAAAAGAGAAGATGAAAGGCAAACCTAGACGCCTCTAAGTTATTATAACTTAATTAATATAATTTAAAATACTAATAATTAAGTAAATTAATTAAATAATTAATAGTATAAGTAGTGCATAAATTAATTATCTAATTTAACTTAATTATATACTTAGTAATTAAATATTAATATGATAACTTAATTAATTTAACTTAAAATATGTATTATTAAATATATAATTAATAGTGTAAATAATAATTAATGAGTAATTTGAACTTAATATGTTATTAAATTCATAACACATTAATTTTTATTTTTAATTATAAATTTATTTTTTAATTTATAATTATCTTATTCACATTTAAATTCCTAACTGTCATAAATCTCAAAATATGTTACCAAACAGTTTCTCGGGATTTAACAGTATTTAACATTTGACATACCAAACAGCTTTCAGGATTTAACACATTTCGAATTTACTAAATCTGGATTTACAGGATTTACTAAATCCCACTAAAATTAAATCCCACTTGTTGCCAAACAGCCCCTAAGAGAGAGGGACATAGGAGCGGGTGAGGGAAAGGGAATAAAGGGGTAAACGAGAAAGGTCGGAGGCTGGAATTTAAGAGCCTTGGATGGATATGAAGCTGAACCGTGGCGTCGAAGCCTGAGTGGTTTATTGCTGAATGTGGTCCTCCATTTTTTTAAGTCCTTTCATCTTTTTTTAAAGTTTCACTTTTATTTCCTTAGCTGCTGGTAGGCTTTTGCCTCTGGGCTGAATGGAACATGCTTCATTTTTTGTCACCAGAAAATGTTTCAATACATATCTCATTATTCTTTTTTGGGACAGTTAGGAGATTTCAGACTGGGTGAGATGGGACGAGTGTGTTCCGTAGACCACTCGGTCGCAGACCCAATTTCATATCTCATTATTCTATTATATTTATATCTATAGCATTTAGTATTTATTTATATAATATATTAATTATATTAAAATATATGTCTGAAAATGTATATTTTGATATAAAAAATTTAATCCTTGTGATGTTTTTATATGATTTAAATTTTTAACTGTTAAATATATGAATGTTAAAATTTGTTTAGCTTTATTAAATATATAGGAATGTTCTTTTTTTTTCACTTTATTTTCTTTCTTCATTTCTTTTTTTATTTTATTTTTCATACTTTATTTCATCTTCTTTAGTTATATTGTATTTTTTTAGAAAAGACTTTTTTTTTGTAAATAATAAGTGGTGCCTTCATAAATCTCAATTTTATGAATTGAAAATGGTTGCAAATCTCTTTTCATATAGCTCTTGACATCATCTCAAAAAATTTTGATGCATTAATGGAGGAAGAAACCCTCATATATTCATGTAGCCATCGTCTACTCAAGAAACTGTTAAAAGTATAGGTGTCAAAATAGGTTTTCAAGTCGGACTCGGGTCCAACCGAAAATTGACATGCCTTCAACTGACTCGACTCGAACCCAACCCGATTAGACCAACGGGTCATAAATCAAGACACGGACCCAACCCACCCCTAACCCAGGTTGACTTGACCTGACCCACCAATGTGTATGGCCACGGGCGGGCTAGGGTGAGGCCATGACTGCGAGGGTGAGCCACGAGCACGAGTGCTAGCAGGGGCGCGAGGGTGAGTGCAGGCGCGAGTGAGGGCACGCGCATGCTAGTGCAAGAGCAAGTGTGAGAGCGGGAGAGACCGTGTGTGTGCTAACTCGACCCGAATTTGCAATCAGGTAAAGATTTAAAACCCAAACCCGACCCATTTTTCAAATGGGTTGGCCCATAATCAAAATTTTCGAGTCGAGTTTGGGTCATATTTTTCATATTGTGTCAAATATTGACACCTTTAGTTAAAAGAGGCTTCTAAGTCCATGCTATGAAATTTGGCTACAAATTTGAGATCTTTGAATTTTAACATGAGGGTGATTGAACCCAAGCCCTCTCACATTTCTTAATGAAATCTCACGATATTATATGGATGGAACTTAGTTTACAATTGTCTACTTTCAGATATGCAAGAGTTCTACAAATCATAGTATTGATTGACTTTTCCCAATTATGATTAGGAGCTCCTAATAATAGGTCCTTGTTGGAGAAAATTACCTCCACAATTTTCTTGAAATAGAAACTTCATTAGGTTGTACCATTGTTAACTAGGCCATACAAATATCTAGATTAAGCAAAACTTTGATTAAAGCCTCCCTCACTTTCTTGGGCAGGACCAAAGCAGTGTAAATACTCAATTTGACAGGCAACTTCATGCCAAGTGCTTGAATTATAGTTAACTTTCAGAATTCTACCATTAGCTATATCCTTGGACGGCATAGGCTGAGACATAAGTAAATATTAAAGAGTATCAATTACTTGTTTTCTTTAATCTTCGAGAGTCATCTGATATGATAGAACTTTACAATGTGAAGATTAATTTCATTATTTTGAGAATTATTATTAAGTGTATCATCTAAGTCATTCGTAATGTTATCATAACTTGGGAGCTTTGCTTAGTTTTGTAACTAATTTTAATACTAAATTTAATTTTTTAAATATGATAGCAATTAAACCGAACGGTTCTTAAAAATCGGTATCGGCTCAACGGTTGAGCTGACAATTTAGACCAGTTCACATAGCTTTGATGTTGGTTTGATTTTTAAGATGTACCGAGCTAATCATATGACTGATTCATAGTTGAGCCGACCAAACTGATCAGTCCAATCAAATTTTCAAAATCATGGAAATAATTACTTGCCACTAAGTCAGCCTTGTTGCTTAAGGCTTTGGCGAACAACAAGGCATTAATTAAAATGAAACTTTCTGTGATGTTACCAAGATGTCAATTTCGTAAATGGATGTCTCAAATGCCTTTTTACACTATCAGCACGACAATCTATTCTACACTAAACATCCAAATAATGCGTCATCTGCGAAAAGCTATTTATGATTTTATGTAGATGCCCTGACAATGATACTTTACATTCTCAAATCTTATAGCCTAAGGTTTCCAACTAAACTCAAATGATCATTCTTTCATTATGTAACACTACAATCACATATGTATAAACCTTCTTGTATATGTTGATCATATTCAACAAAATCCAAAAAAAAAATGTTATCTCAGTGTCTATTAAAAATCCTATATTAGCAATCAATAGGAAGTTGTTTAATAATATTTCCTATTTCCTCAACATTCAAATTGAACCTACATAATTGTTGTTTGTGGTTTGAAAGCGGGTTTTGAAAAGTTTAGTTTTCTTTGAGAAATTTATTTTAAGAGTTCAATTTCAAAATCGAACACTTTATTACGAATGATACATTGCCTCGAGAGATAAAAATATCATTCCTTAATGAGTTCAGAAAATGAAATTGAAAGCTTCACCTTGGCTATAATGATCAGATTCAAAAGATAACAACATATAACCCCGAAGGGTCAATATGATGTTCTATTAAGTATCTGATTATAATAACCTAGGAGAGGGATCATTATTTTCATATTCAAAACCATGACGATAAACGATATACCTCCCTAAGGGGAGAGGATATCACTTATTATCGATTATTTGAATATGAGGATAGTGATCGTTGTTGACTTAATTTTCTCAAAGAAGACCAATTAAGTTTTAAAAATTAGATGTGGGTTCTAAATCTCCTACGAGCGCAAGCCTCGTAGTTAATTACATCGTGGGAGATCAGAGTCCCCTACGAAAACTTTCGATTAAAATAATGACAGAAAATTTATTTAGAGATTTCTAGGAGTGATACCAAAGAGATGAATTTGGATTTTGAAAAGGGATTGGATCAAATTTTGAACAATTCTTTTTTTTGAGTCAAAGGAAGAGGGGTAGGAGACACTTTGAGATTCTGAAACAATTCAGAAGTGTCCCGACCTAAGCTAAGTGTTGGGCTTTAAATTTCAGATTAGAAGAATATTTAATTTGAGTTAAGTATTTTATTAGAAATTTGAGATTATATTTTCAGAGGTTGGAGTCTTATGACTCAAAAAGAAATCTGCCCCGGATCCTAACTCTAAATTTGGACACTGGAACACAGTAGTCCGAACCTAACTAATGCAGTGCAAAACCTGGACTTACCCCGACCTGGATTGGGGAGCCAGCTAAACCACCTAAACGCTTCAAAACCATGAGTCCGGTCTTTTGATGCAGAGTGATCAGGAATGTTATTTAAGATTGGTTTAAGAAGTTGGGGTCGACATCTAGAGCAGATTCCTAATTGACCCCTTAACTTATGTCGGATGGAATGCTTAGACTAAAATGTAATTAAAATTTTAATTTAATTAGTTTCTAATGCGATGCATGCTGATTCAAATTTCTCAATCAGGTATGCATGAGATTTTAAAAAGGCTTATAAAATAATAATTTTTGAAAAGACTAGACTTCCCGAGATCTAGCACCTCATCCTCCTAGGTCGGATTATCTGGACTCTACCCGCAAGCGGGGAAGTGTCTTATAGCAAGGAGGGAGAGAGATGTGGTAATATGCATGCGACCTCGGACGATTTCAGCTATTCTCTAGGTCGTTAAGTTTCTATGTTATTTAAATCTTAAAATTTTAAATATAAGTTATGAGTAAAAAAATTTTTGGTCCTTAAAGAGCCTAACGAATTCCAGGCTAAAACAAAAAGAATGGCATGCAATCGCAAAAAAAAAACAGAAAAACAGGTAATCCTATACGCAATCAAATTAAATCACAATACATTAAATAATCAAATTAATTAAGTAAATGTCCATAGGCAAATTACATTGCTTATTACAACTCAGATTTACATAAATTAAAGGTGGCCAGGCACCACTGACAACAACCCGGATTCTAATCCTAATACAGACGCATGTGACTTTGAGTGGGATACTCGATGTCTTCAACTCCTCGGTCTTCTCCTCCTCGAGCTCCTTGGATTCTTTGTGACTGGATACCCAAATAAAAAATAGAACTTTTCCCTCGATGGGGAGGTTACTCTTTCCACTTTGGGTTGTAAAGTGATCCAAATTTGAAGTTCCAAATGGATAAGGACTATCCCCCAAAGGGGTAGCCTTTCCTCTTTGGAATCCAAACTTTGGATATATGTATCACAAACTCAAAGTGCTACTTTCACAACTCAATACTTAAATAAATTACATAAATATGAAAATAAAAATTCTAGACTCTCCTGAAGGGTTATCCTAAGCATTTGAATATTAAAATACATCCCAAGCAATTATATATATGTAGGTGCAGAAAAGTAAACACACTTGGCCACGCTCTTATTTTTTTGGGGGCTAAGCAGCTGAAGCACCTGTAGCATTTATATTTATAATTTATTTAGCCCCTTTTATTATCATGCATGAGCGTGACCACCTGCAGAAAATCTAGTGAGCATCTAGATCGTTCATAACCTAAGGATAATCTAATCGCCCATCACATCAATCCATAGAGTGCAGTTAAAGTAAACAAACACATCAATCAATTTCAATCACAACATGCAATAAAAACTCGAAAAATCTGGCACACAGCAGAAAAGTAAACACCGACCTAGCCTAGATCTAGAGTCGATTGTCCTAGCAAACCATCTAAAGTGTGTGCAGTAGGTCGTGTGGCTGGGGTATATCCTAAGCTAAGTAATCTGTTGAAGTTGTTTAATGTTTGAGTTTGTTGAAGGCTAAAAGGGAACTTTATGTTCGAGTTTAAGTATTAATGAGTTAAAGTTTGATTTAAATACATTTTAATTATTAAATGATTGCTACCTTTGTTGCTCACTAAGGCCGTGAAGTTTATTTCACCTTCCTTGGGGCTAAGTTAATAGCCTCGTAGGCCTGGGTTACCTAGTAGCAATCGGGGTTAATTAAGTTGATTTAATTTGTTAAAAATTAAGGATCAATTAATATTAATTAATTTAATTAATTACTAATTTTAAAAGTTAAATTATTTTATATTTTCCATCAACAGGTTCGTGGCGTTGTGCCACCAGGCTCGAGAAAGCAGGCCTCCTTAGGACACTTAGCCCCGCAGCCCGGAGTAGTCCATCCAATAAACTTCATCTTTGGGGTGGTTATTATGCATTTGAGTGTTTGTTGAATGTTTTATTAATCAAATCAAAGTTTTTTGAAAATTTAATGAATTATTTGATTTTTAGAAATTATTGGAATTATTTAATTATGTTAATTAAGAGGTCCAAAAGTTGACTTTTTAAATTAAAATTATATTTTAAAATTTTTAGATTTTTAATAAATATTAGACCTTATAATGAGTTGTTAGACTGTTAGCACACTCAATTTGGAGTTTTCTATGAAAAGTTATGATTTTTTTAAGTTTGGGCCTAGATTTGAACTACGGTTGACCAAAAGGTTGTCTTTTTGACTTTGACCGGATTTTGGAGGTTTGATATTTTTAGAAAATACTAGACCTTAATTGGAGTTGATTGACACTAAGTTTGCTCAATTTGGATTTTTCTATAATTAGTTATGAATTTTCAAATTTCCTTAATTATTTGAATTTTTAAAATTGCTTAATTAGGAAGGTTTTGATCATTTTGATCCAAACTCATCCCAAACTGTATGGAATCACTCCCAAAGGCCAGGGATGACCCATGATAGTGTTTCCAAGTGTTTAAAAATTATTTGAAATTTTTAATAATTTTTAATTAATTAATTTAATTAATTATTAATTTTCATTAAAAGTCAAATTAAAGTTGAATTAGGAGTCCAGTCATTTTTCCTAGGTAGAGGACTAAGTTCTGTTCAATTTGAGGTATTATTTATAATTTTTGGACTTAATTTGGATTTATTACATTTTTTTGAATTTTCTGGGTCCTTAAAAGGGTTGAAATTTTAGATGGTTAATTTTCTGACCTAATGATCTCTAAATTCAGTAAAATTTGAACCTAAGATTTAGGATGTCACTAAGTTTACTGTGTTCAAATTTCACCCATATTGGGTGTGTGCACAATTCTTTAGGAATTTCCAAAGTTTTCTAGACATTTCCTTAAATATTTTTCCTAGGTGTTTCTATTATTCAAATAGGCTTGCAAATTAGTGTGACTAACCCTGACCCAAATGCAGACACACAGCACAAAACATGCAACCTAATTCCACATAGAAAAGGAGTTATGAATTTTCAAAGTTTTTGGTCCAAAATGGACCCAACACCTTAAAAATTCACATCACAGAAAACTATTAAGCATCTGACCCTAGAAAAATTATGAAACATGCTTAAGATGCTCAAAAATGTTCTACCAAAATTTGGGATTCATTTGACCCCTGGATTGCAAGAAAATTGAGAAAAATGAAAATCAAATAAATGCAAATTTCTCCCAATCCAGAGCTCAAAACAACTCAAATTTAATTTTAATAAATTATACACTCAATTACCTTTCCAACGATACCAAAAACATCAAATTTGGTGGAAAAATGAATTTTTTGTAAATTTTGGAAGTTTCTGGATATTTTTTTAAAATTTTAAGACCATTAATGGTCAAATCAAGCGTCGCCGTCGTCGTACCAATCATTGGTGAAAGTTCGATAGGGATGTTAAGCCCTAGTGAACTAGTCCCGAGGCTAACCAAGAGGGGGGGGGGGTGAATTGGTTATTTAAAAATTTCACGATAACAATAAAAATCTTTTTGATACGTAGCAGCGGAAACACATAAACAAGAACGAAAAGATCAACCACAGATATTCACCCAAGCAGTTAATATCAGAAAAGTAAAGTGCAAAACTGAATCAGAAAAGCAAACCAGATTTTATAGTGGTTCGGTCAACTTGACCTACGTCCACTCCCCGGAGCCTCCCCTCCGGGTATTGCACTAAACAAAAAGTGTCACTCATTTTGCTCCCACAGCAAGGCGGAGAAGCCTGTACAAACACCTCCTTTTCACCACACGGTGAGGCAGAGAACCCGACCTCCTTTCGCTTCCTCCTGAAGCAGGCAGAGAACCTTCGAACTCCTTTTGCTTCCACCTGAAGCGGGCAGAGAACCCCGGATCTTCTTGCGAACGATCATCCCACGACGAACACCGACTAGACGAAAGACGACGAGCGGAGAAGACGACTCTGATCCGTGCTTGGAGCAACCTTAGTGAATCCCTCACTAACTCCTCCTCACAAGATCTTCTCTCTCTCTCCCAACTCTCTCTCTCTCTCTCTAGGGTTTCTCAGGAAAGGAAGGCAGCAAAAGATTTTTCTAAATTTTGGAAAAAGTTCTTTTAAAGGAGGGCTTAAAATTTGCCCTAAATCTCAACTGGTCGGCCAAGATCGTCTAGGACGATCGGTAGATCGTCCTGTATGATCAGTTCAAATTCAGCTGTTTCAGCCTGGACGATCTGGCTCTTCTGGGCGATCAGTAGAAAAAATTGTTCATATCGTCCCGTACGATCCTGCGATCGTCTGGGTCGATTAGTGCAAATTGAGAAAAATCGTCCAGAAGACAGTTCGGGTCGTCCAGAGAAATCTATGCTGGACGACCAAAAAATGACTTGATCGTCCAGGACGATAGGGTCATCGTCATGTACGATTAGTTCAAAAAGGCCCCAAATCATCCTGAACACAGTTCGGGTCGTACAGCTGAAATGCACTAAACGATCATGATCGTCCGGGACGATCCTGCGATCGTCCAGGACGATATGATCGTATCAACCAAAAATAAATTGATTTCCTTAATTGCCAGATTAAATTAGGCATGATTGTACTGAATCATCCGGGACGATACACATATCGTCCGGGATGATCAGACCAAGTATCTAAAAATAAGAACTTGCCTAACTTGATCTGGCGGCTGAGAATTTCTGATTTGGACATATCGTCCCGTACGATCCAGAGATCGTCCAGGACGATCTGCTTAATCAGACCCTCTTAACTTAGTCACCCTAATTAGGATTTCTGTTTTGGCTGGATCGTCCAGGACGATGTGGAAATCATCCAGGACGATCTGAACAAAATTTGAACAGAAACTCTAATTCACTCAATCTCTCTCCCTGAGTGTGTGTGTGCAAGATTACTTAGCTAGGGAATCAGTTACATTACAATTGACTCAATAAAAAGAAAAATCATACATTTGACACACTTGGACCCGATCTTGAGTTGGCTTGAGTGGCTCGCGGTCTTTTGTGCCTGAAACAGATTAGCCAAGCAAAACACACTGGAAACATGTTTGTCATCATCAAAACCAGATTTGCAACAATTGGGTCATACGGTGGCGCGGCGCCGCGTCCCAGAAACGTGTCAGCCTTAGGGCTGGCCACTTATCCACGTCGAATCTAAGATCTGATCGTCGGATCTACCGCGGGCAAACGGACGGCGCAGATTGAGCCATGAGGCGCCCGCGGTCCTGGTTGACCCGCGCTCGAGCACAGGGGGAGGAGGCGCGGTTTCTGCCCTGGCCACGTGGCCGATTTCAGGCCGTCCAATCGCGCCCAGAATCAGGGATTTTCAAATGCCGACATCTCCCAAAATACTCAACGAAATTTGACGAAATTTGAACTGGAGCTAGAGGGCAGTATGATCTTGCAATGCCTGGAGTTTGGAGGCTCCATGCATTGCAAAATTCCTACAGTTCCAAATTGAAGTTTTAACTTAAAGTGAAGATATCTTACAATCTACCCGGTGGATTTTTATGTTATTGGGCTCTCTGAACTTGTAGTTTGTCCACGCTCAAGTTTGCAGAAGACTCTAGAAGATTTTGACGGCTGGATCTTGAGATATCGAAGAGAGAATGTGTTTCTCTCTTTTTCCTCTCCTTTTCCACTAAAATGGTGATTTTAGTGGTGGAAATGGTGGGGGAAGTCTTGGAATGGCCTTGGGAGGCGCTGGAGGGTTTGGGAAGCTGCTGAAGAGCCTTGGGGATGCTGGAGTTTTTGGAACTTAGGCAAAAAAAGAGCAATATGAGGGATTAGGGCTTGTTCTCCACACCTAACCCTCATACTTTGAAATGGATGGCTTGGATCTCATCATGGGTGTCTTGGATGCTTGCAAAGTGTCCCATGAGCAGCTCAAAATTAGGAAAAGGCTGGTGGATTGAGGGGGATTGCCTTGAGCCAAGAGGGGTGGGGGACCACACCCTTTTTCCCTCATTTGGCTAAATCAAGCCTAAGCAAGGTTTAGGGAGCTGGTTTGTGGCCTCTTAGGAAGGGAAATTAATCCCTTTTGAGCAGGTGGGAGCAGGTTTTGGGAGAGGGAAAGGGTTTGTCCATGTGGCATGGTCAAAGGGCCATGGTTTGGTCTCATTTCAAAAGTTTTGACCCATTGACTTGTTGACTAGTCAATGGTGACTAGGATGTGCATGGGAGGAATCAAATATGCTGTAGGAGTCAATATTAAGGGACATAGGGCCATTGTGTTGAAACTTTGAGTGAATACATGAAATTGGAGAGGGTTTTGACCCCTCCAAATGGGTTGACCAAGTCAAACATAGGGAGGATTGACTTGGAAGTCTTTGGACATGTCATGAGTGTCCAAACAAATAATTTTGAAGCATTAGATTGATTTGAGATGGATTCAAATGTTGAGAATAATAATGGTTGGGTTAAAGATGGATTTGGTCAACCATAGTTGACTTGGTCAAACAAGTCAAACCAAGGAGTGGGTTTGATTTCAATGGGTCTCAAATATCATAGGGAATTCATTGAGAGGGGTTTCAAAGGTTAAAAATATTGAACGATGTTAAATTTTGGTCAAAAGTCCAAAAACTCCTTTAAAGGGCATTTTGGTCATTTTGACCTCGGATGAACCCTCGGTCGAGGTGGGTAAAAAATGATGTAGATTAATATTAAACACATCAATATCAAGGGTTTGGAGGTGATGAGAAGGTTTGGGGGAAACTCCAAGGTCAAATTTCTCAAGATAATGGGTCCAATGGCGCGAGCCGTAAATATTTGAAAGTTTTACAACCTTCGGATTTAAATTTAGTTTTTGGGGTTAGAGACCCCAAAATGGGCTCAAATTTGGAGGGCTGCCTCTAGAGACATATCACATCAGTATGCAACTGACAGATCATGAATTGGAGGTCATTTGACTGGGGTTTAAAATGTCTGAAAATTCCCTGAAAAAGGCTTTTAGGACTCAGGTCTTTGGCCTTGAATTCTAGATTTGGAAATCTGGATTTGATATAGATTTTGGGTTTAAATATCTGGATTTGAATTATTTTAATCATTTATGATCATTTGGAGTGGTCATAAGTGTTTGCAAATGATTTGAGCTAGATCAAATGCAGGATCAAGATTTGAACTAGAGTTTGAATCATGGACTAGGATGGAGTCTGGATTTTGATTGAGGTCTGAACTGAATCAAGATTTGGATTGACTTAAGTTCAGGATTAATTTGAAGTCTGGATTAGGCTCTAATGACCTCATACAAAAATGAGGTCAACAATAATGAGGCTTATTTCTCAATTAGACCCAATTCCTTATTAAAATTTCTACAAAGCATAGGAATGAAAAATTGTAAATTGGTGCTCACCCCTCTTCCCTTTAAATTGCCTGTCAATCAAACGTCACTACACGCATTTCAAAATCCACAATATTATAATCGGCTCATTAGATCCATTTAGTCACTCACAATTATTAAACAAGATAATTTCTTTATGATTTATCAAAATTGTCACCAAATCCATCATTTACTTCGCAGCCATTTTGAAGTCACTAAACTTCTATTTCACCATCTCAAATGAACACACTCTTATGGCCTACAAATTACATTTAGTAATCTCATTGTTCATTCATGCTCTAACTCAAATTGGGCAGGAAGCACCCACGATTTAAAGTCCACATAAGAATATTATAGCTTTCACTTGGCAAAACATCATTCTCTTAGAGTGTGAAGAAATAATTCATGGTTGATTGGTTCTCCACCGAAGCAAAGTACAAAGCTGTAGCTACAACCACAATAGATGTAATATATTTGTCGGTTGCTTCGTGAGTTCATAATCACATCAAATCAACCTAATCCCATTTCTACAATGTTGTTTAAGTCATTAAGTCACGTCTCTTTCCAATAATATTTTTTTTCTTGCCCGCATCTAACACATTGAAGTTAACTACCATTTCATTCGTACTCACATTAGCACCAAAGAAATTCATGTGGTTCGCATTAACATTCAAGATGACCATATAAACGTTATGTTTAATGAATATCTTTCAGTTACACACTATCATTATTAACTAAAAAAAGTTTAACAATCCACTCCATGATTGACAACTAGAGGGCCGGGAATATAACATCTTACTCCTCTATACTATGTATTGCAACCAATTGGCACCACGTATGTAATAAGACACCTCCCGGGTGGTGACTTTCCTTTGGCCTCACTACTCCCATGTGTATTATAGCTGTTTGATCATAATAGCTAGTCCAATCCTCTCCATTTGTCTCGTATACTACAAACCATTTTTCCAATATGCAGTTAGCTTTTGCATAAAAAGGCAATGTCATTGATTGTTATATAATGTTATATAATGTAATGAAATAATTATTGAAATACATTTTATCTACTCAACATAAAATGCTATGATTCACTTCCTACCTTTGATTATTCTTCATTTTTTTTACCATGATTTAAAAATTCGAACTAATCGATCGATATGATCCATTCAACTGTGAATAGATAATTTGGTCAGTTTGATCTAGCATAAAAATTATTTTTGCACAGAACACATAATAGTCGATTAATGTTGGAGAACTTGTGAACTGGTCTGATTTTTTATGATCCAACTAATTCAAATATAGATCAATGTTTAGCTTTTCAATCTTGATCAATTGGATGTAGTAAAATATTTATAAGTTATAGTAAGTTCAACTCCTTTATAATTTATATTTATTAAACTTTTATATTGTATATTATTGCCCTTTGAAGTTTAATATATTTTTAAAAAAATTCAAAATATCATGTCCAAAATTTTTATTTAGAATCATATTTAAAATATTCAACATTGAAGTGTCCTAATTTAAAAAACTATAAATTTGATTAGTGAAAATAATATTAGTGCATCATTCAAGTAGTTATATTAAAATAATTTTAATATTTATTATGTTATTCATTTCAACCCTTAGATTGATCCTAGTTGAATATTTGAACATAAAAATTCTAGTTCAATCCAATATCCGATCTCATCTTCAAAATATTTATATTTAATTTAATTTGATCATAAATAAATATAAAAAGAGACATCGTCCTAACCCTCTCGGTTGTTTAAAAAACAAGCAATGAATTATTTTTTCAAATGAAAAATATTTTAAATATAGCATACTTTTCATATTTAAATTATCAATTTATTAATATTTGATTGGATGTTTTAATTATTTTATCAATCATACATTTAAATTTGTCAAAAAAAAAACATAAAATCACAAATTTTATTATAAAATGGGAAAATTTTTAGGTGAGAAATCCTCATCAAAATTTAACTAAGATAAATTTTTAAATTTTTAAATTTATTTTAATTATTCATACAATTAATTAATATTAAAAATAAGTTAAATAATTTTAAATTTTATTCTTGCTGTAATTTAATAAAATATGTGGACTCAAAATGTTTTGATAAATGCAATTAGATAATAATAGCGTCGATCTTATCGAGACATGGAAAAGATCACGTGTGGATAAGAGGTGGCAGGCCGCGGGTCCTAATCCTAGTCAGCATTTGTGTGGATCCGAGTCGTAGCGCACCTTTGCGCGTTTGACCGTAAATTAGTTCCCAAAAAAAATTGTCTTAGGCAATATTATATTATAAATTGTATCAACGTAAGCTTTAAAGTTATTGTATTTACTTTTAGATTATTATTGCAAACGAAACTTTTATATTATATTATTTTAAAAATAAATTAAATAATTTTTAAACCAATTATAATTCATTTTGTATGCTAACATTTTTACACAATTTTGCTAGCTCAACTTCACATTCTTTCCTAAAGGAAAAAAATTCTTGGTCCAGATATTTTGCGGGCTTATTATTATTAGATTGATTTCATTAGAGAATTCATTTGATTTAACATACAATTTGAGATAATATTCAAATTAACAATATATGGAATCAAATTTAGAAACAATCCAAATTATATTTTCAGCAAATTTGTAGTTGAAATAAACGTCTTGATAAGACAAACCCATTGACACTTAAAATGATCGTGTTTGACTCCAAATAAATATAAATCAACCACCTGAAGTGACAAATATTTTATGATTATGGCAAATTGAACGTCGTAACGAGAAGAATTCAGTGAACCCAAAATTGCTTAATTCCAATATCATAAAAGCCCTTAGGCGTTGAATGAAAATTCTATGATCAAATGAATTAATACAAGTTGTTCGATCGATTGTTCTGAATTTTGTGTATATTCACATACGACATCACTCTCAAAATATAAAAATAAGATATTACTCTTGTTACGTGTTAGAAAATTTGAGTTTGTATAGTATATATTTTATGTCTCAATGTTGTATAAAAATTCAACAAGCATAGATAAAAATAATAAGGCCATAAATTTTTTACATTGAAAATCCTGAAAGCAAAAAAGCTACTTGGCTTGGATAGGTTGAAAAAGTCCGCTATATAATGAGTGATACAAAAATCTTCATTTCTTCACTGTTAAAGAAAAGGGGGATTAAATAGGCATCTGATTTTTTCCTGTGGGAGATTGTAGAAATCAAATGCCCACAAATTGACAGTTAACATTTAATAATAAGACTTGATTTCTTCAATATGGAGTATAAAAAGAGTAAGTGTCCACAAGCGATCAACTATGTTCAATAGCAGGGTTATATCTTGTCAGCCTTCTAAAGATAGTGAAGATTTCTGATGCTAATCATCAGTGGTGATGATGGTTGTCGGCGACAGTAGCTAGTGATTGTCGTCGACGAACAGTGGCTGGTGATTGTCGTCAACGACGATAGATACAAAATGCAAGAGAACTCTCTCCATTCTTCCCCTTCCCTCATGTAAAGAATAATACTCCATATATAGATTTTTTTGAACATTTTTTTTTAATTTGAACCATAAGCCAAAACAATTCATCGTACGACATATTTATTTATTGATCATAAAGTATTTTTTTAATATTTAAGTGCTTTAATGATGTTATAATTGAGTGATTTTTATTTTGTTGGATTTGTCTCGTCAAGCCGCTCTATTCAACTACAAACATGTTTAATTTGGAGATCATTTGATCATCCAATTAATGTTTGAATTTTCAATCATACTTGAAGTGTTTTGATTAGGGCATGGTTTAGACCACCTTTAGTACTGCTGAGTTCATCTCTTTGAGAAATTTAGTTGAACTACGAACTTTTTGAAATTGGAGTTCACATATTTTGAATTTAATTTCAAAAGTTTTCAATTCTAATTTTGCCTCAAGATTTGTGTCAAATCGTGTATTTTTTAGATGTATCAATAACCTTTTATTATTATTATTATTATTATTATTATTATATATTTTAAAATATTATTATAGCTAAACTTTTGAAGAAACTGAATAATGTTGCTGGTATTATGATGGTTCACACTGCTAATGCTTGGCTCGTCAACCTGTAAATAAGTCATATTTAAATTGGCTCATGACTCCTTGGAAGCCATAATTTATATGAAGAGCTTCCAGGCGGCACTACATTAAAAACAAATTCCTCAATAATAATTTAATAAATTTAGAAGAACAAAAAAGGTTTTATTTGGAACAAATTTTTATTATTTTAAAAAATATTTTTTAGTATAAAAAAATCAATTTTAATTTTTTTTGTCAAAAATTTGCTTTAAAAAATAATAAAAATTTGTCTCAAATCAAGCCTGATGCTCGTTCTTTCTTCACCGTTTTCATGGGTTATTTATACAACTTTGAAGCTTTGTCATTGTCTTTCTTTTCCTACATAAGCGCAAGAAACTACCAGATTTGTTAGATGAAGGGCCCAGCCCAACTCTTGGAGCCCTGACCCATGTTCTTTACACGGGTCATCAGTCATAAAAAGGCCCATTTTTCAATTCGACAACGATCAAGGTGTTGCTTGCAATTTTTTTTTCTCATAAATTTGAGACGGGGTAATGCCGTAATGGGATGATATTTGGCAGATTTTATAAAGAAGATTAATTGAATTTTATTTTAATAAAAGCAGCGTCACTAATCAAATCACGTTTTCGTACGGAACTTTAAGATTAAATTTTACGCACATTGACATTAATTTTGGTATTGAAGAGTGGTGGGGTTTAACCTATTAAAGCGAGCGGTCAGGGTTCAAATCCCAATAAAACAAAGTAAAACAATATTTTTTTAATAAATAAATACATACTTTTTTTTTTAAATTACATTAATTAACTTACATTTTGATCATTGCAAAACATGCTTGAGCATTTTCTCTACGAAGTTGATACTTGATGATTCGAGCCTAGGTTGAACATAATTTTAATTTAAAAGTATTAAATAAATAATTTAAATAAATATTAATATATTTAAATTAAGAATTGATTAATTTTTAATGAAAGTTACATAAATAAAATTACAGAAAGACCACTGTCTGACCAAAGAGGTCGGAAGGATCGTAGTTGACGGGTGAGAGTGGTCAGAAAAATTGTTGTCTGACGGCGGAGGTCGGAAGAACCGTAGTTGACGAGCAATAATGGTTAGAAAAATCGTTGTATGTTGATGAAGGTCAGAAAGACTATAATTTGGCGACGGCGGTCAAAAGGGCCGTAGTTGGCGGGTCATAATGGTCAAAAAGACCATTGCCAAGCAATGAAGGTCGAAAGAACCGTAATATGGCAACAGAGGTCAGAATGACCATAGTTGGAGTGTGATAGTGGTCCAAAAGATCGTTGTCGGACGACGGAGATGGGAGGAACTAACGACAATCGGTGGCCGGGTGTAAATTCGGCTTCAGTTGATGGCCGAGTTAAATCTGGTGATAATTGATGGCCGGGTGGAAATCCGGCGATAATCGGTGGTCGAGCGGAAGTCCGACATCATTCGGTGGCTGGAAGGAAGTCTGGTGAGAGTCTGGTGACGGTTGGTGGTCCGACGATGGTTGAGGAAGAGTCTGGTGGCAAGAAAACTCTTGTTTCTTTATCTTCGTTCTCTTCCTTGCTTAAGTCCCCCTCAATGAAAAATGAGGGGTCTATTTGTAGTTTTCTGAGAGTGGCATGGTTGGTAATAGAAGGGGGATCAAGAGTATGTTGAGAGTGGTTTGAATGGACGACTGATATTGATCCCCTTGATAATGATCCATTTACTGGGCATTTGAATGTCTTAGTGATATCAGAATCTGATGATCTTGGGCTCGTTGGATTTGTCTCATCGAGCCGCTCGATTTGACTATAAGCATGTCACATTTGCAGATCACTTGATCATCCAATTTATGGTTTCAGCCTTCCAAAGATGCTTTGATTCTTCGATTTGGACCCATTTGGGCTCGGATTGAGTCGAATTTGGTGTCGTTGAGTTTGCCTTTTCGAGACGTTCAATTTGACTATAAGTTTGCTGAAATAATAGTTCATATGATTATTAATTTAATTTCAGAAGTTTCTAACTTAATTTTGCCACTAGATTCGTGCCTGATGAAAATTTTATGATGATAGTTCAATTATATTTAAAAAGAAAACATCACAAAATAAAAAAGTTTAATAATTTTTTTATGAAGATGATTATTAATAAAGGTGGAATTAGCTTCTTTTTTAAGGTGCAAAAAATAAGATTTTGAAATTTATAACCTTATGCACGAGATAGAATTTTTTTAGCAATTGTGCTTATTAAAGGAGGGCAAAATAATTAAAATATTTAGTTTTTTAGGAAAAAAATTATGGGTGGATAATTACCCATTATGAGCTCTTATTGGCTCCCCCCTTGATTATGAAGTTGCTGTAGCAAAATAAATTTTTTGAAATATGATGTCCATATTAGTATATTATAAATATATACTTTTTTTTTAATTAGAGCAATATGGTTAAGATTTATAACAAAATAATCATAAAGTTGTCATATAGGCTCTAAGAATGTAAAGCAAACATTTTTTTTTTTGATACCCACCTCTTAAAAAATTATCATATGTTGCATGAAGAAATAAAAGGAAAATAAAATCTCAAATATATAAAATTATATGTTACGCTCAATCTATTTATACCAAATCAGTATGCTAATAAATCAAATATTTTTTGAGCAATACGCATTACGCAATACCTATTAAAAAATTTCCAGCGTGATCCTGTAATGTCAATGCAGTTTCCCTGCTAGGCAACAAAGCCACAGCACTAGTGACCTCACCCTTCGGAAATCCCACGCGCCAAATTTCCCCGACAAGCAAATGGTCGTCGTCTTTTTAAAGTTTTAATCGACGTTGAAGGAGAGAAGTAATTTAAAAGCGACCGAAATGGATCTCCCAGATGCGGCACAGACGAGGTCTGAAGGCATCGGAGGGTCGGCGATGGAGAGCATAGGAAGAGATATGAAGCCGGAGATTGCAACGGCGACGGCTCCTGTGAAGCGGGAAGAGGAGGAGGAGGAGTTTGGCGGCACTCTTGGTCTTGCACTCTGTGGAGGCGATGGCAACAACAGGTTTGCCTATTTTAATTTAAGATTTGGGCAGCCAACTTTTGATTTCGGTGGGATGTCCCGTGTTTCGACCGTGCTTTCATTTGATCTGTAAATTTTATCAATTTTAAGTTCGAGTCTGAATATTGTGGAGCGAGAAAAGGATGAAAGTGGGCACGGGCTTGTAGACATCCGTGGTTCCGTTCTTTTTTAACTGAAGGTGAGGAACTGGTCGCTGCACGATCTGTTCATGTTAGGGCAATTTATTCCTCTTTCGTTTTGAGATTGAATAGAAAACTATCTTCGCGAGCTTGCTTTGCCCCTTCGATTCCATTGTTTTTTTAAAGTTATTAGGGGGATTAAAGCTTTCTTTTTCTGCAATCAAGGTAATCAGTGGTCCGACTTTCCTTTTTTAAAGGATTAGGACATAGCTTTTTGCCTGTTGTTTGTTTTTTTAGTTTTTATTTGATTTGGATAAAAGAGTTCATTCCTGCCGACTGAGAGGTTTACAGGTTTGGATTTGTTTCAATCGAAGATATTTCTTTCTATACTTGGTAAAGTTTTGGAGCACTAACATGTTTTACTCCATTGAATGTTTCGATCTCGACTCTTCTGAAGTACCTCGGCAATGAATAACCCTAGCGCCAGCGCTCAGCTCACCATTTTCTACAATGGATCTGTGAACGTCTTTGATGCTGTTCCTCCAGAGAAGGTGCTCTCCCTCTTTCTCTCTCTCTCTCTCTCCCCCCCCTACTCTCAGTTTTGCTGTTCCATGGCTGACTGCCACCACTTGGGAAGATCAGGCGCAAGCGATCATGCTTATAGCTGCTGCGGCCGCAGCAGCAGCGGCTTCCTCTGGAAACAACACGAGCGTGAGCAGGGTTCCGGCCGTGGTCGGCCCAAACACTGCCGTCGCTGCTTCGCCTGCTCTAACGAGGTCTCTTTCACAGCAGAGCTCTTCAACAGCTGCTTCTTCTCAGCCACCTCAGCTTCTCACAAAATCTTCTCCGTACCTTTGCAAGCTTCAAACTGGTTAGCAAGATTCTCTTAAATTTCCTTCAAAGCAGTTTCTTTTAGATACATAGATTTTCCCCTCCATTTCGAATTCACTCTGAATGCAAAGTTGTTCTTCTCATGTGAGTGCAGAGCTCCCAGTAGCGCGTAGGCACTCGCTTCAGCGATTCCTTGAGAAGCGCCGGGACAGGTAATTTAAAACTTAAAATATATAGCTCCATTGTTTTTCTTTGATTTTAGTATAATGACCAATTTACTTATTAATAAGTAATCTTGCCTTAAAACTGCATGGTTTGAAATTTCTAAAGATTTACTCGCATGAATTTATTTTTGCTACTATTTTTTGCTTGGCATAGGCTATAAGATTGTGCAGTCACCATGAAATTCAAATGTTTCTTATTTCTGGAAATCCTAAAGCTTGGAAGAAAGAAAATGCAAAATTATGTTTGTCTAAACCCAATGGGTAACTCTCTATGCTGACCGCTATTGTCCATCCAAGCTTAGTTGCTGCAGTTCAAATGATCTTGGTTTGGAGGTTCTGGATTAATTAGGAGCATAGTGCAAAATTTCGGGTAAATTCCTGCGTTAGAAAGGCATAATTCCATTATAAATTAAAGTTAATGGTCTGAGCCCTTAAAATAAATTAAATCTTTATGAAGCTATCTATAACATTAGTTGAAAGCTATACTGGGTAAGGTGTAGATGTGTTTTTTTTGACACATTTGAGCCATTAAAGTAAATTCACACACACATCATGTATGCAAGCTATGAATCCAAGACCTATTAGTATCCAAAGCCTCTAAGGGCTCCAACCAACAGACCAAGGAGGTGAGCTGCATCAGAAGTGCTAAAAAAATATAACTTCTTTAGTTAGCTTTCTGAATGACCACAAAGGAATGTATATTTATCATCAATAATATCCACATGGATTTTAAAGGCGTCTCAGAAAGATTTGTGCATATGTAAAGTAGTTGAAATGGCATGATAAGGAAAGGGTAAATTTTTTTTTTGATTGAAAATATTTCTGGCTTGTAGCCCATGAAAACAGTAAATAAAGCAGCGTTTATCTAATGTTGACTAATTAATAGGTTCATAGGTGTTCCAGCCTTGACGTTGAAATATAGAAGTAAATCATTTTCTGTCCTTCAAAATCGGCCCCATGTTACCAAAACAGACTTGTTTATAACGTTGAAATATACATCATATCGATTTATAGTTATCTATCAAATTTTGACTTCATAGGAGGAAACAGTCAAAGTGAGGCGTGTTAACTCGTCTTTGTCCTTATCGTAAATGCCACATTGGTTAGATGAACAGATTCTACTTGTATACTTACGCCCGTAGGCATCAGTCTATGCTGATGTAGCAATCCACATCACCTGCAACCTCTCCAGGGTTTATATATCCACATCACCTGCAACATCTGTCCAGGGGTTATATATCTTTCAATTTGCTTCATTAATCGAAAAAATCTGATATGTAGAAAAATCCTTTGGACGATTAAAATTTTTTCTTGACCTTTAGTCCTCCAAATGGGGGAAATCTGAATCACGCATAATGGATATAGGTAAGGGCTGCAGTAAATGAAAATCAGCAAGAGAAACCTCTTCTGACGAATTTGTGAGCCATAAATGAGGGCAGACAGTTTTATGCAAAACTTGTCGCTATAATTGCATGAAATTATAGTGTCCGCCATTGGAATTTTTCCAAGCAGTACGATATTATTTAAACTTTCCTGGCTGGACACACTCCATGTAACTCGCCTCCTCTTTCTTTACTTTTTAATCAAGGTGGATTTTTCATTCAACCAACGTGGTTAGAAAAGCAATGTCTAGTAATTAAGGACGCTTAACTTTACTTCATGGAAATCTTTATTGTATCAGGTAAGCAGTCAACCAGTCTTGATAATTTGTTCGGTGAAACCATTAATTCAATAATGGAATACTGAATCAACGGATTTAGTGAGGATTGTCTCACCTGAATATTTTCTATGCCAATATCCTTGTGGAGTGGGTCCATGTTTTGGTTTACGGAGAAACTTCTGATGGAGCATATTCAGAGTTTTTTTTCTCGATTAAGGGCCGGTTTAGGCAGCTTTATGGCTGCTTTATTTTTCAAATTGCAATCACAGTTTTATTTTTACTACTATTTCTTGTTTGTTTCGTGTTATTTTTTAAAAATTTTTATGGTGGAAGGTTACTTTTTGTAATTATACATACTGATGTATGAGTGAGATAAGATTTTTTTTTGGAAAATTTAGTGGCATAGCCCATTTTCATTGATCTATGAGAAGTTACAGAGGTATGAAAAATTACAACTTTAGAGTAAGAAAAAGATGAAAAAACTTACACTAGCTGTTACAAAAAACTAAGCAGAAATGCTCAAGACAAGGCTAAGTAAGGGAATAAAATAGTAAAAAGAGCCCAAAAGGTGGACTCAGAATGGACAAAACTACATCGGATACATCAGAGGTTTACTCAAGAGGGGCTGCTCCTTTGGTTGCCGGAGATGACCATCGAAAACAAAAGCTGGTTGCCAGGACGACCTTCCAAGGGACAACAATGCGAATGTAAGCCATTCATCATTGTCCATTGTCCATAGAAGCCACAAATTGAATAAGCACCAATGTTGAAAAAGCTTCAGCTCAAAGGAATGGCCACCAGATTAAAAACTAGCCCATAGCCAGGCCAAAAGGAAACAAAAATAGAAACATAACATAGAGATAAGTAGCAGTTGACAAAAGAGGAACCAGAACGACACGACAGAATCAACAATCTACTAGAAAAAGCAAAGACCTCCAATCCACTATTCCTCAGCCAAAGATAGAAAGTTCTTAATATCATCAAACTTTTTCCACCTAGATATTTGAGCATGGATGGCTTTTTTAATCAAGAGACCAACAATAGTACTGCAGTTCATATTAGCTCCAAATTTATGATTATTCCTTTCCTGTCAGATGAAGTATAAAGAAGAACAACAGGTGGACAAAAAGAAAAAAATTCTTTGTGTGTCTTCCCACCTGCAAAGAAGCAATATAATCCAAAATTTGTTATAAATTGGGCCTAAGCAGGAAAGCATTCATACAAGGCGGCATGGAAGAAATGAGTGCGAAAGAAACATCACACTCAAAGAAGAGGTGTTTGTGACTTACATCAGCTTGCCCACAAGAAAGAGGAACTTGTATTTGACGTTTCCTGAGAATGTCTGATGTTTTTAAGCCCTCTAATATAGCCATCCAAGCATAACAGGAATACCTCAAGGCACTATTTTTGTGCCAAATAAAAGGATGCCCCTCCACTTGCTGTCGGTCAACATAAAATGCTTATAAAAAGTTTGGAAGTGGGGTTTGGAAACCTCTTCCCAAGAAATGCAAGAGTCAGAATGTAGTGATATTGGAAAATTAGAAATGACAGATAACAGCACGAGGAAAACATACTGGACAATTCCAACAATTGTTCTCAATAATGGAGCTCACAAAAGCAAAATAAAAGGTAGAAGCAACATCTGGTTCTAAACTATCATGTAGTACTTTTCCATAAGCCAAGGGTTCCACAAGGATAAAGAAGTATTGGGGTTGATATTAAATGAAATGTTATTTAGAATATTTCTAGCAGTGGTGCATAGAAATTTCCACAATTTGGAAATTTTCCTTGGGGGAGGCTTCCATATAGAAATATATTTAAATTTTACCTAGTGAGATAGCAGACTACGGCCATTGAGAAGCCGCCAAATAAAACCATAGCAGTAGGCAAAATATAAGGAATAAATGTCAGGACCCCCCAACCCCCCATAACATTTAGGCCGATAAACATTTTTCCATGAGATAGCATGTAGCTTTTTGGAACTGGGATCACCATGAAAGAGGAACCTGGAACAAATTTTTTGGATAAATTTGTTACAAGACTTAGGGAGGAAAATACCTCTAATCTAATAGGCTAAGGTATTATAGATTTTGAATTTGAGGTATTGAAGCCTGCCAGCAATAGAGAGATTTTTGACTTACCAGCCAGCTAGGAGAGAAGATATTTTAATGAGGGGCTGAAATTTAGTGGCTTTAATTCTTTTAGCAGAGATAGAAACCCCAAGATATTTCAACACATGGGGAGAAGGGGTGATGGTTAGAGTGCTATAGATATCAATAGTAAACAAACAGCCATTAGAGAAAATAAAAAACTTTTGCTGTGATTAATATGGAGACCAGAACAAGCAGCAACTTGATCTAGAAAGTCTCTAAGAATTTGATGTAGAATTACAATGCTTTGGATGAATGTGATTAGAACTTGCACGATTTCTTGATAAAACAATTATGAATAGAACTTTTATCAATCCAAAACGTCAAGTAAAACAAGAGAGGGGTGCCTACGTTTAGGCTAAGCCGTTTATCAAATGCTAGATTTATCAAAACAACGTAAAATATCAATATTATGCAATTACGTAGCTTTCAAACAAAATCCCTAATCTAACAATAAGATTAAAAGCAAAGAAAGCATGCTCATCCCTACGTTTACTACACTCGAGGTAACGGCGAGCAAAAGTCCTACGTTTACTAAGCTTAGGCAATGATGGAGCACGGTTCCTTATGACTTGTCATCACCTACAAGAATAGGGATTAGGCAAGTAATAAAAGAAGGGGAAGTGGCTCACCTTTGTCCAAGTCCGGAAATAAGATTTAGAGGAAAATCCGTCATGGCCTCCTTTAAAAGGTTCAATTGGAGAGAAAGAAGTTTCTCCTAAACGTTGACGTGTTGATGGCCATGATCTTTGCTGTCCTTATCGTTCTTCTTCAAGGGAATAGAGCCTCCTCTTCAAAATCCAAGTGGAAGGAGGTAGGAGGGAGGAGGGGTCGGCAGGGGGGGGGGGCGGGGCGCTCCTTGGGAAGCTTAGGTTTAGGGTTGTTTGGGTTTTGAGTGGAGAAAGTTTAAAATCTGAAATAAATTTTCAGATTTCCCCTTGGAGGGAAATTAGAAATCAAAATTTGAACTTAATTCCCAAAGGGCTAGGAGTTAATGTGGAGAGGGGAAAATTGGAGAGAGAAAGAGGAGAGAGAGAGAGAGGGGCCGGCGGCATGGTGAAGGGGATTGGAGGGGTGATTAAATGCTTGATTGATTGGGATTGATAAATTAGGAAGTAATTATTAAATCCAATTCAATTCAAATTGATTTGGATGAAATTTAAAAACTTTCCTAAAATAAACTTGCCAACTTTAGGAATATTTTCAAATTTCAAATTGATTGAAATATGAAATTATTTCTCCCAACTTGAATTCAAATCAAGCAAATATGGAAGGTGTGGAAGATCGGAGGGAAAATAGGAAGAGGAGGGGTTGGGACGGCTAGGCTAGGGTTAGGTTAGGTTTGTGTGATGTGATGATGTGATGAAGGGAGTGGTTATGTATGAAAGTTGGAGGGGTTTGGTAGTGGGCCGTGAGTAGGAGAGGTGGCTTAAGGGTGACCGGTGGTGGTGGAGCTTGGAGGTGGCCGGCGGTTGGGATCCCAAGGGTGGGCCGAGAGGTGGAGGAGGGGGGGAAAAAGAAAATAAAATAAATTAAAGCCACGAACCCGACGCTTCAAGGTTGGTGGGTGATGCGCACTTCTCCCTCTCCTAGGGATCTCTCTCCTTAGCTCTCAACTCCTCACAATAGAGTAGAATGCAGAAATTTCTTCATAATAATTCACTAACTTCAAAAGGATCACAATAGGGCTATAAATAGCCTCATACAAAAGACTCTCAAAAAATAAAGGACGACAATGCCCCTAGGGCTTACATATGGCATCCCTTAATAAAAGGGTACAATAGGAACTAATAAAGCAAAATACTATATGTCATAAAAATAGAAAATACATAAAACAATCTCAGAAATATAATGACTCGATCGTGGCCATAGATCGACGGCCACGTCTTTGATAGACTTTCCATGTGCTGATGTCCCCATCATTCTCCCGGGGTGGAAGAAAGCTTGACTCCGTCGAGTAAGTGTCTCTGGCACTCTCGTAGATCTCCAGTGCGTCGGGGTCAATCTGCTGCAGCTCCTCGCGATCTAGCCAAGTATCTTCTGACTCGGGTTTGCCCTTCCACCTAATTAAATACCTCCGTCGTCCACCTTCTCTTGTGGAGATGATATCATCACTCAGAATCGTGTCCACCTTTTCTGCCATGGGTGATTTGGGAATATTTGGGAGTGGAGGTAGGTTTGGGTTCTCACATGGTGGGTTCACACAAGGCTGTTGTATGAGTGGATTTGGGGGGTTGAAATCAGGACGTTCATATGCAACTAGATCTTCTATGTTAGTAGAAACAGAAATAGCAAGATATAATTGATCATCTATTCGAGAGGAGTATCGATCTCTCCCAATCTGTAGAGGAATCTAGAGCTCAAAACCTAAACCTAAGAGATCCCAAAATCAGCCAAATTCAAGATGCCCTAACCCTAGAAAAACAAACTATTTAATGCATACAAATTAAAAGGAAATCCCTAAACAGTCCCTACATTCAAATTCCCCTCTTAACTCCCTAAAAAATCCTTCCTAATTGGCTCCCGTGTAACTTGCGGCTCACGCGGCTCGTACAGTGAGGCGGAAGTCCTCCACCGTTTCACGCACGGGCCGGTCCATTGGACCGGTCTAACAGATAGTTAAGGTTTAGGAGAGTTGAAAAGAAGTTTAAAGTGATTTAACAATGGTGGTAGAAATGCTCTCAGGCTTAGAAAAAAACACCATCAGGACTAGAAATTTCATTGATCAAGTTTCTGTTGTGCCTAGATCGGATTCTAGCATACAGGAAAGCAAGACCATCTTCACCACAGGATAACCATCTAGCTTTGGATCTTTGAGAAATCCATGACACCCACATAGAATGGCTATGATTATGTTGGTTGTTAACATCCTTCAGGGAAATAATGAGATCAGTGTCAAGAGGGTTAGGCTGAATTTACTGAGTTATAAGAAAGTTAATGCTACACTTTAAAAAAAGGAAAAAAAAAAAAAATATTTTTTTTTGGAAAAAAATACAATATTCACATTAGCTTTAAGAAAAAAAAAAGAGACTTTTCTCACAACAGCTTTATAACTATATTTATAAAAAATTGTAGCCCGCTCCATAGAGACCTTAAGTTGCAATTGAAAGCACTTGAATGTGGGCGGCAGCAGGAGCAAAATGGTAATCAACCAATGTGCGGAAACATTAAGTGTTATTTAGAGTTGCCATCTTTTTTTAAAAAAAATATCTGTTTACCGTATTTGGTGCCGGCAATGAAAAGAAATCAGTATTTTAGACTTATGCTTTTATATCCAAATATTTTGGCCAAAATAAGAGGCCGTTGGACCGGAACTAATGCCAAGCATTTAGAATATAATACAGTCATCTGCCATAGAGTGCTAAATTAGCAGATCTCTTTTTTATTAGATCATCCAAAAGTATAATTGATTTTTTGTTAAATGGCTCTTTCGTTAGATTTTTTTTGTTCATGTGGTAAACGATGCCATTCTCTAGAATTTCATTAAAATTCAAAATAAATTAAATCTTTAATTAGCATGCCAAGGAATCAGGAAATTGTATCGATATGTTAATTTGTGCTAGGTTTTATTTGATTCCCCAGCTTTCTGGCATGTGAACTTGTCGGGCCAATTTCAGGTTGTTTGTAGAGTCATATTTATCTTGTCATAGTCATTACGGAGTAAAAGAAAAAACGCTTATTTTGCTGTTTTGTTGTTATGAATAATAATTGAACTTTAATTGTTTTATAGAATTAACATTTATATGATTTTATATTTTCTATATTATTTATTTTTTGTTGAGAATATTCGAGCATAAAGGAAAAAATGACTTTTTCTTCATAGAGAATGTGAATTCTGTTTTTCAAAACTTATAGATAAATAAATATAAGATATATTTTTTTGCTATTTAGGAAAACATTATTATTAAGATAACGAAATAGTTCCTTTTATTTTTACAACCAACTGAACAAAGTGCTACTTTTAGTAAGTTTGATAGAATAAGTTGGTTGTGATGCATTATTTTTTGCACTACATCTCGACCACCAACATGTTTTGGAGCTGAATGTAATCTCGAATAATCAATATCTTTAGCTCCCCTTGAATCAGTTGGGTAGGACTCAGTCATTCCCAAATTTGTCACGAGTAAGAGTAGTTTGTCAGTTTGTCGGCTTTTGTTTATTAAGCTACGAGCCTTCCAGCCCGGGAGGCACTACAATGGGCATCATTTGCTCCTACACACCACCCTTGCTGTCTATGGGGATCCGTTGACCCTTCACCGCTGATTCATAGGATTTTTAAGAGGAGTTGACACGTTCAACTCATTTTGTGATCCATTCTCTTCCCTCATTTGTAAGCCCCCAGACCCATTGAGCCATGGGAAGAAGTAACCTTTTTGTACTTCTCCATAATCTAGTGGAATTATCTTTCTCCTTTCTACATGTTTGACACAATCCACTTAGTCAAAATACTTAAATCCATGCATTGGTGATTGTGTTATGATGATATGCATGAATTGGTCTAGGAGGGATCGGTCTAGCCCGCCTAACCCTTGGGCCGGCTCAGATATTATAGCAGGCGCAAGCCTGTTGTGTCGCAGGTTGAAATTCCAACCCCCCTTAGGGTGGGGTCCACTATCTAATGGAGTTTGTATGGGGGCTTTTTAGTCCTTTTGCAGTATTTTGTTATTTGCTTCAAGTAGAAATTTGTATTATGCTTATAGCATCTTTTTGGTGGTGGATTTTTTATTTTGGTGCTTAGCGTTCTTGGGCCTAGCAGATTCTAGAGAATTGGGAGAGCTAGATACTCCTCTCGAATAGTGGATCAATTGTATCTTGGTATTTTCCTATTCCTTTCATCCAATAATACAAAAATAGCTATTGTTTTCTGATTTTTCTTAGAGTTTGGGTGGAGTTTTCTCACTAATTTTCTCAATTTGATACGTAACGCTTGAAACTTACAAGCGCTTCCTATCATATGATTAATAAGACTTCTCTCAGTTTCTCACCTTCCATTCCTCCCCTTTTACCTACACCATCCCACACATATGGTAGCAGGAAGTAGCTCAATACGATGGCTCCCTTTTACAATCTTTTTGAACGGCACCCTTTTTCAGTCTCTTGAATGTCTCTTATGTGCCACGTTACTCATCAGCTGTTCGGTCAGAACCGGACGTTCACATTTTCTGCTGCTTGTATTGGTACGGCGTGGCCAATGGAAAACTCGTATGGGAGATTATCTTGTAGAAACTCAAGGGGGATATTTGCCTCCTCTGTCTATGATGTTACTCTGCGGCCAAATACTGAGCATCACGTAACCCAGGAGAGAGCTCAAACCCTCCTAAGAACATTGACATTACACTTTTTCAAATGCCTCCGTCAAATTTCTCTTGCTCTATTCTGAGCTGGGTTGTCCGCACCACCTCTTCATTAGATAGGCTATATTGAACTATTGCTGTCATAGAATCACACACACCTCTTTGTAGAAGTATTGGATGCTGTGGTCGGGGTGTCGACCATTCCCTTCTATTTCACTGTCGCCTGACCCATGCTATCCACTTGTTTCCCTAGTATGTAGATGTTTGAGGAGACCCCTGGAGCATTCAAGCCACTCCTATTGGGTTGTCAATATAAGGAATGATGCTCAAGCAGCTTCCGCCACTTGCAACTTCTTTGCCTTGCCAACATTGAAAAATGGCTTAGGTTTAGCAACTTTCCTCAGCTCCATCACTCGACCGATTAGACAACTAAAGAAAACTCAAAATTCAACAACTCAGCATTAATCAAAGAAATTTATGGTGTGAAGAATATGTGCATGCACTCTTCATTTTGAGCATCTATATATGAAGTTTAAAATGAAGGGGAAAGTGTGATCATTTTTTGCACTTCACGACCTCCCACATGTCATGGAAATAAAACAAATCTCAAACAGTCAACAACCCTGGCCCCGCCGAGTTGGTGGGAAATTACAGTAGTTCGAGAGTTTATGAGTAAGCATAATTTGCTCGTGCCTGTTACCTTCTGTCTACCAGCCTTTCTGCTTAATTAGCGCTATGATGGGCATCATTTATTCATACTCACCGCCCTTCCTGTTGGGAGGCACCTTCAACTTTATACCATGAGAAAAACCTCTTCTTAAACCTCCCCGTTTATCACCTTATTCCCTCCCTCCCGCCTTCTTCATTCTATACTGGAAGTTTCTTGATACCACAGCCCCCTGTTTCTCGCTCCTTGAACATCTCTCCCACCCCACACACAATGGTATATCAGTCATATTTAAGAATTTGGTGGCGTTACAGCCTTTTGCAGTGATGCAGTTATCAATTGCTGGTCTTAATTGGCAGGTTTGTGAGCAAAGGTCCTTACGGTTCAGGAAAGAATTTTGAAAGCTTGGAAGTCAGTGTAGACGCGAAGCCTGAACTCAATTGACTTCTGCTGCCGCGGGAATAGAAACCCCATGGTTTACGAATATGTTGATGTTATCGTGCTCCTAAATAAATCCCATAACTGCGCGCTTTGTATTTCCTGCTATTTTATTTCAAATGTAATTGAACACAGTGATATGGAGAGCTGACATGTCTTCCATGTTGGCTTATGTTGTCTCTGGCAGCATCACTTTTACCCTACAACCCATTAACTATGATTGTGTTACGTTTCTAAATGTTATTTATCTTATTGCAATTTAAATTGTGTTACGTTTTTAGGTCACAATTTGAGTAATATATATTATGATTTATCATTCAGTATATATTTGCAAGCTTTTATAAAATATATTGTTTCTAATGAATGGTGTGGTTTTATTCTTGATACGTCATCGAAAAATTATCTTGATCGGGCACGAATCTCGAGGAAAAACTCAAGTTGGAAACTTCAAAAATTATTTCGGAGACCATTTAAACTCCGATTTCAGCAAGCTTATAGTCGAACTGAGCGTCTCGGAAATACGAACCCAACGACACCAAATTCGACTCAATCCGAGCCCAAATGAGTCCAAACCAAGTACCCGAAGCGCTGTTGGAAGCATCAAACAGCAATTTGAGTTACCAAACGGCCTCCGATTTTGACGAGCTTATAGTCGAATCGAGCGTCTCGACGAGACGAATCCAACGAGCCCAAGATCGTAGAATTTTGATATCATTAAGACCTTCAAATGCTTGATGAACGGTTCACGATCAAGGGATTCAATATCGGCCATTCATCCGGATCACTCCCTATTCGCCCCTGATCCCTCACATATTTACGGGCTATGCCACTCCAGAAAAACTATAAATAGCCCCTCATTTCTCTTAAGAGGGGACCCAAGCCAAGAAGAGAAGAAGAGAAGGAAGAGAAGAGAAGCCTAGGAGGGAACAACTCCTCCTCGACCACCGCCGGAACACCGTCGGAACACCGCCGGAACTCCGCCGGAACACCACCGAAGCACCACCGGGCGCCCGAGGGACGCCTGAGCTTTGCCCGACACGGGAGCAACCTCGGAATTCTGCCCGACACCAGAATTCTACCCGACGCCCGAGTGACGCCAGACTTCTTTCCAAGCGACGTCGGAATTCTTCCGGACACCCGAGTGACGTCGGAACTCTGCTTGGCCTTGTAACTGACACTCATTGTAATCTGATCGTCCTGAATTTAAAGGACGAATCAGCCTCGTGTATTTCAAACAACACTAGTGGAACTCTTTCAACTGGGCGTGGCCCCGTGGTTTTTCCCTTTTCAGGGCTTTCCACGTAAAAATCCCGGTGTTCTTTTATTCTTCTGTTTGTGTGCTGGATATACGTACAACGCTGAGACGGAAATTTAAATTCTATCGCCGCGTATATTTGAGTCCGCAACAATTCTATTTAATTTAGGTTTCGTTTGTGATGGCTTTTTTATTGCTCCGTTTTAGTATAAAAATTAAAAAATTTTAACTAAACTCCGTTTTATGAAGCAATAAAAAAGCTGTCCCAAACGAAGCCTTATTGTTATGGATTTTCCATTTGATTGGGGTTAATTCAAATCCAAAAAAGTTCAAATTAATTAGGTTTATGGAAATAAATTCAACAAATGTAAAATTCATTCTCATTAAATTTAGATCAGAGTATAGTAATATCTTAACTCAAATGTTCTCCATTTAGAATTTAGTGGGCGCTAGATATTGATTTATTTTTTTGTTGAGGCATCCATCCTTCATTGTTGGACCTTTTCTTAGGGACCATTTAGTTGTAAGTATTTAAAATGTAGATGCATTTGAAAATTTTAGAAATATTTAGATGATTTTAAGCAAAATGTATGGGATTATTTTGTGTTCGATAGCTAAAAATAAAATACATTGCTCTAAGATTGAAATAAGAGCTTGATGATGAGACGTTGAGGACATTATAGCGAGCTATGCAGTTGGTTCGGGGTCTAGTAAGAAGGCGTGGAATCAGGTCCTAATTTTTTTTATAGAAGGATTAGCATTTTAATTATTTTGTCTGACTTCAATAAATACAGTTGTTTAAATTTTAAGAAAAAAATTTTCTTTTTTATTTT
Source organism: Dendrobium chrysotoxum (assembly GCA_019925795.1). NCBI lineage: Eukaryota > Viridiplantae > Streptophyta > Magnoliopsida > Asparagales > Orchidaceae > Dendrobium > Dendrobium chrysotoxum. The sequence goes on from CM034313.1 coordinate 74,505,716, forward strand.
ATATATAAATTTATTTATTTCATAATTTTATTTTATTCATCCTTAAAAAAAAAAGAAAAAAGAAAAAAAAGACTGGTTTGACCTTGCTGCTATGGATACCAAGATTGGGCTAATGAGGTCGGCGACAACGAAAGCCAGGTCAGGAGCAGTGAGGGCATGCAGGTTTTGTCGATGATATCACTGGCACTTGACGACATGATGAGGTTGAGATTGGTGTCATGTACGGCCGGGCGGCACCCCGCACGTAATAATTTTTCCAAGGCGGGACACATGCAGAGACGGTACGAGCTTGTGTTATTGGAAAGCCACTTTGATTGCAAACTGGCATCGTATGTGGGGACAATAATGGGTATCGGCACCACTCACCTGTCACGTGTGGACACGATTCAAAAATTTGATCCGAAAACTTTAGGTTATGATCAACTTGTTTAAAAAATGGGTTGGGTTCAAATTAGGAATTTCGACCTATTTGTAAAATCGGGTTGGGTTTTGGGTTGACCCAGAAACTCGAAACCTATATGGTAGACCCGGGAATATTGCACGTGACTGACCTTGTCTCGTTAGTATCATCCCGTGGCCGCCAAACTCGCATTGCTGGTTGCTACTGTGCTGCTACCGCATGACTGTAGCTGGCTTCGCCGTTGACATTTGGTCAAGTCGTCGATGTCATCTTGTCGTCGTTGGCAAAAACTCTTGTTGCCGTCGACGGTATTACGAGATTTGGTTGAATAAACGTGCGAATGGAAGAAAGATCTCGTCGGACCCGTCATCAATTTCGACGAATTTACGGGATTTAGCTGAATAAGCAAGCACTCGTCGTCATGGTTACTTTCGATAGACCAGAGGTTATTTCCGTCGACGTGTCGAGTCGATTGCTTACGGGTCGGGTCGCGTTGACCTGAATCCGAACTGGTTCGGGTTGGGAAAAGTGACTCCATTTTCAAATCGGATCGGATCAAAATCTGACGGATCAAAATCGGATTTAACCCGAACTCAACCCATAAACATGATTTGACACCCCTCAGGATCACTAGGGTTGTGGGCTCACACTTCATATGAGAAATATTAAGGTTGTATTTCTGTATTTAAAATTCGCTCAATTTAAAAGAATTTTAACTTTCTCAAAAATAAATTATAGAGCATCTTTTAAAATCCTCATAAATTACTTTGTAGTTACTTTTCATTTTATCAAGCAGCCAAAAATATAAAACGCCTACATTCTAAATACAATACACTCCTTATACACAGCCCCTAGTGAAAGTAAAATCTTAATATTTGAATGATTTTTGCATTCTAAGTTTTATATTGATTCTAATTATGATCAATTTAATAATAAAATTTATAAATTATAAAAAATATTTGACTTTTTTCTTATCGAGGTTCCACATGCAATGTTCAATTTTTAAATATTTTTTTATTTAAAAATCAGTTTTTTAAGATTTTAAAATATTATTTAAAACATAAATTTTTATTGCCCCTCAAGCTGCTTGTGTAGTAGCCATTAGCCAAAAAGCCCAAGTCAACATTGCAAGTGGTGATGAGGGCTGTTATCTAAGTTTTCAGATTTTTTCTACCAAAAATAATTGCGACTATTTTTTTTTTTAAATTTCGCTGAAATATTAAGCCCTTGCATTCTCCTCATGAGGAGAGATTATTCTGTGCGGAGGCTAAACACAGCTCTATGTCCGGAGGCGAATTAGGTGCAGCTACGTCAGCGGTACCGAGTCGCGGTTTCGAGGGGCATCGAGCAGTACAGAGCTATGGTACCGAGCGATGGGGTGACGTGATGCATTCTGATTAGTCTTCGGATGGTGTTCGACATCCGCACAGAATAATTAATCCCTCATGGGATAGAGTTTTTCCTACTAGCACCAAATTTCAATTTCCCTTCTACATCATATAACTCCAAGTACTCTCTCATTCTAAGTTACAACAGCTTTGAAGAACAATCTAAAGATATACCAAAATGTTGAACTTGGCACTCTACCAATAAAGATATTTAGATAAAGGAGTTTTGTGAAAACTCAAGTTTCTAGAAAATTCGATTCAAGTCAAGTCAACTCATTTTACTTGGTCTTGAATCGCTAGCACTCACCTCGAGCTGCCAATCATGATCCAATAAATCATCCCAATCAACGAATAAAGCTATTCATTGGACCTAACAGCTACTAGGGTGACTTCTCAAAAGTTAATATCAAATTGTTTTACTAATATTTAAAATTAAAATAAACATTAATATAAAGTATTAATGTTGAATTCATAAAGAATGTTTTTATATTCTTTTTATATATATATTTTTCAATAAACCTCTAAAATTATAAGAGAATCAAGGAACTAAAAATATACCCATATAAAAAAAAAAATCGGTTCAAGCTAATTCGACTCAATTCAAGCCAGTTAACTTGATTTACTTAGTACCCGACTCATTGGCCTACTAGAGAACTCAACTCAAGATACAATCATGATCCAAGAACTCATCCCAATTGGCGAGAGAAAAGCTGATTTGTCGATCATAGTGATTATTATCTATAAAATTGATTTTATCAACTATTCAAAGAGAGGCAACTTCTCAAGAAACTATTAATTGACAGCTCATATACTCAACAACTTCTTAAAAACTCGACAGACGAATACGCCAAGTTGAACGTTTCGATCAAGCCACACAATTATTATACAAACTCTAACTAACTCTAACACTTAAGCCCAAAGCCCAATTACTAAATAACAAGTTAAGAGGTGAGCTTATCTAATCTTACACAATTGAACATATTTTACAAAATTTTTAGAACTATTTACTCTGGCATTCGTGTTTCTCTTTCATTTCCTGTTACCTTTTCACGCAATATTCTCAGTATAGAGGAGTATAATACACAAACAATTCTAGCTTCAGCATTCTAGACAATTTCTTAATAGCATTAAAAAGTAATTTGGATAAAATTTTTTTATGTTCACATATTTTTACGATAATATCTATTAACCGAAAGAAAATTATTATTTAACTTATATACTATAATATCTTTAAAAAAAAAATACTTTTCTCAAGTTCTATATTATTTTTACAAACAGTTTCAACCGCAAATGCCAAATTCTGACTTAGCATTTCTCTTATTTGTATCCTCACAATATAAAGAAATGTGACTTGTAGTTATGAAATATTTCCCATAAATCACACCAAAAAGTCCAAATAAACTAACGATGATGAGCCGTGAATTTGTTAATGGATCAACTTTCTAACACCTTTCTAAAATTCAGTTCAGTAATTATCTCTCCTTTTTTTCTTAATTATGTAAATAATAGCATATTCTTTCCCCAGCAATTACAAGTTGTGTGTGAATAAAAAATAAATAATAATTAGAGTCTCAATTTTAACTAAAATTGCACAGAAATTGTTTAAAGTATGGTGCCACCCATGAATCCAGTAGTAGAGATCAATCAAACAAAGCTAAAATTACTTATATTAACCAAAAGAGGAATGATTCCTTGGATCCTAAAGAAACATGAGGAAAAAATGGCTGAACAGTGATTTTAAGAGAATCATATAGCAAGCAAAGATTATCTCAAATGCCACAGCGTTTATAGGATGAAATTTGCGGTCATTATAACAGATTTAGCACAACTCTAAATAAAAAGCCGAAGTGAAGCTATTTTTCAAAACATCAACACTATACAATGAAATCATTTCCAAACAAAATCACATCAGTTTGCAAACAGTATATGCTTATTAAAATGTTGCAATGACCTTTTAGGATCAACGATTTGCTATGTTTTGGGTAAATACCAGTAACTATAAACGCTTGCTATTGAGGCAGCTACTTAAAACCATATAAAAGAAGAAATAGCAGTAAATTATGATTGCGGCACCAAAGAAACTCAATACATAGGACGTAGCTTCTCGACGAGTTCAAGTGATGAACAATCATGTGAAAGGCAAATAGACGAGTGAACTCTTTGGTGCTATGCATGAAAACTATGAAAGAAGCCATAAAGATAGCCACCAGCCATTATTAATGACACAATCAAAACAACACCAGCTGGAAATATCTTGCCTGACTTCTTGAAGCGAGAACCCATAACTATTGTAAGTGCAGCAGACAAGCCTGCAAAATGGATCAAGCGAGAAGTCATGTAAATACCAAATGAAATTAGTAATAGATTCATAGAATTCTAATATGGTTTGTGGTTCTTCAAAGAAACAAATTAAACAATTTCCTACCAAGCCCCAACGTTGATGCAAATGCTGGGTTTACTGGAAGCTGAGTGTGAACGTAGTACAACAACAGAGCTGACCCTATTCCAGCTACAAGTGACTTCTGACTGCCGCGTTTCATGTAACCAATGACCCCGCCAACTACCACAAGGAAATATTCAGATGTTTTAAATTGACTGGTGAATCAATAACATAAATTGATAATGAATTCTCAATGCTGAAACAATTGAATCAAATGGCTAAAAAAATAGCATTGATTAATGCTTCTTTTGGTAAGGCTACATGGTATCAAATATCGAAACAAAGTAGCTGAAAAGTATCACGAAACAAATCTCAAATATAAAAAAGCGAAGAAATATATGTATTAGGAAAAAAATAAATTCCTCTTCTGAATTTTCTTGAATGGCTGTTCTCAATATCATTGGACGCTGAAAAAACTTTTTATAAGGTTTCAACCCACCCAAAAATAATATTTTTCCTCAGAAATCACGTCACATGAACACATGACCCAAATACAGGCCTTCTTCAATAAGACAATCAATACGAATTAGCCTCATCTAGTAGCTGGGAACACGGTAGTGTGTAGAAAATAGCAGACACAACAACAACCACGCATTGCTACCCAAAAACATGTCATATTTCTATCAGATGCAAATTGGACAGGGCCTTTGTTAATTCTCTTTGGTTTTATCTCGTTCCCTACACGAATTTTAAAATTTTGCACCCACTTAGTACCAATCATTCCACTTTATTATCAATAATGGCATCTTGCCTAAGGTGAAATACAGATTCACTTTAAACAATTACTGGATAAATTGTGTTAGTTATTTTTACTTTGTCAACAATGCCTGAAATTCTTTTGTGGAAGGTGACCCATTCATATCTTCAAAGAAGAAGCAAAAGGTGGTCAAGCAATGGCCTAAAAACATAAAATGTTACAATTCAAATTATATCTATTCCTCTCTTGATCTTCTTAAAGGGGAGCAGAACAACATTTTTCATTTGCAGGAAGACACCCCGTACATCCTGATTTGCTTTCTAAAGCCAGAATTATTCAAGATAAGTTGATTAAATCATCTGAGACTGAACACAATTGGATTGCTTAAATAGCTAAAGTCAACAGGCTTTCTCATGGGGAAGACAAACTCAAAATTCTTGATCAAAAAGTAAAAGGAAGACAAAGTCACAATTGCATTAAGAAAATCAGTAGTCATAACGGTAATTATAACTCGACTTGATATGTCCAAGCAGTTCCAATCATCATCAGTCTACTATAAACCAACTTCACTTGTCAAAAAACTTTCTTGTGCTTACTTGTTCTTTCTTAGATTTGGAAATTAAAGAGGCCTGTTTTCAGCTTAAGAAATGACAAGTCTTAAATTATGCAAAGACACTTGAGACATCATTGGTGTTCAATTTATAGGAGCCGTCCAATTCTTTTTTCAAAAATTGCAGAGACCCCAAAGATGATTAATCACACGGCAATTGCTCTAATTCTTAAGAAAAAAAAAAAGAGAAGTGATATCTTATATTATATATCTAATTCATTTTGCAATAACTTTTATTAAGTGATGTCAAAATTAAAGATCTAATTCACTTTGTTGTTCTGAAGGTTTTCCAAGAATCCATGGCGGATGTGTTAATATTGATAAATCAGAGATCTATTTATCCCATGATGTTAAACTTAACCGTCTCCTAATTGAAATTTCCAAATTTCGACGGGGTAACTTGCCCTTTAGATACTTGGGCAATCCTTTTTCCCATTCCCAACAAAAAAAAAGCTAGATTGACAAGATCTTTTTGACAAATTAAATGGTTAGATTATTGGTTGAAAGTGTAAAATCCTCTCTTTTGTTGGTAGAATGCAACTTAATAAAATCTCAGTTTACAGGTATTTGTTTTATTGGTTTAGATCTGCATGCATAGGACACAATGGACAAAAAGGATTCATGTAGCCACGTAGTGGGAGAAAGGCTTGATGTTGTTATTGTTGGTTTAGATCTGCATGCAGTCCTAACACTGCTTTGAGGAAAATCAATAAATTTATTTCTCATTTCTCTTCAGACAATGGCTCCACCTACAAACTTCATATCATCCCTTCGAATTATGCCATCAAAATAAAAAATATGGGTGGTCTGATTTCTACATCTGATCTAAACTAAGCTTGCAAATCAAAAGAATTTGGTCTCTATGGACCAAAAACAGCTTGTCAAACTTTTGTTGGCTTTATTGTTACACTTTAAAATGGAAATCTAATGCCTACAGCACTTAGTTTCTGAAAATTCCTCACTATTGCTGCTGCCTCTATGCATAATAATATTTATTATGACATTGGTTATAGCGATATTTTATCCATGTTCTTCAATCCTTGGGTGAAAGGAAACTTTCTTTGGGAGCTTTTAGGTGAATCTGCTTTTGCCCTGTTCAGTCTACCTCCACAAGCTAAACTCAATGTGAATATTTTGAAAGGCTCTTGGCAATGACCCTCAATGCTTGACCATTTTGATTTTTGGGAAAATATACATAATATCACCATTGGCTTGAGAAAAGAAAATATTTTCTAGAAAGGAAAATAATATTTTTCTATCATGCTAAAAATCTCTTTTTCTAATATACTGGAAGTTATTTGGAGTAAATTTGTTTGTCTTAAAAGACATTCCATCAAATTCTCTGCCTATACCTGGAGAGTATGTGTTGATGATTTTAAAACTATGAAAAATTTGAGCGCAAGAGGTTTGAATAGCCATAATGGTTGCTTACTTGGTGATAGTTTAGTTCAGGAAAATAATCATTTACTTTTTGAAGACTTCTTTCTAGTCTTTTGCTATTTATTTCACTGTTATGTAAGAAGTTTTGTGCAAAAAGTTTGTCTCAACAATGGTTTTTATCGAATCCTTCTTCATTGGTTTTTCTAAGACAATAATAAGAGAGCATAACAAAATTTTCTTCCTCAGGGAAGAGTTCTTTGCCTCCACAACTTGCGGCAGTGAATCACATGACATCCATTCTTCTCCTTTTTGTGGCAGTATCGATTTTATGGAACAATTTGTGATGTTTTATCTGATGGATGAATTATGCCTTTTTCTTTGATCTTTTTATGAATAACTATTTTGATCGAGCTGCTATAGTCCAAATGATTTTTATTTGTAGCTCAATTGCTTTACCTCTGTAATTTTTTTTAGAATGCAATTGAGCTTTAGGCTCCCGAGACGATAAGTTTGGTTTGGTTAAGCTTGGCAGATTATTTGCTCAGCTTTTCAACAAATGGACCAAAAAGATGAAACGTCCTATTCCGATGGTGGGTTTGGAACAGCAAAAGTTAATTTTGGGGATCCAATGTAATGAAATGTTCAATTGAACCGGCCAAGTAAGTTCAAATGAACTGATGTAATCAATCTGCTCATTAGGAAACATGAGAAAGCGAGTGTCAATTTTGTCTCATAATAGAGAGGCAAGGGGTTGATAAACAGCAGTGAGACAAATGCTTCGAGGGCTTGTGCGGAAGATGTTGTGCAGAACATAGAGAGATGAAAAAAGAGGGATGAGTGCGATGAAGGGGGGAGAGTCGGCGAGGGTTTACCCATTTGCAGAAGAAGAAAACGAAGGAGTTTGTCCGATTCAATTGAGATCAAGAGGCGTCACGCGAGCGGAATTGGACGTGGAGAAACAATCGAGAACAAGCTGAAGAAAATAAGGAGAAGGAGACGAAGAGGGGGAGGGTGATATTCAAGACAAGCAATCAAAGTTGTGTATAATGATGCTGAACTTTAAGAGACGATGTAAACACCCACTTCAAAAAAAGAAATTAAGGTATTAAGATTGTATTTATTTGGCTTTCTCAAGATATGAAATTAGATAATATAAATTTAGAATATCTATTATTTCATATTAATAAGTTTAGTTTAATGCTTTAATCGCAAAAAAATTTCTTCAAAACTTCATAGCATTTTTGAAAACTTAGTGTCTATTTAGTCGTCTGCAAAAGGAGGGTAAAGTATTCTAAGTGCAGGGGTTTTGAAAATATTGATATTTGGTTTGAAGTACAACAAACACAACATAAAATTTTGGTGTATTTGAAATTTACCCTCTAGTTCAATTTTAGTGTATTTGGAATTCCTCAGATTTGGGCGAGTTATAAATACATCAAAAATTCATGGCAATTGTGGCCGTCGCCGACCACCACTCGTCGTCATCAGCCACCGCCACTGGCCGATCATCACTGTCCACCACCGCCGGTCGATCTTTGTCTTCCACCACCATAAAGAAACTTTGGCAAGTAGAGAATAACATGATCATTTGCATTAACTCTAGGTAAGACTAAGACACGACATAACACTTAACCTTAGGTATTTGTATTATCATAATAAGATCTCAAACAATAACAACAACAACATCAAGCCTTTATCCCACTACGTGGGGTCAGCTACATGAATCCTTTTTCTCCATTGTGTCTGGTTAAGAGTCAAATTCTCATTTATATCTAAAAAAGAAAGGTCATTTCTAATATTTTCTAACCAAGTCTTTTTTATGTCTACATCTATCTTTCTTAACATAAGCCAAATCTAAAACATCTTGTGGGCTCCGAAAATCGGCCCCGGCCTCCGCCCGCTTTTTGCTTTTCTTTTCGGGGGGAGTTTTAACGGATTAAGTTCCGGGGTAAATTTTGGAAGGCAGATGGGTTTGTAGATAAGACACTACCCAGAGATTTCGCCCTCATTTTGCGAGAACTTTATGATCTGAGTTCTGGTTTCCTATAGGCGCAAGCCCCTATAGTTAATTACCCCTCCCGATCACGAGAGAGAACTTTCGATTAAGGCTAGTCGTCAATCAGATACGTAGAGAATACATGCATCTGGCATATAGTAGCAGCAATGGGTTTAGGGTATTGGAAAATTGAGGGATTTGATATTTAAAATAGAAATTTTCACCATCTTGCACTTAAAGCAGATGGTGGGGGAATGGATGATGGACCCGATCAAGATCCCATGGTTCCGTCATCCCGGGCCATCGTGGTCCCTGGTCTACTTAGTCAAAGGAGGTAGTCGACCCAACCTGACAGAAGGATCCTTGTCGGCAACCATGGGTTGCTTCGTTCAAGGGTACCTTATAGACCTGGGGGGAGTATTTATCTAAGGGGATAAATTTGAATCCACCTTAGCTAACAAAGGGCTTTGTGTCCTATTAATCATATCCTATTAATTCATATCTCAAGGATTTGATGCCATTGGGGAGCATACGGGCTTTGGCCAAAACCATAATATAATGGTGTCATTTGGCGGCGACCACCTGGTTCAGAGGGCCCTGAGTCATAACCGTTTATCCTGCAGTGCCATTTGGCGGCGAAACTGCCGATTAGAGGACTCGTACCACGTCCTTGCTGGCAGGAGATTGTTTGAGAATGGATCCCAGTGATATTTTCGACCAGGCATTAGCTCTATGTGAGCTAGAGTGTTTTTTAATTTGTCCACCTCGGCAAACTGTTGCGGAGGGTGGATGGATTTGCTTTATGTGATTGATGGTTAGATTTCAGTTTTAAATATTTTAGAATTTTGGGATTATCTAGAGTTTGGAGTTTTGGATTTTTGTAGTAGCTTGTGAGACATTTGTTTGAGATTTGTGTGGACCCCTCCAGTTGAGATATTCAGTCAACGCGGCCATCATCGGAGTGACTTTAGGGTCCTTTTATTTATGGGTTGAATCTTATCAACTCTATCTAGCAATTGACAGATGATCGGGTTTCGTAGGCTTTATGCCTTTGTTAGTGAATTTTCTTGATTATAGGCCTTGAATGCCTAATATGAACGTATTAAAACAAATATATAGGTTGCCACAACTGTATATTTGTTTGATGGTTCGAACCCTGTCGATTCCTATTGACCTTTATAGAAGGATCAGGTTCGAACCTGAATTCACTCATTGACCCGCGCAGCATTCCTAGACGTCACATGTGTACCAATAACACGCTCGCCGGGGCCCATGCGGGTGTTGGTTGCATATCTCCCCCCTTTTGTGTACCTATGTGTATACAAATTACGGTGCATGTACGGGGGATATTTTATAATTATTTGTAAACGTCTTCTGTCTGCTTGCATAAAAGTTGCAGATCCGATGACGTGGCGTTATACGATCTCCACTAATGCTGCTTGTAGGCAGGTATATGTATTCGTTCACAGACTGAAATTGACTACAGAATACTGCATTTACTGAAGTCTTTCGGTATCTACCCATAGGTGGCATGTAATGTGTACATCTATATTTGTAGAGAACTCGTATATATTGCAGATCTTCCGCTCTTGATTGCATGTAGATTAGTATGTTTATTTATATCTTGATGTTGGTTGTTAGAGCAGTTGTTTCTTCTGCTAAATGCCCCTCACACCTTTGCATTCTGATTGACTTGAATATCTCCAAAATTCATTAGGACCTCTAGGTTATTGATGGGCTGTTATCCCTTCAATTTGATTTCTGTGCAAGAAAATCACATGTCCCTGCACTTACTTTAAGTTGCATTCACTAACGGCTCTCCTTGTAATGCTTTCAACCATCAAGCTATGCATTCATCTTGCTGGTTGCTGATAAGTGAGATGTAGAGAACTTATTCATCATCAGTCATGGCTTGTAGTTATTCATCGTCCACGGGTGACTGTTGTTTGTTTGCATTTAATCTCCTTTATGGTTGCATCCTCTCAGAGCCGAAATGTTGTTGATAATGGAGATGATATCATATTCATCTATATATCTTTCATACCTCATTGACTGGTGAATTGTTAAATCCATTTGTATACCAAATCCTTCCACTTGCGTGGGACAACAGTATTCGCTTGTATGATTAATATGAGGAGTTGAATCATTATTGATGGTAAGGATGATGTTGCATGGAGGTTGGTTACAAGTTGCTAGCTATCATCCATAAATGGGCCACTATATGATTGGGGAACCTCTTACAGTTGTTCATAGGAAATTGCACTTGCTGGAGCTCTTCTGTATTTTTGCTTGTCGTCATTTATAAGTGGGCTATTGTATGCATGGAGAATCCTTGTGTGCATTGAAACTCCCCTTTTACTTGATGTATTTGCTTGCAGTGGTTCAAACGTTATAGGTTCCATAATTCCCATTATCATTTACAGTCATCTACGAATATCCACAAGCTTTCTGTGGTCGCTTGTAAGTGAACCGTTGTATGTGTAGTAGGTTCCTGTTGATCATTGCTTATGAGTGATGTGAGAGACTTTAGTAATCATACGCCTTTGTTTGCAGATGCTTATTGATATTCACTTGAATTCTTTGACCCGCTTTCATGACATTTGAATGAGCTTTTATTTTCTTTGGTTAGCATTTTGCACTTATATTAAAATGATAACTCCTTTTCACTCCATTGGAGCTTTGATGATGTTATTCAGATCAAGTAACAAGCTCAAGTTCTGTGTTCCCTGTGGTCCAAACCAAATCCAATCTTGGATTCAAATATTCAATGTCAAAGTCCTCTGTTCAGTTCAACTTCAATTTGAGTCAAATTCTTTGTTCTGTTGCTCAAGTCCAACTCATGTTCAAATTCTCTGTGATCCAACTCAAGTCTTGGCTTGAGTCCAAAATGTCATATTCAAGTTCAAGTTCATTGAGTTCAAACTCAATTCAATCAGAGTCCCTTGTAATTTTGATGTTCAAGTCTCTTGTATCTAGTTCAAGTCTTGTATGTCTAGTTCCCTGTTGTTGCTTATCTGAATTCAAATCATGTTGAATTCAAGTTCATGTTCAATTTTGAGTTCTTGTCCACTGTATTCAGTTCATTTGAGTTTGAATTCAGATTCATTTTGTGTTTTAAGTTCAAATTATCTGAATTTAGTTCAAGTTTAGAAGTCCCATGCTGTCCTTTCAAGTTCCAACAAGTTCAAGTGCAATCTTATGTTCACCCGAAATTTCGGCAGCATTCTGACGTCTCCCCCGTTTAGGGAAAACTACGGAAAATTGGGCCTTTCCCACCACGCTAGAGAAAAGCGTGCATGGTAGGTGCCCTCTTTCGAGGACACCGCGGCCGTGTAAAGTCTTCAACCCTACCACGCCAGAGAAAGGAGTGCATGGGTCTTCAAATGTACCTGTTTTAAAATAGCACAATTTGCTTTCCCCGTAGGTACAGAGCCGCGTTACGGGTACTTATATCTTTGCCCCGCCGTGCTAAGAAAAGCACGCACAAGGCTCGCCTGCCTCGCTGTAAGCGCCGTACCGAGTTCCCTCCCACCACGCTAGAGAAAAACGTGCATAGGGGGTCCCTCGGCGCGTCGCAAACACCGAAAACAGGACCTTAGGAGATCGCCCGCCTCGCCGTTAGCACCGCGGCGAATTTCCTCTTACCAAGCTAGAGAAAAGTGTGCATGGGTGGTTGTTCGTCGCGTTGCAAGCGTCGAGAGCGGGTTTTCTCAGAGTTTAGGGGGGTTATACCTTTGCAAGCGTCGACGACGGAGTTGGCTCGTAGATCGAGGAAATAGGACTCATTTTCTCTTCTTTCCTTTTTTTTGAATTAATTACAATTAATATTAATTAATTATAATTAATTAATAAATTATTTTTTAATTAATTACTTAATTATAATTAATTAAGATAAGTAATTAAAATTTATTAAAAATAGTTAAAATCATAAGTTATAATTAATTTATAATAAATTATAACTTATTGATATTAATTAATTTTAATAAATCATAATTAATTAAGAATTAATAATAATTAAATTTTATAAATTATAATTAATTAAATTTATTTTTAATTAAAGCTAATTACAATTAATTAGATTAATTATAACAACTTAATTAAAATTATCTGTAATTAATTATAATAATTATAATTAATTAAAAAATAATCATTATAATTAATTAAAATAATTATAATTAAATATATATTTTTATATATTATTTTTTTTGTGAATTACGGGAATAGGCCGAAGAAGCGCATGGAAGGCAGAAAATTACCTTCGAGCTCCCGCTATTGCTTCTGATCCAACAGAAGGGAATGTGGTCGGGAGGAGCAAAGTCGGTCAGCCACAAAGGGGGGCGGAAGGGGCTGGATTGGCGTCGAGTAGAGCTCTCAGTTGAGATGGGGTTCGGCTAGGGCAGAGGGAAGGAGGTTGGAGGCAACCTAGGGTCCGGCTACAGGTAAGAGCTCTCTCCCTCTCTCTCTCTCTGGATTTGGAATCGGGTAGGAGGCGGAGATGTCGGAAGCCACAGGTAGAGGTTGGGATGGCTACAGGCTTTGGTGGAAGGATCGAGTGGAGGCCGGGAGTGGGGTCGGAGCTTCGGCTCTTCACAGCGACGAGCTCCAGTCGCTACTTCAGATCAAAATGTCGTAACTTTCGAACCCACAGGAAGGGAACGTCGGAGGAGCAGAGTCGGAGGAAGGGAGGAACTCGACGGGAGGTTTGGTTGTGGGATTTTTTGCAGGGAGAGCAAGCCTTCCTCGCCTCCCTTTTATAGACGTGAGAGGGAGTGACGATCGGAGCGAGGCCTTTGCGCGTGGGTACGAGCTTCTGACTTCGGCGCCGCTCGCAGATCGTGGATACGGTACTGTAGAAGCGGCGGGATTAGCTCCAGAAAATTGGGATGGGCATGACAGGGAGCAGGTAACTTATATTATTATTATTTTTTGTTCTCTTTTTTATTTGTAGCAGAGATCAACACATCTACTTTCCTAACTAGGTCATCGGATGGCCTCCGTTTGATGTGACCAAACCATCTAAGGCGACTATCTCTAATCTTATTTGCCACTGGAGCTACTCCAACCTTTTCATGTATATGCTCATTTCGTATCTTGTCGATAAGAGTAAAGCCATTCATCCACCTGAGCATCCTCATCTCTGCAACACTTAACTTAATATTATGCTTCTCTTTTAATGGGCAACATTCTGCGCCATAAAGCATTGCAGGTCTAACCACCATCTTATAGAATTTTCCCTTAAGTTTGAGTGGTACTTTTCTGTCACACAACAAGCCCAGCGCATTCCTCCACTTCATCCATCCAACTTGAATTCTATTAATAATATCCCCATCTATTTCACCATCACTCCGAACAATAGACCCAAGATATCTAAAACGTGTACTCTTATTAATCACTTGATCGATCAAAGTCACAAACCCCCCACTAGATCTATTACTACTAAAATTACACTCCATGCATTCGGTTTTATATCTACTCAAACGAAAACCTTTAGACTCTAAGGTTGATCTCCATAACTTAAGTTTACCTTCAACTCCTTCTTTAGTCTTACCAACAAGAAGAATATCGTCAGTAAAAAGCATACACCAGGAAACATCCTCTTGCAAATCTCTAGTAAGAACATCCATGACTAAAGCAAAAAGATATGGGCTTAAGGCTGATCATTGATGTAATCCAACTGAAATTGGAAAATACTTGGTCAAACCACCTTGTGTTTGAACACAAGTAACAACTCCAACATACATATCCCTAATGACTTGAATATAAACATTATTAATCCCTTTCTTTTTTAAAACTCTCCATAACACTTCTCTTGAAACTTTATCACATGCTTTCTCTAAAACAATAAATATCATATGAAGATCTTCCTTTCTCCCTCTATACTTCTCCATCAAACCTCTCAATAAATGCATGGCTTCCATAGTAGACCTATCCGGCATGAATCCAAATTGATTTTGAGAAACATTAGTATTATGTCGTAACCTATGCTCTATAACTCTCTCCCATAGTTTTAAAGTATGACACATCAACTTAATTCCTCTATAATTTGCACAATCTTGTGCATCACCTTTATTTTCTTAAAGATAGGAATCAACACACTCATTATCCACACATCTGACATCATTTTAGTCTTCAAAATAATATTAAAAAGTTTAGAAAGTCAAGAAATTCCTTCATCTCCTAAGCATTTCCACATCTCTATTAGAATATCATTAGCTACAACAATTTTCTCACACTTCATTTTCTTTAAAGCCTCTCTAACTTTAGTTTTAGTAATACGCCGATAAAAATAAAAATCTCTATTTTCATTTAGAGTGTTAAGGTCACTAAAGTCAATCGTATTTTCACAATCTTCATTGAAAAGCTTAGCAAAATATCTCATCCACCATTGTCGAATGTCCTATTATAAAAAAAAATACTTTTTGATCTTCATCCTTAATGCACTTCACTTGAACTAAATCCTTACTACTATATCTTTGTTTGGCTAGCTTATACATATATCTTTTGCCCTCTTTAGTATCTAATCTATTATATAAATCATTAAAAGCTAAAGTCTTTACATCGCATAATGCTTTCTTAGTCTCCTTACGGGTAACTTTATATCTTTCCCAATTTTTAGAATTTTTTACATCTAAAACAATTTTTATAATAGAGCTTCTTATTTTTTATCTTTTCTTATACAATTTGATTCCACCACCAACTATGTTTACTATTAGAAGCTTTTCCTTTTGATACTCCAAACACATCCTTTGCAACATTCTTAATATTACAAGTTATTATTTCCAACATAACATTAGCTTCCTCATGCACCGACAAAATCTTAAGATCGTGAATCTTACTCTCAAATATATTTTTGTTAGAGTTCTTTAAATGTCACTATCTAATCCTAGAACAATGATATACTATATTTTTCATACTCTGCTCATTCATCTTAAAGTCCAAAACTAATAAGCAGTGTTGGGTACATAGACTTTCACGCGGAATAACTTTACAATCTCTACAATCTAAATGATCTATTTTTCTTACAAGAAAATAATCAATATGAGTTTTACTATATCCATTCTTATAAGTGATGAGATGCTTATCTCTTTTCTTAAATAAGATATTAGTAATAACAAAATCATAAGTTAGAGCAAAATCTAATATAGTCTTACCATTTTCATTAGTTGCTCCAAACTATAGCCACCATGAATGCTTTTAAATTCCTCTACCTCTCTACCAACATATCCATTTAAATCTCCCCCAATAAAAACTCTTTCTTCAAGAGGTATCTTTTGTATTAATTCTTCTAAGTCATTCCAAAATTTTAATTTTGAGCACATATCCAAACCTATTTGAGGAGCATAAGCACTTATAATATAAATAATCTTACATCAACAATAATATTCAAAGCTATAATTCTATCTCCAATTTTATCAAATTTTACAGAATTATCTTTCAAACTCTTATCTATAATCACACATATACAATTTCTAGTACGACTCCTACCAGAATACCAAAGTTTAAACTCTAAAGTATCAATCTCCCTAGCATTCTCTCTCACCAATTTAGTTTCTTGAATGCATAAAATATTTATCTTCCTATGAATCATAATATCAATTAATTACATTAATTTGCCTATAAGAAAACCTACATTCTACGATCCTAACCTAATTTTAATTTTATGGACTAGCTTCTTTGCCCACATCCATCCATGATGTGGGAACCCTTACCTATTTAACACTGCATCTGGGCGCCGATGCAGTGATCCTTGCACACTTCTCACTATATTCAGGCTATATAGCACGTCATTTCCAGGGAACGCCTTAGCATTAACACAATGTTTTAAAGAATTCATGTTATGATTATTCGATAAGTTTTACGTTGGTTGTCGACTACCTAACACAACTCTCCTTTTTTCTCATCCAAGACTTCGGACCTAGCAATGGCGGTGTTTAGATTTTGTATCAAGATGTCAAAGATTCACCTAAATTTATTATAGGTATACTTTACATTTACTTTTATGTAAAATTTTATACTTATTCTTTTGATATTATAAGTGCAATTGCTAGTTAAAAATAAAAATATTAGAATAAATATAAGTCTCATATTTTTGTTTTTTTTAATATCATTATAGGTATAATATATATTCAAAATAAATTTATTTGAAGCTTATTTGATAGTAGAGCCTCATATTCATTCATTTCCAAGGATTTAATTAAATCAATTAATTTGAATATATCAAAAATGCCTACAGCATCATCCATTATGATGCCAAATGGATCCAGATTTAATATATATAGTTTATATTAGGTAAATTTAAACATAAGTAAGAGAAGTTTTCAAGCAAAATTGAATGTATAGTTACTATATGAATTTGATATAATATTAGAGATGGATTGACTATATAGTCACTTTGTCACAAAAGATTGCAATAAGTGGTCAAAGTTAGTTTACCTAGAGAGGGAGAAATCAAATTTTATGAAGATATAGGTATGTCATCAATGGTAATAACATATTTTAAAGCTACAAGTTGTTAAATATTGGACATCAGAATTTTCTTTACTCATGTGAAAGATATAACAAAAGAGATGAAATAATCGAAAGAAATATCGGTGGTAAATGAATATCCAGAACTATTTCTGGATGATTTGTCAAGATTGCCACCAATAAGAAAGATAGAATTAACCACCAAGCCATTACCAATTTCAAAACCAGTGACTAGAGCACCTTATAGGTTGGTTATTAAAGAATTGCAAGAGTACAAAAGCTAATTACAAAAATTATTAGATAAAGGATTTATGGCTCATCATCACATAATGCTTCAGTACTAGCAAAAAAAAGATAGAAGCATCAAAATGTGCATTGATTATAGAGAATTAAATAAAATTACTATTAAAAATAAGTATCCATTATCAAGAATTGATGATATTTTTAATCAACTTGAGAGAATTATAATTTTCTCTAAGATTGATTTAAGATATATATAACACCAACTAAGCATTAAGGAGAAACATATAGACACAACAACATGTAGAATAAGATATGATTATTATGAGTTTGTGGTTATTTCTTTTAGACTAACAAATGCCCCAAAAATATTTATAAATTTTAAGCATAGAATTTTTACATCATTTCTGAATATATTTGTATTTGTATTTATAGATGATATCCTAAATTTGTTGAAGATAGTCACTCAAATCATTTGCATGTAATTTTACAAACACTTAAAGAAAATGAATTGTAATGTAAGTTCTCAAAATGTGAATTTTGATTGAAGAGTATGATTTATTTCGTGTGTAGTCAATGATGTGGATATTTAAGTATATCATAGATTAAAGCAATACAAATTGGACAAGGCCGACTACAGTTACAGAAGTACAGAGGCATTATAAGATATTACAGGAGATTTGTTGGGGGATTCTCTCAAATCTCTATTTCAATATCAAAGTTAACTCAAAAGATAGTGAAATTCAAATAGAATAATTAGTATGCAAAAACTTTTCAAAAGCTAAAGACTTGCTTGATAAGTGCTCCAATATTAACCATTCCTTCTAGTACAAAAGAAATTTTGATATATAATAACATTTTGTGGAGAAGATTAGGGTGTGTATTAATATAGCATGATAAAGTGACGAAAGTGCTTCATGGCAGTTAAAAATCATGAAAGAAACTATCCTACACATGTTCTAAAATTGACAACTATTGTATTTGTACTCAAAATATGGAGACATACTTATATGAAGTTAGATATGAAGTCTTTATTGATTACAAAAGTTTGAAATATACATTCACTCATAATAAGCACAATTAAAGCTGGGAAATGACTAAAGTTTATCAAAGACTATGATTTGAATATATTATATCATTCTGAAAAAGAAAATATTGTTGTCAATGTGCTTAAGCAGAAAAGTTTCAAGTAATGCAAGTTGGTTGCCCACTCAACAAGAGCAGTTGTTCTATTGAATGAACTGATAGTTCAGTTAACATTGAAGAATAGAATAAATAATTCATTAACTTAGAATACTGGTTTTTAGAATATTTTAAATTTAAACAAAGTAGACCATTTAAAAAAATTATAAATTGATGAGAATGAGTTATTGAAACACAGAGGAAGAATATCTGCTACAGATGCTAATAGTTCAAAACAAAAGAGGAAACTCTATAAACAATGCACTTTTCTGGTTATACAATCCACCAAGAAAGCAATAAAATAGTTGCAAAATTAATGAGCTCAAGGCATTGTTTTGATAGCCAGGACTGAAAACTAGTGTTGCAAAATTCATAGCTAAGTGTCCTATATGTCATATGGTTAAAGCAGAACATCAAAAGTTAGGAGGACAATTGCAACATTTACCCATATCAAAGTAAAAATGAGATTCTATAGCAATAGGTTTTATGATTGAGTTACCTAGATCGAGATAGAGCATGGAACTATATAAATTATTATAGATAGACTGATTAAGTATGCAAAATTCTAACCGCTTAAATAGTTGTGGCACAAAAAAGTTTAAGACTTACTAATAGTTGAGCCTCCAACACTACAACATTTCACGAATCATTAGTTTCCAAAATTCTCCATTCGAGGCAGCAGCGAATTTGAATAAAAAGTTGAAACATAGAAGCCCATTTCATTCAGATAATTATAAGAGGCCACAAACTTTCTCACAATTGTTCGAACCAATTTACTTGTAAAAAAATGATTTGTTGCAATCAATGCACCCATGACATTGCTTCTAACAAAGATTGTATATTCTAATCACTAATTAAAAACATCGCTAGCAAGGTTGACCTGAAGGCATGGCCTAGTTAAGGCTTCAATCTTCATCATTTATTCTAGATAAGCATGAAAATTACAACTAGATATGAGTAAGAAAATCCTTGTTCGAATCAATAAATTAGCCCTCGTCATTCATTTGTGGGGACTGCAACTAAAAACTCTAGGAAAAGTTTTGGAATTTGGGGGGATTTCTGCTTTATGTCTAAGGTCATTTCTCAAAAACTCTAATTCAGCAATTGAGGCTCCCCAGAGAGCTCGGGAACTCGAGAGAATCTTCGCCCGATCCAAACAATCCTTCAAAATATTTATGGCAACAAGAAGTATCGGCAGAATTTCCCAGTCCAGAAAACAGCATCCTCCGCTACTGGTTGCTCTGCAGCAACAAATACTAACTCAACAACAGTAAAATAAATAAATGGTTTGGCGTTATCACCAAAATTTCTTCTATCAATTGATATTTTATAGTGTTAACCCTCAAATTGATCAGTGAAGGATGAAACTTCTAATTAATCCCCATACAGTGAAAATTACTCAATCGGGCTAGGTCGTATGGTTTTCCCGCTTCATGATTTTTCAATGAAAATTATCTCCTCAACTGCATGTTCTAAGTAATATCAAGTTGCTGCAAGGAAACCATCCTAGCATCACACTCTATCTGTTAATAGAAATTCCTTCGGACAATAGCAAGCCCAATCACATAAAAACAATAGAAGAAAACAACTGAGCACAATCAAAGGTAAAGTTATCAATTTATAACAAGAAATTAGGTCTAGGGTGTTACCTCCCAGTAGAGCTGCGTAGCCCAGCGTCAGCTTCTGCGACAACGACATCCCGCTCACTCTGTAGTTATCTCAAGATCGCCCTCGTCCTCCCCTTCACTCCTTGCAGCAATATCCACCGGCAATATCTTAAGACCCCTCCGACCTTGATGTTAAGGGATCGTTCGTGAGGGGTTAGGTATCCTCTTTTGTCAACGTCGGCGGCGGCGTAGTATTCTCGAGCCGCAGAAGTCATCTGGGATACGGTGAAATTTTTAAAACGGCCTTTATTTAAATTTAAATTATATAAAACGGAAATTATAATTTTTTTTTGGGGAATTTTGTGGGCTTAGCCCGTATATTGATCTAAAAATATTACAAAAAGAACAATAACCCAATCACAAGGTGAAAGAAGAAAAATTGAGCTACAAAAAGAGAGCAAAATATTCTGGACTTAGAAAAAAAGAACTAACAAAATAAGCAAATAAACTTATCAATCACTGATAAGATCATTCCAAAATAAAGCCCCTCTTCCCTGGTTGCCAACTGGAACAGTGATAACTGTAATTCCGATCTCAGTGAAACACAGAACCGCCAAAACAAAGAACTTCCAGGCAGGCCGTTCAACAGATAAACAAAGTTCAAAAATAACATTCAGAGAACCTCCAGGCAGTCCAAAAAATGAAGCAGACAGAGAGTACGATCTGATCACAGCCGGCTGTCCAAGGGAAGAGAAGCCAAGAGGCATCCATATGTTAGTTCTACTCATCATTGTCCGGAGGGGGAAGAGAACTTCCCCCACAAAAATCGTTTTGAAGCAGGCAGCGGACAAAACCAGCAAAAATTCATCATCTCCTGAAGCAGGAAGGGAATGACTCCTGTAGCAAATCATAGGTTTTCCAGTTGTTGGTTTTGGCATGAACAGCAAGGGAAATTCTTCTAATAGAGGTATTAACAGAAATTTCAGTGGCAGCAAACCTCCTATCATTACGGTCTCTCCACAAGTAATAAACAGAGCAACAAATGACAAAATAACAAAAATCCTTCTCATAAGAATGCAACTGCATATTCCCTTCAAAAAATTCAAAAACCTGTAGCAAGGTCGGGCGCAGAAAGAAATTTTGGAGGGGAAGAAGATAAGAAATGACCAAAAAAGTGTGGTAACATTGGAAAAAACAGTGAGCAATACTCTCATTCTCAGTTCTGCATAAGAGGCATAAAGAGGGAATAATAATGTTTCTTTTAGCCAGAATGTTAGCCATTTTAAGGCCCCCTAAAAATGCCAACCAAACATAAGAGGAGTATCCACTGAACCTTGGTATAATCAGTATAAAACTGCTTGTGAAAGGTGTTAAAATAAGGTTTTTCAGTACCAGTCCAAGAAATGTTGGGGTGAGGGTAGGGCAATATCGGGGTGGCCAAGATACGGTTTGAAATGAACTGCCCAATATGACAAGGTAGGGACCAAGTGCCCCCAGTAATACATTCCTTAACTGTCAGCCCAGAATCCCAAGAGGGATGCATAAGATCAGAGACAGCAGATCCATCATTCCAAGGGTCCCAAAAAAATGATAAATAACAGTTCTCATCAACAACATGAAGCCGGAGAAAACATTTAATCTTTTGAGCAATGTGAGAAATTAGATCCCAGTATTTAGAAACCTTGAAATGGAAAGGCATCCAAGGAGAAGTGTATTTCTTTTTGAACCAGCATGCCACCAGAGAGTCAGAACAGAAATATCTCCAAATGAAAGAACAACCAAAAGCAAATTGGAGAGAGTCAATAGAAGGCAAACCAAGGCCACCAAAGCACTTAGGGAGGCAGGTGTTCTTCCAAGCAATCAAATGCAATTTCTTCTCCGTGGAGGAGCCATGAAAAAGAAACTTAGAACTTAACTTGTCCATAATCTTACAAATAGATTTACGTATAATAGCCCCCCTGATCCAGTAAGCTATGGTATTGATAATAGTGAACTTTAGGAAATGAATTCTACCTGCAAAAGACAAGAATTTAACTTTCCAACCAGCAAGTAGAGTAGAAAGCCTACTCAATAGTGGTTGGAAGTGAGTAGCATTAAGTTTTTTTGTAGAAATGGGGAGGCCAAGATAAATAAGGGTATTCTCGGTTTGGGAGAAACCAAGAAAGGAGGTAATTTCACAAGGAAGAGGGGTGTTGTGAGAAAACAAAATAGAGCATTTTGCAGTACTGAGATGAAGCCCGGAGTGACTAGCAAATGAGTCAAGGGAACTAAGCAGGAAACCAGCATTAGGAAGAGAAGCATGCCCAAAGACCAATATATCATCAGCGTATAGAAGGTGATGCACAGTGGTCCCATTACAAGTAATTCCAGTAAAATTGTTATTCTCCAACGCACAAGAGAAAGCATCCATTACCACAGAAAAAAACAGAGGAGACAAAGGGCATCCTTGCCTAAGCCCAGAAGAGGAATTGAAAAACCCCTCAAGGCCCCCATTAATACTAATAGAAAAGTATACTTCATCAATACATCCTTTTATCCATCCAACAAACTGAGAAGGAAAACCTTTTTCAAGGAGCCTGGAAAGAAGGAAATTCCGGGAAACAGTATCAAAGGCTTTACGAATATCCAACTTGGCACAAAAATATTTTCTCTATTATTGTAAGTAAAGTCCCTTAGAATTTCAGAAGCAAGCACAATGTTGTAAGTGGAAATTCTTTGCTTGATAAAACCAGCTTGAGTCTTATGAATAATGTAAGGCATAACTTCCTTCATCCTATTAGCGATGATTTTGTCAATAATTTTATAAAACACATTGCAGAGGGAATGGGACGGTAATCCGTAATAGAAGAGGCATGAGTACCCTTAGGAATCAAAGCAATGGCAGTTGCTTTAGCGCATTTAGGTAGAACACCAGTCAAGAAAAAGTACTTAACAGCTTTGCAAACGTGATTACCAATAATATCCCAAGTAGCTTTATAGAACTCAAAAGTAAAACCATCCGGGCCCGGAGCTTTGGAAGAAAAACCAGCAAAAACAACATTCCTAATTTCCAGATCAGACACCGGGGAGGTAAGGGGCGGGATAAGGTGAGGAGGGATAACAGAGCCTATAGGAATAGGCTCCCTATTAGTATTGTTAGGCTTAGGGGTATTATAAAGCTTTTGGAAGTAGTGAACAACTGCTTTAGCAATATCCTTTGGAGAGGTGAGGAGACCATCATCAGTGTTGAGAGCATTAATACGGCTATAGGAGTTCCTAGATTTAATCCTTGCATAAAGGAACCCCAAATCATCTTCTCCCCTAGAAAGCCAACTAGCTTTTGCACATTGGATTATCCATAAACTCCAAGCTTTGTTAAGGGATGCAAGAAATGAATTGATACGTTTTAAATTGTCATTCAAATTGAGATCCAAAGGCCTTTCTTGAATTTGAGAGCAGCAAAGTTTTTGGGCATCCTCAAGAGCTTTAATTTTGTTGGAAATGAAGGTAGAATTGGACCAATTCCTACCTTTAATAAAGTCCTTTAGTTCATGAAGCTTAGAGTAAAGCGCAAAAATAGGACTGCCCAAATTTTGAGAGGCAAAAACCAAGATTAAATCGTCCCAAAAACCCTCCATGTGAACCAAGTAATTTTTAAACTGAAACCTGCCAAGAGTATTACAGGGGTTGCTAAGCAAAAGCACCAAAGGGGAGTGATCAGAGCAAGAGGGGGGTTCCACTTTATAGAAAGAGTTAGAATACATCTCCATCCAAGCATAGTTAACAAGAACTCTATCCAACTTAATATGTATAGGGTTCTCAGCCCTTTGGTTAAACCATATGTAGAACAAACCGACAGAGGGAAGGTCAAGCAGGCCAGCATTAAAAATCCAACTATTCAATTCTTCCATACGACTGTGAGGAAGAGGACGACCCCCCGACTTTTCCTCCAAAAATCTGCAGCAGTTAAAATCCCCAAGAAGGACCCAAGGGGAGGTGATGGTAGAGGCAAGATTAAGAAGCTGTTGCCATAGAGAAGCTCTCTCAGAAGGTGAGTTAGCAGCATAAATAACCGAGAGGAAGGTCTGGGGCAAGGAGGCAGACCAGATGGTGCCATGAATAAGCTGTGGGGAAATGAGGGATGGGCTAAAAGAGATGTTCATAGGATTCCACTTAAGCCAAATCCTTCCAGGGGAATGACAACTAGAGTTGTTACAGCACGACTCAGTCAGGAACACTTTGTGAGAATTAACGAACTAGGGATCAGTCATGGAAGCCTTAGGAATTTTAGCTTCCAGGATACACAGCATGTCAAGATGAAAGGAAGAGACAAATTTTTTACAAGCTAGAACTTTATCAGGTGAGTTGAATCCCCTAACGTTCTAGCAACCAATGGGACCGTGGGTCATTTTGACTTGGAGTGAGATGAGCGAGTTTTCTTGGCACTTTTACCCTTGGTGATTTTGGAGCTGTTAGCGCTATCAGTAGTGATTTTCATGAGGTTAACAGCGTCAGGAGGCACAATATCGGGAGGTTCTTCAGCCTCTTCAGGTTGCAGGATAGCAAACTTGTTAGGTGAGGAAATAGGAGGATCGGTAGGAGGGGCAAGAGGAGGGTGGTGGTAGAAACCTGGAGAGGAGGGGACAGTCTGCTTGGTGGAAATAAAGGGGGAATTATCAGAGGAAGACAGTTCTTCAGTAGGAGAATTCAAATTGGGAAGAGGATCCTTAGATTGAACCATATCGCAATCAAGAATCACAGGTGGAGCAGTAGGGGCAGAGGTAACCTGCGGTTCAGTGACTGGAGTGACAAGTGGAGGGTCCGTGGGAGGTGGGACAGGGGAGGTGGAATTGGTTGCTGGAATAATGGGTTGAGGTGGTGGAAGGGGAGGCTTATGAACTGGAGATTTGGAGGGTCGAGCACGGGAGGAGCTTCTGCCACGAGTATTGGTGACAGTGGGTTTAGGTTGGGGATTAATGTGACAAAGGGATGAGGGGTGAACAATAGAGCCACAACCAGTGCACGGGGATGATTTCCAGTCATACAGAACTTTCAAGTTAACATCATCACCGTCAAGAGAGATGGGGATTTCATCAGGGAGGGGGGAATTGCTAGACACCATGACATACACTCTAGCATAAGTAAGTCTAGTTTTACGTGTAGTAAGAGCATCCACCGCAAGGGGGTGGCCAACAAACTTGCAATCTTCAAAATACCAGTCGGGTTCCAAACCGCAAGAGGCAAATCAACAATTTTAATCCAAATTGGGATAGAAGAAAACTCATCTCTTTTTGGCTTGAACTTGGGAGTCCATTGCTAAAGAATAAATGGTCGACCGAAGAAGAACCACGGTCCTCCCGACCAAGCAACCTGGTAATCTTCCAGAAGGGCGAACTTGAAAAGGAAGAAGCCATCATTCAGCGATAAGAGATCAACCGATCCTTTAGGGTTCCAAGCGTGTTTGACAGCATTAAGGAGGCTGAGGTAAGTTGGACGGGGGCCAATGGAGTACCCGACAAGAGAGGAACTCCAATCAGGGAGTCCGAGGGCCAAATTATCGACAGAGAAGGGGATTTTAGTGGCAGGAGGAATGAAAAAAAGAGAGAAGTCATTAGCAACAGGGTCTTCTTTTGTAAGGTTTGAGAGAAAATTTAAACCAACCGGGTTAGGGTAAGCAGGGGAAGAAGAGGGAGTGACCTCAGGAAGAGGGGGAAAATCCGCAAAATAAGAGGAGGAGGCCATAAGGAGGAGGGAGGGGATAGCCCCCCTCCCCGCGCGCGGGAGAAGAGGGGGATGGAGGCGGGGTGGAGGAAAGGGTTTTGCGCGCAAAACCCTAGCAGAGCAAAATGAATGAATACTTTATTGATTTTATAATTTTTTTAACAAATCGGACCAAGTTGACTTGATTGACAATTTGCATAGGAATTTTAAAAGGGATCTTGATTAGCACTTAAATTAGGAAAAGGATTATCAAAGCAAAAAATAAATTATAAATGAATCATACCCGTAATTCGAAATTACGTTTTAAGATAAAACGCAAAAAAAATTGGAATATTATAAATAGGAGCATAATGTTTAATTTAAATTAGCAATAAGATCATATTTTTAAAAATAATAAAAAAAGCAAATTAGCCAAACAGAATGACGCATTCTTTAGAATGTTTGGTGCATTCAGCTCAGACAGCCGAATTAAAATTTCAAAGTATTGTACAATGCGTCAAATAATTTGGTTCATTCTAAATATGCTAAACAATTTGATGCACAATAGAATGCATCATTCTATTTGACTAATTTACTTCTATTTAAATTTTATTTAATACTTTATTTCTATTCATAATTTAATCAAACATCATGCTCCTTCTTAAATAAAATTAAAATATTACATTTTCTCATTTTTCTACGCAACTTTTTATTGCATTTTTCATTAAAACGAGATTTTTTATTAGGTTTTATCTGCAAACGATTTTTTTATTTATTTAGTGCTGTTTTAAGGGGGAGAGAGTAACGGGAGAGAAATATTAAATATTAAATTAAATATTATTAAATATATCAATTTTTAATAATATTTAAAAGTATTTTCACTATAGATTATGTTAAAATTTTTTTAATATTTCAAATTAATTTTATTAAATATTTAAAATATAATTCAAAAGTTACATAAAATTTTTAAAATTAAATAAAATTAATTAAATATTTAAAATATAATTTTAAAATATTTAAAGTTAAATGCTTAAATTCCCTTCAATCCGTTTCTCTTTCTCTCCCGCCCCTCTCTGCTCTCTCCCCCTTAAAACAATATTAGAAAAAAAAATTTGTTTAACGCAATAAAAAATCGTTAATGAAAAATGCAATAAAAAGTTGCATTTTCTGTAGAAAAATGAGAAAATGCAATTTTTTTTACGTTGTCTTAAAATGCAATTTTGAATTAGTTGTGTTGCGGGCTAGAATATACGCGGCAGTAGAGAAATATAAACTTTAACATTTTAGCATTTTATGAAGATCCAGCACACAATCAGATAAAAAATGAGGGCGCAGTATTTATAAGAGAGACCAAGATTTTTACGTCGAAAACCCTAAAAAGGAGAAAATGAATTTACTAGTATTTGCAGTTGATTATAAATGAGGCCCTTCATTGAAGGGAAAGCCCTGGCTTGATGTAACAAATATACATCACATAGAATGCATTACATGGTGGAAATTAGAAGAATCAGTATTAATATGTTCATTTGGTCGGCAAGACCATAGTTGGCAAGGGACGGAGGTCAGAAAAAACATATTCGGGTGATGGGGGTCGGAAGGGTCGTAGTCGGCGGGCGATGGAGTTCGGAAGGATCGTTATTTGGCGACGAAGGTCGTAAGGACTGTAGTTAACGGGCGACGGAGGTCGAAAAGACTGTAGTCAAGCCACAGAGGTCGGAAAGATTGTTTTCTGGCGATGGAGGTCAAAAGGACCATAGTCGATAGGTGATGGAGGTGGAAAGACAATTGTCTAGCGATGGAGATCTGAAGGATCGTATTCTGACGACGGAGGTTGGAAGGACCATAATCGGCATGTGGCAGTGGTCAGAAAAATTATTTTCTGGTGATCAAGGTCTGAAGGACTGTAATCGTGTAACGGAGGTCAGAAGGGCCGTAGTTGGCAGGCAATCGTGGTCAGAAAAACTGTTGTCTGGTGATTGAGGTATGAAGGACCGTAGTCTGGTGACGGAGGTCGAAAGGACAGTAGTCATTGGCCGGGTGGAAGTCCAGCGTTAGTCGGTGGCCGGGCAGAAATCATACGTCAGTTGGTTGTCGGTCGAAAATCCAGCTTCAGTCGGTGGCCGGGGAAAGTCCGGCCAAAGTTCGATAATGGTTGGTAGCTGGGAGGTGGTCGAGGAGGAGCTTGGTGGCAAGATTTCCTCTCCTCTCTTCTATCCCTCCTTGCTTCCCCCTTTGGTCCTTTTTTTCATGAGAAATGAGGAGTCTATTTATAGTTTTCTGATAGTGTCATGACCAATAAATAAGAGGAAAATCAATGATATGTTGAGAGTGGTTTGAATGGACGGCCGATATTGATCCCCTTAATCATTAACCGTTTGTTGGGCATTTAAATGTCTTAATGATATCATAATTTTGTGATCTTGGGCTCGTTGGATTCGTCTCGTCGAGCTGCTTGATTTGACTATAAGCATGTTACATTTGAAGTTTGTTTGGTTATTCAAATAATGGTTTGAACCTTCTAAAAGCGCTTTGGGTCTTCAATTTGGACCTTTTTGGGCTCGGATTGAGCCAAATTTCGTGTCGTTGGGTTTGTCATGTTCAGTTCGACTATAAGTTTGCTGAAATTGGAGTTCAGATGCTCCCGGATTTAATTTTTGAAGTTTCAAACTTGATTTTGCGTTTAGATTCGTGTCCGATCAAGATAATTTTTTGATGATATATCAAGTTGTATGATCCTTTTATATTTTTTTACTTTGATGATCTTCTCGTAATTTAAGCACTAATCAAGATCTTTTTAAAATTCCCTCATAATTTTCCGAATTTTTTCTCTACAGTAAATAATGCGAAAAAACTTATAACTATTTGTATTTTTTTTTGTTGCCGTTCTAAGAAATGTTTAATTTCTTTTAGTTTATATTTTAAAATCTAAAAAATATTTTACAAATAAGTTATGGCTCCACATCTTCCGCATCATATTAATTGAATTAACTATTTAGATTGTACGAGTTAGAATATTAATTTAATTACTCCTTAACGATTATTCAATTTAAAATGAACAAAAGTACTCAATTTTAATAAATACCACTTCAATCGCCTTAGAAGGTCTTAGGCAACAGATGAACAGCTGCCTTGTCTCGTTGACAGATTCTACAGAGTTCAAGCAAGGAAGCAAATAAGCTAGCAAGCAAGCAAGATAAGTTGATCTCTTATTTAAATATAGATTTTGTCTCTTATATTATGATTTTTATCACTCATGTAAATGTCCAGTACTCCAATTTATTTCTCTTAAGTATTGGAGATATCTTTTTTGGTCTTAGCTTTCTTTCTATAGGTTTTCTTATGTTTTTTTCTTTTGGATAATATTGTACCTGCTTTTAATTTTATAATATATGCAAATGCAAAATTTTTCTCAAATTTTTTTTAAATAATTAGAATGATATTTAATATTATTAAATTTATTTTAAGATAAATATAATATATTTTTTAATTGTATTCATTTAATTGTATCTTTTTTAAATGAGGAGCATTAATTATAAATTTTTGGATTTTTTAAGATGATGTTTAATTTAATTTAGGAGTAGGAGCAGGATATTAAAAAAAGTAAAAAGAAGCAAACTAGCAAATATGAGGGAGCATTCCATTGAATGCACCAAACTATTTAACGTATTTAGAATAAACTAAATATTTTGACGCATTCAATAGAATGTGCAATACTGTTTGGTGCATTCCATTGAATGCGCCTTTTAGTATGGCGCATTGCTACATTTTTACAAAATTCAGTTCTACTTATTGGACGGCATGCGGAGTGAATGCGCTAATTTTATGATGCATTATAAAGAATGCCTCAAATCATTTGACGCATTCTTTAGAATGGGCTAATTTATTTGGCTCATTTGCTCCATTTTCAATTTTAAAACTTATGTGGTCCTGCTAAAAATGTATATTATACATGCTTCTTAAAAAAATCCTAAATTTTTTATTTGAAGAAATAATTTTCTCAAAACATAAGCCACATATCCTTTCACATTTATATGTTTCTCGATGCAAAGATTTATTAAAAACTTTAAATATAAAATTTCTTATTAAATAATTATCAGAAAAATGCCATAAATTGATATGATAAATTTAATCTTGCATAAATATTTTAAGTAAAATAATTAAATAATAACAAAAAATTATATAAACAAACAATTTTTTTTATAAAGTTAGCCTTGTTAGGTAAATATTATAAGTTGCGACCCCAGGGTAGTCGACACACCATATTTGCGACCCCTAACAGGTGTGACGAACGACAAGTGTGTCAACCTACGAAATGCAAATGGCAAGACCGATGCCGAAAAGGAGGTCAACAATTATCATCTGGTGCTGCAGTGCTAGTTCATGAATTTTCATTAAATTAAAGTGGCTCTTCATCTCTCTCTCATCATTATTCCACTTAATGATGCCCTTTTGAATTCTAAGAATTAATGAATTTTTATTAATTTGAAGTGGCTCTTCCATCTCTCCCTCATTATTATTCCACTTAATGATGCCCTTTTGAATTCTAAAAATTAATAATTTTTTATTAATTTGAAGTGGCTCTTTATCTCTTTCTCATCATTATTCCACATAATGATGCCCTTTTAAATTTTAAAAATTAATGAATTTTCATTAATTTAAAGTGGCTCTTCATCTCTCCCTTACATAACTATAAATATCTCCTTTGGGGTATGAAAATTTGCACCTCCCCCTCTTTTCTCTTCTTTCTCAAGCCGAGGCCTTCCCCTAGCTCTGTTCAGATGGGTATCCCCTGTTCAGTCCTAGGGCCCCTCACTGAGTAAAAGGAAGGTGTGAGATTGGAGGCCGGGTGGAAGATCGGTATCACTTGAAAGTCGGGCAGAAGGTCGACGTCACTTGGACGTCGGGCGGAAAGCTGATGTCGCCTATAAGTCGGGCAGAAGATCAATGTCACTTGGAGGCCGGGCAGAAGGCCGACATCACTCAGAAAGTCGGGTGCAAGACCGGCGTCACATGGAGGCCGGGAAGAAGGCCGACGTCACTTGGAGATCGGGCAGAAGACCGTCGTCACTTGGAAGTCAGCTGCAAGAACAGCATTACATTGAGGCCGGACAGAAGGCCAACGTTACTTGGAGGTCGGGCAGAAGACTGGTGTCACTTGGAGGTCGGGCAGAAGACCGACGTCACTCGAAAGTCAGGTGCAAGATCAGCGTCACATGGAGGCCGGGCAGAAGGCCGACGTCACTTGGAGGTCTGGCAGAAGACTGGCGTCACTTGGAGGCCGAGAAGAAGGCCGACGTTACTCAAAAGTCGGGTACAAGACCAGCGTCACATGGAGATCAGGCAGAAGGCCGATGTCACTAGGAGGTCGGGCGGAAGACCGACTTCACTTGGAGGCCCGGAAGAAGACCAACGTCACTCCGAAGTCGGGTGCAAGACCGACGTTACATGGAGGCCGGGTAGAAAGCCGACGTCACTTGGAGGTCGGGCAGGAGACCGGCGTCACTTGGAGGCTGGGAAGAAGACCGACGTTACTCGGAAGTCGGGTGCAAGGCCGGCGTCATATGGAGGTTGGGCAGAAGGCTGACATCACTTGAAGGTTAGGCAGAAGACTGGCGTCACTTGGAGGCCGGGCAGAAGGCCGACATCACTCGAAAAATTAGGTGCAAGACCGGCGTAACATGGAGGCCGGGCAGAAGGCTGACGTCACTTGGAGGTTCGGGCAGAAGACCGTCATCACTTGGAAGTCAGGTGCAAGACCAGCATTACATGGAGGCCAGACAGAAGGTCGACGTCACTTGGAGGTCGGGCAGAAGACCGGCATCACTTGGAGGCCGGGAAGAAGACCAACGTCACTCGAAAGTCGGGTGCAAGACCGACGTCACATGGAGGTCAGGCAGAAGGCCGACGTCACTTGGACGTCAGGCAGAAGATCGGCATCACTTGGAGGCTGGGAAGGAGACCAACATCACTCGAAAGTCGGGTGCAAGACCGACGTCACATGGAGGCCGGGCAAAAAGCCGACGTCACTTGGAGGTCGGGCAGAAGACCGGCGTCACTTGAAGGCCGGGAAGAAGACCGACATAACTCGGAAGTCGGGTGCAAGACCGGCGTCACATGGAGGCCGGGCAGAATGCCGACATCACTTGAAGGTCAGGCAGAAGACCAGCGTCACTTGGAGGCCGGGCAGAAGACTAGCATCACTTGGAGGCTGGGAAGAAGATCGATGTCACTCGAAAGTCGGGTGCAAGACCGACGTCACATGGAGGCCGGGCAGAAGGCCGACGTCACTTGGAGGTTGGGCAAAAAATCAGCGTCACTTAGAGGCCGAGCAGAAGTCCAATGAAAGTCCCAAAATAGGTAGAAGTACAACATCAGTTAGAAATCTGATAAAAGTCCGTTGACAGGCAGAAGTCCAACGACCGGTAGAAGCTCGGCGTCGGGCATAAGTCTGACGAAAGTCCCGTGATGGGCAGAAGTCCGATGACTGGTAGAAGTATGCCGTCGGGTAGAAGTTCAGTGTCGGGTAAAAATCTGATGAAAGTCTTACAATGGGCAGAAGTCCAACGACGACAGAAAGTTTATTGTTGGGGGCTTCTTGATGACGTTAGCCTGTACGAAAGAGAGAATCCACCAAGGATGTGTGACCCATCCGAGGTTGTATGTCAGAGCACTAGTCGATGATGTTAACATGTGTGGAAGAGGTTGAGAAAATCCACCAAGGATGTATGACCTATCTGAAGTTGTATGTCAGAGCATTGCTCGATGACGTTAATCTGTGTAGAAGAGGTCGAGAGAATCCACCAAGGATATATGACCTATCCGAGGTTGTATGTCAGAGACTTTGCTCGATGATGTTAACTTGTGTGAAAGAGGTCGAGAGAATCCACCAAAGATGTATGACCTATCCGAGGTTGTATGTCAGAGACTCTTCTCGATGACGTTAACCTGTATGGAAGAGGTCGAATCAAATCCCCTTGGGATTGATTTTACCTTGATTGGGAGGGGGCTTATGCCGCATGTATCTCAAATCAAGGGTAAAGAATGGTCTATCTTTAGACCGTTACTGCCTTTTTGAGGTCGAGATTTAAAACTTGCCCAAGTATAGAAGTCCAGTTAGGGACTGTATGAGGCTTGAGATTTATTGGAACCATCTTTATATTTATTCGGAGTTTTCTGCTTGAAATATTATCTTGATATTGAAAGCATTTGAGAAATTTTCTTGACCACAGTTGGAGTAAGGGTTGCCCCCCAGTCCGCATGAAATTGATGCATCCATAGCTGATGCCAGTATGTTGACATGCACGATCTTTTAAGGTTGGAGCGAAAATTGCCCCACAATTGGGAACCATGTTCCCACAGACGGCGCCAAACTGTTGCGTCCTGGAATATTCGCGGTGGTAGAGAAATGTATAGTTTAACGTCTTAGCATTGTATGAAGATCCTGTACGCAATCAGATGAGAGTGTGTGTGTGTTGCACTCATATGAGACACCAAGATTTTTACGTGGAAACCCCTAAAAAAGGGGGAAAACCACGGGGCCTAGCCCAGTTTGAATAAATCCACTAGTGTTTGCAGACGATTACAAATGAGGCCCTTCGTCGGGAGGAAGCCTTCGCTTGATGTAACAAATATACTTCATATAGAGTGTATTACATAGTGGGAATCAATACAGACATATTTGTTGGATCGACTGACCATAGTTAGCAGACAACGGAGGTTAGAAGGACCGTAGTTAGCAGGTCAGAGGTCAGAAAGACTGTTGTCTGGCGATGGAGGTCAGAAGGACCGTATTCTGATGACAAAGGTTGGGATGACCTTAGTTGGTCGGGCGATGGAGGTCAGAAGGACCATAGTCGTAAGGTAGTGGTCTGGCAGATGTGCGGGCCTCAGGTGGTGGTCCGGCGGAGCTCAGGGCATCCAGCGGTGGTCCGGCTGAGCTGAGGATGTCAGGTGGTGGTCCGGCGGAGCTCAGGGTGTCAGGCGGTGGTCCGGCAGATGTCCGGGCCTAAGGTGGTGGTTCGGTGGAGCTGAGTACGTCAGGTGGTGGTCCAGCAGCACTCCGGTGTCAGGCGGTAGTCTGGTAGTGGCAATTCAGCGTCAAAGGGGGCACTCTGGCTTTGGGTGTCACTTCGACGTCCTTTGATGGTCTGGTGGTGGTTTGACAGAACTCTGACGTCCCTTGGTGGTCTGGCGGTGGTGCGGCAGAACCCGACGGTGGTGCTGCAGAACTACGGCGGTGGTCGAAGAGGAGCTAGGCGGCTGGAGCTTTCTTCATTTTCTTGCTTCTCTCTTGGCTTCGATCCCCCTTTTTCAAGAGGAAATGAGGTTCTATTTATAGAATTCTTGAGTGGCATGGCTTATAAATAAGTGGAAGATTAAGGGTAAATTGGGAGTGGTTCGCATGGACGGCCAATATTGATTCCTGCGATCATGCACCGTTCAATGGACTTTTGACTATCTTAATGATATCAGAATTTGATGGATTCGTCTCGTCGAGCCGCTCAATTTGACTATAAGAATGTCACGATTGGAGACGGTTTGGTAACCCAAATTGTTGTTTGATCCTTCCAAAAGTGCTTCGAGTCTTTGATTTTGACTCATTTGGGCTCGAATTGGGTCGATTTTGTTGTCGTTGGGTTTGTGTTTCCAAGACGCTCAATTCAACTATAAGTTTGCAGAAATCAAAGTTCGGATAATCTCAATTTTAATTTTTGAAGCTTCCAACTTGATTTTGCCTCAAGATTCGTGTCTGATCAAGATAATTTTTTGATGATGTATCAGTTCTAATGAATTAGTTTATGAAATGTTCCAAAATATGCATTAGTAAACTCTAAATTTATATATAAATTTTAATATAAAAGTGAAAGTGAAAGTGAAATGCAAGCGAACCTCTAAGAATAACTATTCTGTACCGGAAGTGAACTTCTGTGAAAGGGGTTATGTGGTTATGAAAGTAATAGTACTAGCTCTGAGATAAGGTATATACCGGAACTCTAGTAAATTCATCTTTTTTTATGTTTTAAGCATTTTATTTTAATTATTTGCTTTTAAAAATTTGCATTAGATATTGATATCTGTGATGGGTAAGGGAGAGAGTCTACTTAGCTAGTTAAGCTCACTTTGTTGCTTTTAAATATTTCAGGCAAAAGAAAGAGTTTGGTGGAGTAAATCAGGTTTAGAGGAGGATTTTCTGAGCTTGGAGTATAAGATATTGATTTTGTAATCCATTTTTATTTATTTCGATGCATATTATTGAAAGTTGACTGAATTATGTATTTATGTTTTTAAGAGATAAAAAAGGATTATATTTCTTTTATATTTTGAAAATTTTAGTAGTTCTGGTTGTTTGCTATAATTGGTGGATGAGTTAATTAGCCATATATTTAAGTAAGCTCAATCATTCCATTAGATCCTAGGGCGTCACACAATGCACCATCTTTCCTAATAACTACGACAAAAAATGAGATTATAAAAACATTGGTGGCGATAATGCTTATGATTGAGCGGTTGATTTGATCAAAGAGTTTTGGCCTTTGGTGGAATATTAAGATATATATTGTTCTTGTGGAACAAGGACTTATAAAGGCATTTATGGGGCATAGAAATATGCCTAAAATCATAAGTAAATACCACAAGATATAGATTGATAGGAAGGCTCTCTTAGAAATTCAATTGTGTTTCCTAGATGAGATCTTATTAGAGGTGTTAAAGCAAATAATCATAGTGGATTAATGGCTTATTAATGAGTCTATATGATCGAAAGTCTATCCAACATATTTT
This sequence comes from Dendrobium chrysotoxum, assembly GCA_019925795.1. Classification (NCBI taxonomy): domain Eukaryota; kingdom Viridiplantae; phylum Streptophyta; class Magnoliopsida; order Asparagales; family Orchidaceae; genus Dendrobium; species Dendrobium chrysotoxum. The sequence continues at coordinate 74,541,581 of CM034313.1, forward strand.
ATCAAAAGCATAGACTCTATTTACTTTGTATGCAAGCATTTATTCCTATTAAATTAGTTTGATTTACCAATAAAAATTAGTTAAATTATACCATTAAAAATTTGTTGGGTTATACCATTAAAAATTTAAGCAACATTGATGTGATTATTGATGAGGAAGATTAAGATTTATTGTTATTACATTATCTATCTCCCTATTACAAGTCTTTTTGAGACATCATATTACATGGTTTATGTGTTGAATTTAGTAGTTTTCAAGATTTATTAATGATATTATATATATAACATCAAGTACATAAAAAGTGGGAGATGCTATGAAATTTATTGCTGATGATTTTAGAAAAACAATGCAGTACACAAGCAAAAATTTAAAATAAAGGTGCAACATAATAATGAGATAAGGTTTGACAAATTTATCACTAATGAATTGAAGTATTGCAAAGCCTCAATTAACCTTCATGACTGATAGAAGAATTTTACGATAAAATATCCTACTATCGAATGGATAATATCATCGAAAACATTAAATTATCTTTCGATAACTAAATTATGGATAAATTTTATGACAAAAAGTGTTCTTCACTTAAAACTCATCTAAAATAAATTTTTGCCAAGTTTCCATCCAAAATTATGGTTGAATTTTTGTGAGTAAATAACTAACATTATTTTTCATTAATTGATTGCTACTAGATTTCACTTTAATAATATACAACCACGTTATTGACAAGAGTGAAGAACTCTATTAATATGTCTTGGGGAACTAGTGCTTTGGCAATTGATGATATAGTATGAATAATGAGGATTAATGAGGCACAAGGTGGGCTAAGTCAAAGAGAAAGACATAAGGAGGGAGATAGACTGGTGACAATCTAATGGAGTGAGGGAATGATGGGGGTGAGCAATAATAAGTCGAGTAAAGCGAGGGAGCATGGGATGGAGTGAGGCGGCGAGCTAATCAGTTGGAGCACAACAACAAAGTAATGGAGCGAGAGAGGAAGAGTGTCAACAAGGTTCAAATAGAGCAAGGAAAGCAAAGCGATGATAAGGTAACAACGCAAGGGAGGAATAGTGACGACAAGCATGTTAGATGAAGCATAGCGATAAAGTGATGAAGTGAGGGAGAGAGAGAGAGGGGTAGATCAGGTAAATCGAGTGAGGGAATGAGACACGTAGAAAATATTAGAGGATTGGGACATCCTATGCCCTAATTTGTGTTTCATCAATTGATAAATCATATAACTTTTATTTTTAAGCTTTACAACAAAATTTCTATAAGTTCATTCGTTGTAATATGAATGACATAATTTTCATCATTATTTTATCATTAATTATTGTGGTAAAATTTCATCACAAAGATCCATCAATAATAATTTATTTTCTTATAGTGGAAGGTGACCTACATAGAAGTGTTCAAATCAGACAACTATATATGTAGCTCGTTTAAACATTTAGATTTTAATCTAGATGTTATTAAGTTTGGAGTTTAATTTCTTTAACTACCTTGTGAAGATTTTATTTTAATTTTTTAATATTAGTGGCTATCAGCTTTGATATATCCTCGAAAAATTATCTTGATTGGGCACAAATCTTGAGGCAAAATATAGTTGGAAACTTCAAAAATTAAAATTGGGACCATCCGAACTCTGATTTTGGCAAACTTACAGTCGAACTGAACGACTCGGAAATATGAACTCAACGAGACCAAATTCAACCCAATCTGAGCCTAAATGGGTCCAAATCAAGAGTCTGAAGCGCTATTGGAATGTTCAAACCATAATTTGGATTACCAAACGGTCTCCAAATATGACGTGCTTATAGTCGAATCGAGCAGCTCGACGAGACGAATCCAAGATTTCCAAAATCCGATATCTCTAAGACCTTCAAATATCCAGCAAACGGTCCACGATCAAGGGATTCAACATCAGCCGTCCATTCAAACCACTCCCTAACTACCCTTGATCTTCCTCCTATTTACGGGCCATGCCACTCCCTCAAATCTATAAATAGAGCCCGTTCTCCTCTTAGAAAAGGGCACCTAATCCTAAGAGAGAAAGAGAGAGCTCTTGCCTCCTTGCTCCTCCTCGACCATCGCCGGAGTTTCGCCGGACCACCGCATGACGCCAGAGTTTCGCCGGACCACCACCTGAGGCCCTGCACTTCGCCGGACCACCACCTGAGGCCCTGTACTCTGCCGGACCACCACCTGAGGACCTACACTTTGCTGGACCACCACCTGAGGCCCTGCACTTCGCCGGACCACCACTCGAAGCCCTGCACTTCGCCGGACCACCACCTGAGGCCCTGCACTCCGTCAGATCACCGCCTGACGTCCTCAACTCCGCCGGACCACCGCCTGACGCTCTGAGGTCCACTGGACCACCACCTGATGTCCTTAACTCCATTGGACTACCGCCTGACGTCCTCAACTCCGCCGGACCACCGCCTGATGCCCTGAGCTCCGCCGGACCACCACCTGACGTCCTCAACTCCATTGGACTACCGCCTGACGCTCTGAACTCCGTGGGACTGTCGCCTGACATCCTCAACTCCGCAGGACCGCTGCCTGACATCCTCAACTCTGTCGGACCCTCACCTAAGGCCCGGAGTTCTACCTAACCACCACCACCTGAGGCCCTGCACTCTGCCGGACCATCACCTGAGGCCCTGCACTTCGCCGGACCACCACTCGAAGCCCTGCACTTTGTCGGACCACCACCTGAGGCCCTGCACTCCGTCAGATCACCGCCTGACGTCCTCAACTCCGCCGGACCACCGCCTGACGTCCTCAACTCCGCCGGACCACCGCCTGACGCTCTGAGCTCCGCCGGACCACCACCTGATGTCCTTAACTCCATTGGACTACCGCCTGACGTCCTCAACTCCGCCGGACCACCGCCTGATGTCCTAAGCTCCGCCGGACCACCACCTGACGTCCTCAACTCCATTGGACTACCCCCTGACACTCTGAACTCCGTAGGACCGCCGCCTGACATCCTCAACTCCGCAGGACCGCCGCCTGACATCCTCAACTCTGTCGGACCCTCACCTAAGGCCCGGAGTTCTACCTAACCACCATTTAGGGCCTGAAGTTCTGCCAGATCACCGGGTGACCTCGAAGTTCCGCTAGTGTGACATCGGACTTTCACATACCTCCGACTTCAACCCTACGGTTGATACTTGTAATTTGATCGCCCTTGGAGGAGAGTCAGGCCCCTGTAATATACTCAAGTTCTAGTGGAATCATTTCAACTGGGCCAGGCTCCGTGATTTTTCCCCTTTCAAGGGTTTTCCATGTAAAAATCTTGTGTTCTCTGTGTGTGAGCTGGATATCCATACAACGCTAAGACGTAGGATTAATACTCTACCGCCACGTATATTCTATCCTGCAACAAGCTTAAAATTCTTTCACGTATGATTTTCTAAGATAATGGCTACATAATTAAATATATACGTGAATTTTTATGATGCTTGATCTTTTTTGCAGTTATATTATGATTTATCATAATTACTCTTAGGTTAAGGCTTCCAATTTCTTAGTAGTTAATGTTGAATGTCAAAGAATTTTATGTGCTTGTTTTGAATGATGGAGCTCTTTGAAACTTATAGGTGCTCTAATTGATCCTACCCTCTTTAATCACAGTTCTGAATCCTTTGACACATTTTTGCCTATTATCACTTCTTTCTTTTATATGATAGATCTTCTTCCTTTTGTGAAGCTGCCTTTCATAGTGTAATTTTTTATAACTTTTTTTTCACTATGCTCTCTTTTATTCTACAAATAAAGTCACGGTGTTATTTTTCGGGGAAAAAAAAAAGGTCACCACAAGTACATAACTTCCCTTTTTATTTTATCAATTCATGAGGTGGTCAATCCGGAAAATAGAGCTTGACGCCTCCAATCCCCATAACAGGGAATTTTGAAATCCCACGTGAGATGTTGACGTTTTACTCTCGTAACTTTTGTCCACTTTGAGTTGCATCTAATTAAAGTAGGAATATTCTGAAGGGGTAATGCTGTACTAATCTATAAACAAATAAATTAACTTATTTTATGGCAGCTCATCTCCATTCGTCGATTTATGAGAGCTTTGACTACTTATATATATAAGGAAGAAGTATAAAAAAGAAGCCTCCCTTAACGAAATAAAACTAGAAAGAGAGAAGCATAGAATAAGCTAAAACTCCTCATTCATGCGTACACTTTGTTGCGGGCTAGAGGATTCGCGACGGCAGAGTGAGTAAAGTTTTCGTCTTAGCGATGCACGAATATCCAACGCACAAACAGAAAGAAAGAAGTAAAACACCCAATCTTTTTTACGTGGAAAGCTCGAAGAGGGAAAAATCACGGGGCCTCGCCCAGATGAAAAGATTTCACTAAAATTGAGTGAATTACAAGGGTTGATCCGTCCCTCGAACTTCGAGGCGGTTAAATTACAATGGCTTGGAGAGTTAAGAGCAAAATCTGGCGATGCTCGTGCGGAAGTCCGACGAAGGTCGGGCTGAAGTCTGGCGATGGTCCGCGGTCGGCGACCGGGCGGTGGTCCGACGAAGGTCGGGCTAAAGTCCAGCGGCGATCGGCGGTCGGGTGGAAGTCTGGCGGCGGTCGGCGGCCTGGTGGAAGTCCGACGGCGGTCGGCGACCTGGTGGAAGTCCCGCGGCTATTGGCGGCCGGGCGGTGGTCCGGCGAAGGTCGGGCTGAAGTCCAGCGGCAGTCAGCGACCGGGCGGTGGTCCGACGAAGGTCGGGATAAAGTCCGGCGGCGGCCGGCGGCGGCCGGCGGCGGCCGGCGGCCGGGTGGTGGTCCGACGAGGGTCGACGGGGGTTCGCCAGCGATGGCGCTGACGAAGGTCGGGGGTTCACTGGCAGTGGCGCTGGTTGGGAGTCCGGCGTCGATCGGTGGCCGGGCAGTGGTCCGACGAAGGTCGGGCTGAAGTCCGGCGGTGGTCCGACGAAGGCCGACGGGGGTTCGCCGGCGGTGGCGTTGACGAAGGCCAGGGGTTCGCTAGCGATGGCGCTGGTTGGAAGTCCGGCGGCGATCGGTGGCCGGGCGGTGGTCCGACGAAGGTCGGGCTGAAGTCCGGCGGCGGTTGGCGGCCAGGCGGTGGTCCGACGAAGGTCGGGCTGAAGTCCGGCGGCGGTTGGCGGCCAGGCGGTGGTCCGACGAAGGTCGGGATGAAGTCTGGCGGTGGTCGGCGGCCAGGTGGTGGTCCGACGAAGGTCAGTGGGGGTTCGCCAGCGGTGGCGCTGGAGCTCCGGAAGCCTTAGAGCTCTCTCCAATCTCCAGCCAAAGGTCCCCCTCAGGTAGAGAGTGGGGGTCTATTTATAGATTTTGATGAGTGGCACACCCCGTAAATATAGAGAAGATCCGGGGGAGGTTCGGAGTGCTCCATCGGATGGCTCAAATTGATTCCCCCAATCATAGAGAGTTTTTCAGCTGTTTAGTTGCCTTAATGATGTCGGAATTCGACGATCTTAGGCTCGTTGGATTCGTCTCGCCGAGCCGCTTGATTCGACTATAAGCATGCTATATTTGGGTATCATTTCGTTATCTAAATAATGCTTTGATCCTTCCAAATGTGGTTATGGCCCCTGATTTGGACCCATTTGGGCTCGGGTTGGACTGATTTTGGTGTCGTTAGGTTCGTCTCTTTGAGATGTTCAGTTCGACTATAAGTTTACCGAAATTGGAATTCAGATGATCCCGAATTTAATTTTGAAAGTTTCCAACTTGAACATACCTCGAGATTCGTGCATGATCAAGACGATTCTTGTGACGTATCACACTTCATAAAAAAGAGATAAAAAATGACTGTTTTGTTGTCAATGTGAGGCCACCAAAGTGTTTGTAGCAAGTACCAAACAATCTAGCTAAGGACCACTCCAAGGGGGTATACAATGAGAAAACAGCCCAAAGGGTCGAGAAGTATCACAATGCTCCAGAAGTGATTTAGCAAAATTGTGGCGCCCCCTACAAGAAGACCCTTTAGAGACCCCCAACATTGATCACCTTAACGGGAGTCGTCCCCGCCGCCTTTGGCCTTTCGCTTCCTTGGTTGATTTGTAATTGGCCCCAAACGTTGAAGTTCCTTAGCAAAACAAGTCTTAGAGACTCTATCTTTCCTTGGCCAGATCTTTTTGGATGCAGGAGGAAAGCCTCAGTGGAAAACTGAACGGTATGTTGGAGAGATCACCATCCCTAGATGAAGCAACTTGTTTGGCCGGTTCACTAACTTCCCCACTTGTGACTTGCAAGGAAGGGGGAGTAGTCTTATGCCCTCCAATGCCTACATTGGAATTCTTCTTCTTTTGTCTCCTAGTTTTTCTTGTAGTAACTACTCCAAGGCCCATAGCTTTCTGGATTTTCCCCTTCTTTCTCACTTTGCTTGATTGTAGAATGAGAGAGCTCAATTTCCATTTGGGGTGGATGAGGGCTAGCTGGATCATGGAAGAGGAATCTGGGCCATCAATCACCTTTGGAGGGCAACCATTAGTGACGAGATGGTCACTAGAAGAGGTTATTCTTGTGCAAAACAGATGGATGAGTGGAGAGAATGTGTTGACTTTCATGCATTTCAGTTGATCTTCTTTGAGGTTGTGGTGTGAGCTGCTTGGAGGATTGAGGGCCATTGGGACATTGACTTATTTTATGCCCAACAAAGCCACATTAGAAGCATAGATGAGCGATCCCCTCATATTCCGCCCTTTGGAAGAACTTGCTATGAAGCCCAGAGACCCAAACTCCAGGAGGGATCTTGGCACCAAGATGCATCCGCACACAAACATGAGCAAAAGCATTTCTCCCCTAGGAGTTTGTTTGAGCATCAACCCATAGAGGTTGTCCAAAGAAAGAACCTATCCAACCAAGGTTGGTGTTGTCCCAATACATTAGAGGCAAGTGTGGTAAGTGAATCCAAACAGGAGAAGAGAGGCCCACCATTGAATGGGGAGAGAAGGAAGAAGACCAATGATCCAAATCAATAATATGGTAACCCACGGTCCTCCCATACGGACAGCATCCTGAGCTTGACACTTTCAAAAAGGCAAATGAATGAATCCGGAGAGATGGAGAGGAGCTGAAAATCTCCAAACATTGACCATTTGCGCTTCAATTCGTTGCTTAGCACAAAATAAGGCAACCTTCGCCCAATAAGCTTGCCCACTAGCCCTCTTTCAAGCCTAGCTAAGTTGGCATGGACGAACTCCATGTTCAAAGTCACAGAACTACTATCATCTGACATAACTGGCGCCCTAGAAACAACATCAATTTTGAATACTTCCGACCTATTCCATGCAGTGGGGAGGTTTTGGGCGGGTTTAGCACCATATAGATGCTAGGAGGGCTGTTGAAATGAAGCAGTTTGGCCATTCCAGCAAGCAGTTTTTGAAGAGTCATTTGCACAAAAATCTGTTGTGTAGTTTGCAGATTTAGAAATATCATAAATGGTTGCATCTAGTGGATTTACACACCTGCAATCAAACTCAGAACATGTAGTAGAATCCATAGGTTCATTGAAATTCCTACACTCCTTTGCAATTTCTGCTCTACAATTGCTCATAATGACTGAATTACTAGCAACTGGTCCAGCATTGGCTTGCGAGACTACCTAAGCAACAGTTCGATCCTTCAATGAACCTGAATCGCATAGACCTGATCGGAGCCGCACGAGACCCTTCCCACATTACAATGTGGTTTGATCTCCCCAACACAGGCTTTTGACCGTACCTGATTCGCAGTTCGGTTGAGGTCGTGGATGTCACGATCACGCGAAGAGGGCGTGACGGGAGGAGGCAGCTGCACATTTGATTATTTGAAGTGGACGTAGTGTTTTAAACTCCCTGATTTGAGTTCAACTTAGTCCGGCCTAGTTCCGTCTGCAGGTTTGATTTAGCACCATTGGTTGAAGAAGGAGACGAACGAAGATCTTTCATGATATAAAGCATGCCTGTAAATGCTTGGGTCGAGCTGTCCGGTTGCATTGCACTAGCAGCTGGCTGCAGACCAGCCGTCTCCACTAGCTGCTCGAGGTCCTCCTCACTTTGTAGTTCCGACACATCAATTCTAAAGTTTGACAATCGAACCAGTAGATTTCGCCGCCGATCAAATTGCTTTCGATTGAGTCTTACCACATTGCCGACCTTGAACTTTGATTCCAACACCTTAATTTGATTCGGCCCTTCGCCTCACTGCCAACCATCCGAGAGGGAGGAGGTGACCCAAGGTCACCTCCTACCATCAGAGCTTCTCTCACTAAAATCACTCTAGAGAAAGAAAGAAGTGGTGAAAATGAGTGATGAGTTTGACTTATAGATAATATATATATGAGTTTGACTTAGGTTTTGTTTAAGGCGGCTTTTTTAATGCTTTCTAAAGTAATTTTTTAGTGTAAAAATTTCTAGTTCAAAAAAAATTTCTACTAAAAAACTGCTTTAAACAATAAAGAATCATTCCAAATGAAATCTTTTTGGCTCAAATGCCTAAAAAAATTTATTTTATGTAATGATGTAATCACACTTTTTTAAATATAAATATGTCCTATATAATTCATTTAGAGAACATAGTTGCACTCTTATTTGGAATATTTAGTTAGCTTGGATGGCAAAGTTAGAGGAAGAAGTCATGCATGAATGTTAGTCATATCAAATCCTTCATATGAATGCTTGCATTGTAGGGCGGAACAATACGCTCTTTTGAGCTTCGGCAAAAAAAGATTGTGAAATGCATAATCTTATATATAAAATAGAAAATGAATTTTTTTTTTAAATTTTGACAACTGTATTTATTGAAGGTGAGCAAAATAATTAAAATATTTATTTTTCTAAAAAAAAGATTTCAATATGGGCATTGCTCGTCCTAAACCTTTATTGATTCCACCTCTGATTGTAGCGAATTATCACAAAAAACTCATTGGTCTAACTATGCTTTTATAGGTCAAAATAAAAACATTTAGCTGATGAAAATATTTGAACGACTAGCTGATCACTGTTTATCAATAAAAATAAATTTAATCAATAAAATTATATAAGTAGATTAATAATTATTTGTCAGCCCACACTACAATATGCAAATAAAATTTTTTTACCATATTTTCAAAATACTTATAATTCTTAATTTTTTGAGTATATTAGATATATAAAAATATTTTTTAACCAATCAAATATAGCTGAGTTGGCTCATATTCATGTTAGATTACTTAAATTAGTGAATTCAATAAAAAAAATCTTATTTAAATCAGCCAGGTAACATAAAAACTAATTAGCCTCATATTTGACAATGTAGCATCTATATATTAAATAATAGAAAAAAATAATGCCAGGATATTTTCATAATAATAAACTAAAGTTAATATAGATGTTTTAAATACCATGATTATTTTTTTATCAGAATATTTTAACCTAATTTTTTTAAAATAACATATCTAAGCAGACAAAAAAAAGGAAAAAAATTTTATTAGAATATCCTAGATAAAAAATGATCAATTTAGATTTTGAAATTTTAATTTTATTTTAGGATGAATATAATAAATAAATAATCTGTATTTTATTTATTTTAAAATAAATTTAATAATTTTGAAAATTTTGGTTAGGATGTCTGGCACAATTTTTTTCCAAAAAAAGCTATAAAAAATCAGAGATCGAGCGCACCCCTCCTTTTTCCGCCATGTTTAGCCAATTGGCCGATGGCCTCCACTCCTTCGCTCCTATTTTTAGCTATTGCCCCGCAATCTAGCGATCGGCAGCTCTCTTCTCTGCGACCGTTGCAACCGCCCTTTATACCGACTCTTTCCTCCTAACCCCACCCCCTATTCTAACCCCTGCCATTTATCTAGTATTTCGTCATTCCTTCTCCGCTCTCTCGTCGCAGCGGGTCGGCCATTCTGGCTACCGCCGGCTGGGCGATGATGAGCAATAGAAGAACCATGAACAGGGGGATGGAACAGCATAAAACATTGCTGCAACACTCGTCGTCCTCCTCAGATTCAATGCCACCACCGCTTTCCTCCTCTGAAAGCGAAACAGAGGATGAGAAAGTCATGAAGAACCTCCCTCCGCCTACAACGTGGGCCAGAAGAGTGAAAAAGAAGGTTCTGTCAAAGCAGCTTTCGATGAGAGAGATGATGAGGGAGGAGAAATGGGAGAAGAGAAAGAGGCAGATGTATATGCGGAGTCTCAGCGATGGATTGGTGGAGAAGAGTGAGAGAGACGAGGATGGGAAGGAGGAGACAGTGAAGGAGAGGAGGGCGAGGGTCAGGAGCTTGACGGATGAGGACTTGGATGAATTGAGGGGCTCCATAGATCTCGGCTTTGGCTTCAATGAGGAGAACGGAGGGCAGGATTTGTGCAGGACGCTGCCGGCGCTGAATCTGTACTTTGCTATTAATAGGCAGCTGTCTGACCCGAAGCTGAGGCAGACACCGAGTCCCGCATCGACGCCGACGACAACCACGGCGACCTCATCGTCGGCTACGCTGTACGGGACACCCAGCCCGAGAAGTCCGAATCAGCAGCCGCAACTGTATCGGCAGGGACGCCCTATAAGTTCTGATGATGATATTTGGAGGATCTTCAAACCGGGTCAGTAGGGAGTTGCAATGTCTCTCTCGCTATATGAAATTTTTTGGATCAGAATATTTTTATTTCATTTTAAATAGAATGAGTCTTAAAACTATAAATTTTTATTAGAGATGAATAAAATATATTAAAAATTAATTAAATAATAAGTTCTGTTTATTTTATGTGAGAATTTCAGATAAATACATTCGAAGAGTTTGTGTAGTTTTTTTTCACAGTGAATTAATTGATATATTTTAATCTTAACTAATAATCAAATTTAGCAAATTTACTTGCTTTTATAAAACGTGACCTACACGAATCAAATGAGCCATAACATTAAAAACAAATAACTTTATTAAAAGTTTTTTTTGGAACCATTTTTTATCACTATTTTTTTACAGCTTTTAATAAATGTTTTAACTAAAAAATACTTTAAAAAACAATAATAAAATTTAAATTAATCTAATTTATTTGAAATTAATCTGCATTTTTTCTTTGATTTGTTTGCTAATTACATGGGTTCACAGGGGACAGCCCGCAACGCGTGAAGACAAGGCTCAGGCAATGGGCACAAATCGTGGCTTGCACTGTGAGACACTTCTGCTAGTTGGTGCACCCAACATGATAGTAAAAATATAAGGAAAAAATGAAAATCGAAGGAAAAAAAAAAAAAAAAAAACTCTACTACTTATTTATTCCCGTATTTATCGATCTCCCTATTTCCTTTTTATATTTCTTCTTTTCTTTTGTCTCTTTGTACTTGCTGTTCGTCTTGTCTGTCTTCCCCTTGTGCTTTCTCTACGGATCTCTGGCTTTATCTGTTGTCTTCGTGTTACTTCCAATCAAAGATGACACAGCGGAAAAAGGTGAAGAACTTTTTCTTCATGCAGTCTCTCGCATTCATGCAATTGCGCGCTTGGTTGACAAAGGAGAGATCTACTGATAGGAGATGATTGCCGATAAATGTAAATCAGCGCTCAAGGAATGTGAGCTCTCTTCGTCTCTTGCTTCTAATGTGATGAAACTTCAAATGAGAGCTCAACTGTTGTTTTGTAATGCGCTTATATGTCATAGCAATCTCTCCAAATTTAAGCTCTCGACAGGTTTTGCATCAGAAGGTTAAGATATTTGAGCAAAATTGGAAGTATTGTAAGACAAAGTATGTGCATGAATTTCTGTTTTGAATGCTAAATGATTGTACATCATATTGTTGTTATATAAATGTGCTATTTTATTGAAGAATTGTATTTCAATTTTGATCATCGCTGGCTTTGGCTTCAAATTTATCTATGGCACTAGGGGTGTAAATGAGTCGAGTCGAGTTAAGTATCTGTCTTATCAAGTTAGGCTTGTTTAACCCTTAATAAGCTCGAACTCAAGCTCGGTTAGTGGACTTGAGCTCGACTCGTTTAGAAAATATCGAGCTCGAGCTCGACTCGTTTATTTGGCTCGATTCTTTAATTGTAAACCAAAATTTTTATTTTTATTTTTTAGAATTTTTATTTCTAACACTTAATTAAAACTTGTTTTCAATTATGATAAATAACTTAACTAGTCATAAAATATACACAACTTTAACTTTTAATTTCTTTAAAAAATTTTAATTTATAGAAGAAATCAATATATAGTGAGCAATCATCTTTCTTTAAAAAAATTTCTTTAAAATTTTGATCAATATCAAGTGCAATTTTTGTGTAGTTAAGTATAATAAAAATTTGATTAATATCAAAATAGAGCATTTATATTAATGTTAAACCAAATTAAATATCATCACATCATTACAAAAAAAGTAATGAAATTATACAATCCATTAAGAAGTTTTATGATAGAACAAAAAAAAAAAAAAACTTAATAAAAGATAGAACTATTCATTTCTTGTCTTCTGATATTTCATATTTTTCGACTCTTAATTAATATGATATAAACCTGAAAATTAAGATGAAAGATAAAAATTAAATATTTCTCAATGTATTGCATTACATTAAAAAGAGAAAAATTAAAACTCATTTTTTGCTGGCATGAAGCAACAAAATTCTTGCTACATCTACATGTACGAGAAAGTATGCTATAGGATAATCTCAGCAAAGATAAATCTGTAACCACCAATGTTAGCATTAAATATGTTCCAATTGTTTACCTTTACTACTCTTGTATTAGAAGGCCAGCTAGAAGATCCAACATTATCAACAACAAAATGTTAATTGAAAACAACTGTTTACTCTATATTGTATAATATATATATATAATCGAGTAGCTCGATAAGTTTGACTCGCAAGCTTGTTAACGAGTTGAGTTTGAGTCAGCTCACGAGCCGGCTTGGCTCACTTACACCCCTAGATCTCACTCTCAAGATTGACAACGAAAAATAGATAACCAGAAAGAGAGAGAGAGAGAGAGAGAGAGAGAGAGAGAATTGGCTAGGAGAAGCTTATGATTTTATTGGTCAAAAGTAGAGATATTAAGACCAATAAGTTGTGTCTTTATACTTGAACTCTCACCAACTATTTATAGGTGGAGGCAGTGGCAGAGCTAGGATTTTTTTTTTTTATGTGGGGGCACAAATTATGAATATTAAAAAAACTCTTAACCTTCATTCGAGCTTTTGGCACCGGCATTGACAGTTTTAAAATTTTTTTTGTTATACTTGTTATAGAAAAGGTAAATTATATAATATATAAAAAAACTTACAATCAAGAGCATATGATATTTGTATTTTTCTTACATGACACCTACAGTCTCTCCTTTCTAGTATTCATATTTTGAAATAGTTTTACAATTACTTCATTATCAATACTATTAAAACTATCTTTTTCAATATAAGTAATCAAGCGATCATTCATCCAAGTGTCTCCATTGTTGAACTGCTTCACATGAATCTCATCTGCTTGCTTCAGCTCTAGCTAGTTCCTGCAGCTGCAAAGAAACTTAATTCTACTGTGAGGTTGAAGATGACAAGCATTAGGAATAATTCTCCAGGTACTGTTTCATTGCCTTGCCACTATGTATTACATGATATATAAAGGAAAATACATGACAACTACTTCAATGGTGCCGATGAATCTGTTACAATCCAACGGAGAGGATTTGATCAGAGCAAGTGTGCTCTGCCATAAAAAAGTAGTGGACATGTGGAAAAAGGACAGATTCTGTTATAAGTTGGCTTGCTTATCACCTCCCCGCAAGCTAACATTTGCTTTGGAAATGTTGAGCTTCTCTCGTAAGAATTAGAACCGAGGAATGGACAAGGATTTGTTAAACAAGTTAGCCAGCTGATCAGTTGTATGAACATGTGAGATAGTAAGCACCTTGTTCTTAATGCATTCATGGACAATGTGCTTGGTCCTTGCATGAAAAATAGGATTGTTTGCAAGAGCTATAGATGAGATGTTGTCACATAGTAATACTGTGGGTTGAGAACATGGAATTTGAAATTCCTATAGAAGTCGACGAAGCCAGAAAAGGTCTGTAGCTGCGATGGCAAGGGCACGGTACTCTGCTTCTGTGGAGGACCAGGCAACAATTTTCTGCTTCTTTACTTGCCAAGAAATGAGATTTGTGCTAAGAAAGGCACAGTAGTCAGTGGTGGATTTTCGATCAAGAGGGTCGCCAGCCCAATCGGAGTCTGAATAAGCACGTAAAGTGAGTTTGGTAGGAGTGATCAGTATACCAAAAGAAAGGGTACCTTTAAGATACCGAAGGAGTCGTTTGAGAAGTTTAAGATCATTCTCTTGAGGACTATGCATATGCTGGCGCAATTTATTAACAGTGAATGTAATATCCGGACGTGTTATAGTTATGTATTGAAGGGACCCAACTATATGACAAAATAGATCGGAAGCAATAGAAGAAAGATTAATATCAGTGTCTAGCATCTCCATGGAGAATTTGGTGGGAATGGGGATGATATTGGTTTGCACTCAGACATACTAGCCCGGTGAAGTATTTGAGCAGCATAGGATGCTTGAGACAAGTGGAGTCCATGTACTGAATGTGAAACTTACATACCAAGAAAGTATGATATTCTTCCTAGATTTTTCATCTAAAATTGACTAGACAGAGCAGTTAACAGCTAATTTATGGTATTAGTATCATTTCCTGTAATGAGTATGTCATCGACATATACAAGTATATAAAGAGTAACTGATTGCTTGCGAAATATCAATAGGGACGGATCAGCAGTACTGTGGGTGAAACCATAATTGAGTAAGTAGTTGGAGAAGGTCTCAAACCATTGTCTAGGTGATTATTTTAATCCATAGATAGATTTGTGTAGAAGACAAACGTAGTCTGGATGCAATGAGTCTTTAAAACTAGGAGGGTGACTCATATAGACTGTTTCTTTGAGTTCCCCATGGAGATTGACACATCAAGCTACAGAATTTGCCACTGAAATGATGTTGCAACCGAGAGCAGAATTTTAATGGTTGGTAGTTTGGCAACAGGACTAAAGGTGTGAAGGTAGTCTAAACCAAATTGTTGACTGCAACCGAGTGCTACCACCCGAGCTTTATACCTTGCAATAGTGCCATCATTGTTTAGTTTAGTCCTGTATATCCATTTACATCCCAAGACATGGTGAGTGGGATTGGGAGGAACTAAAGTCCAAGTAGCTTGTTATTATAGAACAGTAAATTCGTCTGACATGGCATGTCTCCAAACCAGATGTTTGACAGCTTCGGTGTGAGAGGTTGGATCAATAGGTATGGGATCAGCATTCATACTGATAATGTGCTTAGGCTTAAGCTTCCATGACTGAAAACGAGTGACCATGGGATGTGTAGAGATATTAGTAGGTGGAGCTGGTTCACTTTGTGGAAGAGATAAGGAAGGAGAAGTTTGAAGTGGAGGAGTTGAAAATGTAAAAGAGATGGGACTTGTAGTAGGAGATATATCTTGGTGCGCTATAGATAGAGGAATGTTCAAATTATGATGTATAGGAGCAGCAAAGACGATGTTGGTCATGGTAGACGTGGCTGTTTGTATAATTGATGGAATAAACAGAGATGGAGGAGTATAGGCATTATTGGAAATAGTTGAAGGAGGTGGGCAAGTAGTATGCCGGGAGAACGGGAAGTTAGATTCGAGAAATTTAACATGAAGAGAAATAAAGGTTTTATTTGATTCAATGTGAAAACATATGTAGCCTTTGGTATGAGAGGCATAGCCGATGAAGACACAATGTAAAGATTTGGATTGAAGTTTGTTTTGAAATATGTGAGGTAGAAATGGATAGCAAAGGTAGCTGAATGTCTTGAGCGAGGTGTAATCTGGTGGTTGTTGAAAGATTAGCTGAAATGGAGAGAGGGATTTCTTGGATATAGATGGTAGGCGATTGATCAAATAAACGCTAGTGAGGGCAGCATGTAGCCAAAATTTTTGTGGTAATGAGGCGTCATGAAGTAGAGCACGGGAAGTTTCTAGGATATGCCGATGCTTGCGTTCGGCAACTCCGTTTTGTTCAGGAGTATATGGACAAGTGACTTGATGTAATATTCCACAATTAGCAAGGAAGTTTTGAAACGGTTTGGACAAGTATTCGTCACCGCCATCTGATCGAAGACATTTAATTGATTTATTAAATTCGCATTCAACTAGTGATTTAAATTGATAAAATACAGAGGGAACATCTGAATTTGCTTTAAGCGGATAAAGCCAAGTAAAATGAGAGGAATCATCGATAAACAAAACATAGTATTTACAGCCATATAAAGATAAGATTGGGGAAGGTCCCCATACATCACTATGAATTAAGTCTAAAATAGAGAGAGACCTAGATGAAGAAGTAGTAAATGGTAACTTGTGACTTTTGGAAAGTTCAAAAGATTTACAATGTAGAGGTTTAGAGTTAAGAGATATAGTAGATCTTATTGAGGCAGGTAATTTGAGAAGAACTTGATGTGAAGGGTGTCCCAAGCGTCGATGCCAAAGTTGATGTGAGAAAGAAGTTGGTGACATAGCATAATGTGAGGTAGGATGAGCCGAATCAGTAGGGATGGGGTATAGACCGTGATGACATCGACCGTGAAGGAGAGTTTGGTTGGTCTTCGGGTCCTTTATTTTGTAGCCAAGAGAATCAAATAGGATTGAACAAGAATTATCAGTAGTTAGATGATTTAAGGATAACAAATTTTGAGTTAGATTAGGAACAAAATGATGTGAAGATAGATGAAGCTTACAGTGAGGGGTTGGCAATAAACCTTTACCAGTGTGCGTTATGGGTAGTAAATCACCATTTCCAACCAGAACTTGTTGATTTCCAACATATTGTTTAGGATTAGAGACTTGAGTAAAGTCAGACGTTAAATGTGAGGTTGCACCAGCATCAAGCAGCCAATTAGAGGCAGGTTGAGATGTATCAGTAGAATAAGTAGAGACACTAGGCGGCTGAAAGGAGAACTCTCCACTGTACTAGCATTTGAAGGCAGTGTGGCCAAATTTGCCACATATTTGACATTCAATGATGTTCTGAGTTGGACCAGAGCCGCGTCCCGGTGATGAGCAACCATGAGGAGGGTGAGAGAAGTGATGGCCGCGATATCCACGTCCACAAACTCGACCATGTTAAATAGTAATTGCCAGAATGGGATCAGAAGCTGGAGAAGAAACAGAGAGTTCTCGAATGGATTCAGTGGCTAAATTAAGTTCTTCACTACAAAGTAGTGAATAGAAATCATCCAAACTAATTGGATTTAGATTTGTTCTAATGGCCGTCTTGAATGCTTGATAAGAGTTTGGCAAGCCGTCCAAAGTATATAAAATGATATCTTCTGGAGGCAGTGGAGGACCAGAGGAACCGATAGCATCAGCTTTTCTCTTAATTTCAGAGAGATATTGCATCATGGGTTTGTCTTTCATGGAGATGTGATGTAGTTCATTTTTGAGCTAAAGAATGCGAGAGCGATTCATGGATTGTAAGCGACGTTCAATGGTTGTCCATATCTCAAAACAAGAGTTGAGGTTGAGGACATACGGAAGAAACATCATAGAAATGGTAGAGTACAGAACGGCTGTGAGATTCTAATCTATTGATAGCCAAGTTGAATATTCTGGATTAGAAGTAAGTCTAGCAGCAGTTGAGATAAGTTTTGGAGATTTAGGTGTGGAACCATCCAAATAACCATCAAAATCGTTCGCAGTGAACATTTTTAGAATCTAGGACTTCCAGAGAGGATAATTTTCAGGTGCGAGTTGGATATTGAGAATCGATTTTACATTGGTCATCAGAAACTTAGGATGTGATGGGATAGAAACGTCCGCCATTTTGACTACTTATGAAGTTTGAGAAGAGGTAGATGATTGCGAGGGATTATCCATACAGAAATAAAAGGAAACCAGAATAAGAGATCAGCAATGGCAGAAGAAGTTCAAGCTGTCGGGCATAGTAGCTCTGATACCATGTTGAACTACTTCACATGAATCTCCTCTACTTGCATCAGCTCCAACTAGTTTCTGAAGCTGCAAAGAAATTTTATTCTACGGTGAGGTTGAAGAAGACAAGCATCAGGAATAATTCTCCATGTATTGTTTTATTGCCTTGCCACTATGCATTACATGATATATAAAGGAAAATACATGACAACTACCTCAATGGTGCTGATGAATTTGTTACAAGCCAACAGAGAGGATTTGATCAGAGCAAGTGTGCTCTACCATAGAAAAGCAGTGGACATGTGGAAAAAAGGCAGATTCTGTTATAAGTCGGCTGGCTTATCATCCATAAGATTGCACAAACGTTTCTTTACAATTTTCACAGTGGAGAATGTTCGTTTGAAGGTTTTTGTAATAATTAATAATATCCGAGCAAGCTTTATAAATAAGAACACCAAAGGGTAAATATAATATTTCATAGTCTGCTCAAGTAAGAAATATAATCCTTAAAAAAAAAGAAAAAAAATTTTGGAAGAAAAAGCAATAGAAATAAAAAGAAGAGAGAGAGAGAGGACTCACGCTGCATGATACGTGATTCGCCGGGATGGACAGCAGTGCTAGTAGCTAAGGCAGGTAGCTGTTAGGTTTATATATAAAACTACCAAAAATAGGTAAAAAAAATTTCATCATGCCAATGGGGGCACGTTCCCCTGGTGCCCCCACTGGGTGTTTAATTAATGCCTAATTAAGATTATGTATGACAACTTAATTACCGTCAAATGCAAAATAATAATTTTAGATTATTTTTTCCGTCTACCTCAAACTCGCACTTCTTTCATGCACGGATACGAGCCGTACGGTGGTGGCTCCTCATTCGAATCTCTCTCTCTCGCTTCCATGTTTCTCCACCTTATATCTAAATGAAAAAAATAAAATATGGGATGGTCGGATGGGAGCTTGTGGCTTTTTGAGGGAAATGTTGGCTTTTTTTTGTTTATTTTTCAGTCATTCATTTCATTGGCTTTTTTGTTTTATTTATATACCTCATTTATTGAGCAAAAGCATATTTGCTCACTATTTCTTCCAAATACTTTGTTACTCAAGTGAGAATGTGAGATCCAGTGGAAATTCACATTGGCGGGATGAATGATTGGTATAACTTGCCGACTAAAGTAGGAAAAAAATTTTAGTGCTATAAATTTTCCTCGTGCAGAAATGCTCCAGGATGTCCCAGGCAAGCATACCATCAAGAAAAAAAAAACTATATCAAAACAAAAGTAATATAAATATAAGTTCAATCTACCAATCAGCCTCGACTATTTGCTAAGTCTTTATCCAATTGTTGAAAGAAAATATTTACCAGTTCAGAAATACCAAGTGGTTGATCCACACACATAAAGTCATAAACTTAAGCTCTGGTTTGAAATCTGTATGAATCATTTGACTCAACTTTGATCATCCTTAATTCACTCTCCACAACTTCAGATATCGAAGCCAATGTTTTGGCTATAGGACTCAACTTTGATCATCCGTAATTCACTCTCCATAACTTTATTAATTCTTCATTGTCAGATTATTAATGTGGCATTGTTTCAATAATTTGGAGTCTTCTAATTTGTGAGAAGATTAGAAAGTCTCGAAACAAGTTAAGAATGTATATATATTATTATTAACAGTTTATTATGTCTTTCAATGCTATACATTTGTTAACTATATTTTCATGTAAATTAGATATATAGAGGTGTTCTAAAAGAAAAATGGAAGGAAATGAAAAGAATTTTTTTTTTGGTGAAAACAATAGACAAGTTAAACAAAGTCGTATAGAAATAAATTTTACTGATATCCCCACAATTCTGGATTGAGGAATTTTTTTTTTTGGATTATTATCCAAATGAGAGGGAAAGTGTGTGGAGACACCACTTACAAAAAGGACCTTGACAACCGCGTAATGATGAATTTCCATGCACACAAAATGAAAAAAAAAATTTACGTCGATTTAATCCTACGTGATTTGATGATTATAAGGTTTGGTTAGAACAAACTATTACCAAGGATGCAGTTTATTATCTGTTTTGTTACTTTTATAGACCTGAAATTAGAGATTAAGCTAGTGGTGATAGTTTTGATACAAAAGGTTTTAAAAATTGGAAAAAAAAAGATAGATTTTCGATTCATGTTCGCAATATTAACAATGCTCATTACATTGCTAAATGAAAATATGATGATTTAATGAATCAAAAAATAAATATCAGATTTACTTTCGAAAGATCCTATGATCAAAACCGCAAATATTATCATACAAGATTAAATGCAAGTGTTGATTGTGTATGTTTCCTTTTGCACCAATGATTACCTTTCCATGGTCATGATGGATTTAAAGATTCTGAAAATCAAGGAAATTTTTTTGAACTTCTGTGCTTTCTTGCTTATCACAATGAAGACATTAATAGAGTTGCTTTGCATAATACTCCTCGAAATAATAAACTAATTACTCCAAAAATTCAGAAAGTCATTACACAAGCTGTTGCAATTGAGGTTTTAACTGTCATAGTCAATGAGTTAAAAAATGATGTATTCACAATTTCGTTAAATGAATCATGTGATATATCAGTTAAAGAATAAGTTTTTGTTGCTTTGCATTACGTTGATAAATGAGGTTGTATTATTGAGTGTTTTATCAGAATTGATCATGTATACGAGACATTAGCTTTAACACTAAAGAAGGTTATTGAAGCACTTTTTGCAAAATATGGGTTGAGTGTGGCACAGCCGCATGGACAATATTACAATGGATTTAGCAACATACGGGGTGAGTTTAATGGACTAAAAATATTGATCATGAAAGAAAATTATTCGACTTATTATGTACATTATTTTACGCCTCTGTTGACCCCTATATCTAAAACTACGCATAGAAGGACAAAAATGATGAACCAGGTAGTGCGCGGGTTGGTCCGACACCTTACTTGAAGGGTCAAATGATCTCCGATCGACAAACGGACTTCTCCATCACGTCCGGAATGCTTTCAACCTTTAAAAACTACATTTTGTTTATCCAATTTGAAGCATTCAGATTGGCGGCGCGACCGGAGTGATTCAAAAGCGGCAGTGCGCAGTTCTAGAAAATTGGCCTCGTCGTCGACCAAACGATCTCTGATTGACAAACAGACTGCGCCACAGCGTCCGAAACATCATCAACATTCAAAATATGTATTTAATAAACTCAATTGGAATCATCCGTGGTGGTGGCATGGAAATCAACGCAATCTTAATGCAATCCAAATACAAGGGCGCGCATGCTAAGAAACTTAGCCCTCGGCGTCGACCAAATAATCTCTGATCGACGAACAGACTGCGTCATTGCGTCCGAAACACTGTCAATACTTTAAATTGACTGTCAATTTGTCCAACTAAAATTATGCCGTGACCGACGAGGGTTCTAATGCAATAGCGCGTATGTCGAGAAAAATTGGCCTCGTCGTCGCTCAAATGACGTCTGATCGCGAAACGGACTGTGTCATTGTGACCGGAACATCGGCAATATACTAAACGCACTATCAATTTGTCTAATTCTGATACTCGGCAAAATTGGCACGTTAAACGAGGCAAAATATACGTCAAACGAGGTTGTTAACACGCAAATCAAGGACCTTTTAATTGAGGGATGCGTGTCTGTCATCCTCAATTAATGCTCTTACTAATAATGGAAAATCATTATTAATACTGCAGATTAATATTTCCAAAATAATGTAAAGTCAAATTGAAATTCAAATCACATTAAATGACTAACCTCGTATCACCCTATGCAAATCTCTGATGAGCTCCCGATATCCCGCCGACTGAAACCTTGGACGTCTGCTTCACGTCTCTTCGCCTCGAGCGTCGCTTATTTGTGTTAAAATGAGAGGGGAGGCAGGATGTTCGGGGAGAGAACTTTTTGCTTTCACGCTCAAAGGGCTAAAAAAAAAAATCCCTCACCTTCTTTGCAACCCTTCGACCTTCCTCTTCACTACTCCAGCCGAACCCCTCGCTGTTGTAGCCGACCTTCCCCTCTCCTGCTCTCAAACTCCTCTAGCCATCCTCTCCTCCACACGTGACCCACACTCCACGCTGCTTAGCCAACCATAGCAGCGCCGGCACCTCTTGCTTCCCTCTCGTGAAATCCCACAGAGACTTCCCTCAAAGCCAAACAACAACCTCTTCCTTCCAACCTATAAGCTGTTAACAACACATCCCTTCCTCTTATTTTATTCATATAAAAGCTGCCACGAGAGTCCATTTGCATAAAAAAAGGGAGAAAAGGTAAAGTGGGTACAGTAAGATTCTTACATCTTTTGCTAAATATTATAGTTAACGTGAAATGATGGTATTAGCTAATAATATTAGCATAGTGATATAGTTAATTGAGATTATATTAATCACTGTTCATTTTAACACTTCGAGATGATTTTTTTTTTTACTAGCATTTTGGGTTGACGTCGTCAGTAGCAGCGAAAGATAACTCTGAGTTTCAATTATCATTTTTTTAAAATAAATGATTCTTATTGTTTCCTCCAAACCTTCAACAGTTCAGCCTTTTTTATTATTTAGTTACTTTATGCTCCTCCAACAACAATACTCCAAAACAGCTTACATCACATTCTATCTCCACAACCCAAAAAAAAAAAAATATAAATAAATAAAATATTTTCCTACATTCTACTGTAATCATCCCATCCCACTATTTTAGAGCTTCTTTCATCCATCTATCCATCTCTTATCGTATTTGAAATATCCTATTTTTCCCTAAAAAAAAAAAGGGGCTCACATCTTTATTCTGAAATCTGTAGCAAGCAAAACCCATTTCTCTCACATTCATTCATAAAAGAAGAGAGCAAAAAAATAGTAAATCTTTTTTTATTTTAGTTTCATCCTTATTCAATTTCACTTTTATTTAATTATATTCCCACCATGACATTTAACTGTTATTGTTAGTTCATATATTAAATTTTTTTTATTAAGTGTTGTGTCAATTAATGTCGCCAGCTGTATTATATATATATATTCGATAAAGATTTATATGTATATAAATATCTTGTGTTAAAGTTTATATGTATAAATATCTTATGTTAAGATTTATATATATAAAAAATTTCTGTTAATATTTATGTATGTATTTATGAGCCAAAAAAAAAGGAGAGATAAAAAAAAAGAAAAAGAAAAAAGAGAAGACTTTTTGCAAAATTTTGAGAACTTGTTTCGTCGTTTGCGGCGGACTGGAAAACCGCCCATACACGCTTTCATAAGCGTGGTGGGATGGGACCCCGGTGCGGCGCCTACAACGAGGCGGGTAATCACCTAAAAATCCCGTTCTCGACGTTCGAGTCGAGCCGGCAAACCGCCTATACACGCTTTCTTAAGCGTGGTAGGAAGGGAACCCGGTGCGACGCCTACGACGAGGCGGGTAGGCCCTATACACGCTTTTCTTAGCGTGGTGGGGACAATTTTAAGTACCCGTACGCGGCTCTGTACCTACGGGGAAATAAATGCTCTTCTTTTTCAGGTACATTCGAAGACCCGTACACGCTTTCTTAAGCGTGGTGGGGGATTGAAGACTTTACACGGCCGCGGTGTCCTCGAAAGAGGGCACCTATCATGCACGCTTTCTTAAGCGTGGTGGGAAAGGCCCAGTTTCCCGTAATTTCCCCTAAACGGGGGAGACGCCGGGAGGCTGCCGAAATTTTGTCTGAAATAAGACAAGGACTTGGACATTTGCACTCAAGCAAGAACAAATTTTGAACAAAGGGAACTCGTATTAAATTCAAATGAACATCAAATGAATTAAGTTAATGAGCAAGATTTGAACACAGGATCAAACTTGAATTGAAATTGATTAAATAAGGTTGAATTAAACTCAATTTGAACAATGAAGTGGACTTGACTAAGAACTTGAATCAACTTCGGACCATAATGGACTTATGAATATTCAAACTTGATTTGGACAACAAGACATGAACTCAAATTGGACCTGATTTGAACAGCAGGGGACTTTTGGACTCAAACTCAAAATCGAGCACACTTTGGACTTGAAACAAATGAGGATGAGTTTCACATCAAGTCATATAAAAGATGTCATAATGCTCCAAATAAAATTTTAAATCAAATGCAAGGGAACATGTGTTAGACTTTTGAAACAAGGGATTATAAGTATCACTCATTTACAAATAATGATGAAATTAGTAAAGCACATCATGATTCTCTCAATGAACACAATAATTTATTAGTGGTCATATGCAATAAATACAATATATTTGCAAGTGATGGTGGAAGAATTATAGTGAATACGAGCACAATGTTGCAAGGAGATTCATGATGTGCATACAACTTCATTCATAAATAAAGTGACCTATAGTTGATGCGACATATGTCTTGCAAATATGAATGAGAAGATCATGACAGGCATTATGTTCACCGCCAATAATACGTAGTGAGTGCATATACGAGTTCCCTATGAATGAGGGAAGTTAATGTGCAACAAATACTATAACATCCATTTGACCAATTTCAGCTAATTAGCAAATGAAAGATATAGTCCCTTACAAGTGCTAAAGGATCAACATGCAATGATATGTCAAAGTATCCGCAAGTGCCATGTATCCTACAAATATATATAAGCAACATACATTGGATGCTACGAGGTGCTCGTAATCAATGCAAATAGAGAGGGCAATTCACTTACCAGTAACATTGGTAGCTATACTGTAAACATGATTGATCCTCTGCGGACACGTGCATACACTCAACGTGTCATCTGTGGGAAAGTATAGAAAGACTATAACAGATATAAACCCATACGGATCACCGTAGAGCACTTGTTTACACAGTCAGCGAGCTATAATTTGAGAGCAAGCATGAAAGATCTGCAATATATATAAGTTCTCCACAAGTACAAATGTATGCACCACATATCATCTGTGGGTAGACACAGAAAGACTTCAGTAAATGCAGTATCCTGAAGTCAATTCCAATCTATGAACGAAAATATCTACCTGCCTACAAACAGTAGTGGGGGAGATCATACAACGCCACCGAATCTGCAACATCCATGCAAGCAGACAGAAGGCGTATAAATCTCCAAACGAAACCCAGTGCTACGCCACCGGATCCGCAACTTTCATGCAAGCGGACAGAAGGCGTGTACAAATATTCCAAGAATATCCCGCACGTGTGCACTTTAATTTGCATACACATAGGTACACTAAAAGGGGAAAATATAATATGAACCCGCATGGGCCCCGACGAGCGTGTTATTGGTACACACGTGACGTCTAGGGATGCTGCGCGGGTCAATAAATCTGAACCCGATCCTCCTATGCAAGCAGATAGGAGTAGACACGGTTCAATCAATAACTATAAAATGCCGCCAAATACCCGCATGGGCCCCGGCGAGCGTGTTATTAGTACACACGTGACGTTTAGGGATGCTGCGCGGGTTAATAAGTGAATTCAAGTTTGAGCCTGATCCTTCTATTCAGGTAAATAGGAGTTAACACGGCTCGAACTATTAAATAAATATACGGTCGCGAGGTCTACCGAGATATTCATTTTATACGTTCATATTAGGCCTTCAAAGCTTATAATTAAGAGAATTCACTTATAGAGGCACAAAGCCTATGAAACCCGATCCTTTGTCAATTGCTAGACAGAGTCGACAAGGTTCAAAACATAAAAAAATATGAATAACCTCACACCCCGATGATGGCCGTGTTGAATGTAAAACTCAACCGGAGGGGTCCATTCACAAATACTTTTAAATACCTCCCTAAAATTCCAAATTTCATAAAATTCAAAACTCCATAAAACTCCCAAAATCCTAAATTCCCTACAAAAACCCATTCTTCTGAAAAATCCCAAAATCCAAAAAATCTTTCCAACTCCAGATATTTAAAAATTGAAATCTAATCCATCAATCACTCAAAGCAAAATTCATCCACCCTCCGTAACAGTTTGCCGAGGTGGTCAAATTAAAATTTACTTTAACTCACATAGAGCTAATACCTGGTCGAGAATATCACTAGGATCCATTCTCAAACAATCTCCTGCCAGCAAGGACGTGGTACGAGTCCTCTAACCGGCAGTTTCGCCGCCAAATGGCACTGCAGGATAAATGGTTATGACTCGGGGCCCTCTGAACCAGGTGGTCGCCGCCAAATGGCACCATTATATTATGGTTATGGCCAGAGCCCGTATGCTCCCCAATGGCATCAAATCATTGAGATATGAATCAATAGGATATGATCGATAGGGCACAAAGCCCTCTGTTAGCTAAGGTGGATTCAAATTTGTCCCCTTAGGCAAATATTCAACCCAGGTCTACAAGGTACCCTTGGACGAAGCAACCCATGGCTGCCGACAAGGATCCTTCTGTCAGGTTGGGTCGACTACCTCCTCTGACTAAGTAGACCAGGGACCAAGATGGCCCGGGACGACGGAACCATGGGATCTTGATCGGGTCCATCATCCATTCCCCCACCATCCGCTTTAAGTGCCAGATGGTGAAGTTTCTAATTTTAAATATTAACTCTTTTTTAATTTCCAAATCCTCCAATCTTTCAAATTCCCAAACTCTCCAATTTCTAAACCCATGCTGCTACTATATGCCAGATGCACGTATCTATACGTATCTGATTGATGACTAGCCTTAATCGAAAGTTCTCTCTCGTTACTGGGAGGGGTAATTAACTATAGGGGCTTGCGCCTATAGGAAACCAGAACTCAGATCATAAAGTCCTCACAAAATGAGGGCGAAATCTCTGGGTAGTGTCTTATCTACAAACCCATATGCCTTCCAAAATTTACCTCAGAACTTAATTCGTTAAAACTCCCCTAAAAGAAAAGCAAAAGTCGGGCGGAGGCCGGGGCCGAATTTTCGGAGCCCACAGATTTCTGGCGACTCCGCTGGGGATTGGTTTCTCTTTCCATCTTTGGCTAGTCATCTAAGTGTTATAGTAGTAGCAAAAATACTAATGATAATATCGAGCCATATACGGTGAATATCAGGACGTGATACTTGGTCTCTATGTCCAAAAAGCTGTCAATAAAAGGTCCCGATAGAGGAAAAAAACAACCATTTATTATGATGGTAGAGCAAAGAAAGAATCAAGATATGTACGGTGAGCATCGGGGTGTGACACTTGGACGCATATCCAAGGATCCACCGCCGAAAGGTCCCGACATGATGGAAAACAAATATAGAGTCCAACATCTCTAGAGGAAAAAGATATGTCAAAGAATGGTGTGACATCTAGTGTACATCCCTAGAGATCCATCATTAAAGAAATTAATCAAAAGTGGGTCCTAAATAAAATCCCTACAGATAATTTTCTTGATGGTCGACATCTTGAAGAATCCTCCAAGAAATCCTATCGCTTTTCAACTATATCCTCTCAGACTAAAGAAGATCTTTGCCCGACCTTCATCAGTGCCCTTCTGCTCGAAGAACAAGTAGAGGAGATAAAACAACTCCTTTGTGAATTCAGGGACTGCTTTTCCTAGACACATGCGGAGATACCCGGCATATCTTCTGATGTAGCAGTTCACAGATTGGTAATTAAACTAAAAGAAGTACCCATTAAATAAGCTCCAAGGAGAATTAAAGAAGTACTACGCCTGAAGTTGCCCGAAGAAGTATTATGCTTAATGTACTATATTTTTCGTACATGCTTATTAACATAAGCCTTTTATATTTTGAAATTCTCTTGTGTTGCAAGAATGCATTTCAAAATCTCCCTACAGGACAGGGGGCATTTTAAATATTTATTTGGGTTGACATCGTGCTACGCGCCGAGATCCCCAAATAAATATTTAAAATTATAAAATCTCAAAATTATTCTATTCTGAAATGTCCCTGCGAGACAGGGGGCATTTTAAATATTTATTTGGGTCGACATTGCGCCGCATGCCGAGATCCCCAAATAAATACTTAAAAATTATAAAATTTTAAATCTATTATATTCTGAAATGTCCCTACGAGACAGGGGGCATTTTAAATATTTATTTGGGTCGACATCGCGCCGCATGCCGGGATCCCCAAATAAATATTTAAAATTATAAAATCTCAAAATTATTCTATTCTGAAATGTCCCTGCGAGACATGGGGCATTTTAAATATTTATTTGGGTCGACATCGCGCCGCATGCCGAGATCCCCAAAAAAATATTTAAAAATTACAAAATTTTAAATCTATTCTATTCTGAAATGTCCCTGCGAGACAGGGGGCATTTTAAATATTTATTTGGGTCGACATCGCGCCGCATGCCGAGATCCCCAAATAAATATTTAAAAATTACAAAATTTTAAATCTACTCTATTATGAAATGTCCCTGCGAGACAGGGGGCATTTTAAATATTTATTCGGGTCGACACCGCGCTGCATGCCGAGATCCCCGAATAAATATTTAAAATCATCAACGCAAATATTCTTTTATACTGAAGAATACAACAATTTTTTTAAAGTATATGCAGGTGAGCTTCAAAAGATTGAGATACCACCTCCTCCAACAAACCAAGATTTTAAAGGTCAGAAAGAGACTTTTTCAACTACACACTCTAACAAATTGAGCCAGAACAACCTGAAGTCTTCCAGCAGCCTGAAGCTTAAGGTTCGAGTGGGTGTAAGAGGTCGGATCCAACACGCCCAAATATGGCCGGATCGCTGGCAGCTCCGTCTACTCAACATGCCACAAGAAAGGCTATAGTAGCGGAACCCCCACTTCGTCAACCTGTCAGTAGGGACTGTAGGAAGCACGAAGGCAAATTTGACTCGACAAGTTCAAGTGATCGTAGTCCACTAAATTCTCCCGAACGACCGGGGAATCAAGGTTCCATTGGGAAGGAGAAATCTCGAGCAACTACCAAATTCGTGTAGGCTCTAAATCTTCAACTACAAAGGAAGACTCAAAATCTATCAACTTCAGCAAAATCAGCATTGGGAAGCACATTTTCCCTAGCTCAAGTCTGAAGCCTGAATGGGTGTAAGAGGTCAGATCCAACAAGCCCAAATATGGCCGGATCACTGGCAGCTCCATCTACTCAACACGCCATAAGAAAGGCCGTAGTAGAGGAACCCCCATCTCAGCAACCAGAGGACGAAGAGCTGTCAAATCCCAGCTCGCCCAATCTGATGAACTCAAGTGACTCAGATTAAAGTCTCCTCAAGTGGTTAAGGATCAAGATACTATATATATTTGGTACTATCAATCAAATCCAAAACCTACAAATCCTTCAACAAATCCGTAAAGCACAAAGCAAGGATCGAAGGAATTTTTCTTCAACAAGTCCACCAAAGCACAAAGCAAAGGACCGAAGAAATTATCCCAAAGTTCATGAAAAGCTTAAAGCTGAACTAAAAAGGATTTCGTCATCAACAAGTCCATCATGCACAAAGCTCTGGACCGATGACTTCTCGCCATCGATCTATTATAAACCTAAGGGTTTAGGTCACCGACATCTACTCCTTCATCAAGCCCGCCAAAGCTAGAAGCAAAGGGCTGAAGGTGCAAACCACCTGACAAGTCAGTAAAGACAAATCAGGCAAATCTACATCAATGTCCGCCGCGCAAAGCATAGCACAGAAAGAACCAAAATCTCAGAGAAGCTAAAACTATGAAAAGAAGCATCTTGAATGACGCCTACAAATGTCCCTAGAGACTTGGGGCATTTAAAATATTTATTTGGGTCGACATCGTGCTGCGTGCCGAGATCCCCAAATAAATATTTAAAATTTTTTACCAAAGTACAGCTAAGGGAGAGAAGAATATAGAAGAGCCTCCTATAACTAAATATACATCCATCACAAAAGTGCAATCTGAGCAAGATACAACCCATACTAAAGATAACAAAATCTCGCCAGTGATGAATCTGCCAAATTCAAGCAAATTTTGAACAACACCAACAATATACAACAGAAATTTTACATCTATGCATGATTGTGATAGAGAAAGATGTTGAGCAGTTACAAAAACTCTTGAAACTAAAATAATAGTGGTGGCGAAAGAAGAACAGAAAGTGGCAAAGCTATATACCAACATCAATCTATAAGAGTAATGTTCTAGAGATCTGAGTATGAAGTGTTATATCATCCTCTTATGGATCTCTACTGGACTCAGACCAATATTTCAATTGTATCGATGACTACAATCGCACCTGAAGATCTACAAAGACATAAAGATAGACTCTTGAAGATCTACAAAATGAAAATCTTAGTGTGACATCCAAACATGCTTTTGGAAATCCACTAAATGGAAGCCCTAGTGTGACATCTAGAATAAATACCTAGAGATCCACAGGGTCAATCAGCTTACAACAAACGTGGTTCACTCTAGACGTGTACCACATTTGTTGGGGGGCATTTGTTGACCCCTATATCTAAAATCACGCATAGAAGGACAAAAATGATGAACCAGGTAGTGCGCGGGTTGGTCCGACACCTTACTTGAAGGGTCAAATGATCTCCGATCGACAAACGGACTTCTCCATCACGTCCGGAATGCTTTCAACCTTTAAAAACTATATTTTGTTTATCCAATTCGAAGCATTCAGATTGGCGGCGCGACCGGAGTGATTCAAAAGCGGCAGTACGCAGTTCTAAAAAATTGGCCTCGTCGTTGACCAAACGATCTCTGATTGACAAACAGACTGCGCCACAGCGTCCGAAACATCATCAACATTCAAAATATGTATTTAATAAAGTCAATTGGAATCATCCGTGGTGGTGGCATGGAAATCAACGCAATCTTAATGCAATCCAAATACAAGGGCGCGCATGCTAAGAAATTTAGCCCTCGGCGTCGACCAAATAATCTCCGATCGATGAACGGACTACGTCATTGCGTCCGAAACACTGTCAATACTCTAAATCAACTATCAATTTGTCCAAACTAAAATTATGCCGTGACCGACGAGGGTTCTAATACGATAATGCGTATTTCGAGGAAATTAACGCTCGGCATGGACCAAATGACGTCCGATTGCAAAACGGACTGCGTCGTTGTGATCGAAACATCATTAGCACCCTAAATCCACTATCAATTTATCCAATTTTGATGTTCGACAAAATTGACATGCAAAATGAGAGAATTAGCACGCGAATCGAGAAAATACACAAATTGAAATTATTTTGGATTTATTGGAACATGGCTGTCATCCGAATTTCATGCTATTACTAATTATAGCAAGTCATTATTGACATTGCCTATGAGTTTAAGTAGAAAATGGAAAGTCAAATAAGATTTCAAATCGCATTAATTTGCAGAAATCCTTCTCAGAGATCCCGTAAATCGTGCTGTTGTAGCCGCTTCGGTCTTCTCTCGTCAGCTCCATGACATGATTTTTCCTCAATCTAGCTTTATTTCCGTCGTTCAAAAGAGAAATCTCAAGCTAAACCTCTTGCATGGGAATCTTCCGCCAAAACCTCATGCAAGCTCGGCCAACATATCAACCCATCTACAGCAAGCTACAGCTCCAGGGCAAATCCATCAACACCCCAAGTAGTTGTAATCTTCCCAACTACTGATCTGTTGTTTTCATAGCCAAAGACCCCCACTTATACCTCTCTCGGCCAGCAGAGATCCAAACCCCATCTCCCGTTACAGTGTACAAAGAGGATAGGCAGCGAGCACCAGGACTTGATCGTGATGAACAAGAGCAGTGGAAGCTTCCAAAACATTTCAATGCAATCTGCTATGATTGATGCAAGCAAAACCCACGGTCTTGATTCAGGCACTTCTGCATTCTCTCATCCACAATTAGATTCTCAACACTATGGCAAAGAGTACAGATAACTCATGAGGCCTTATACCATCCCAAATCCCTTCATTTTTCCATCTTAAAAGGAAAAGCCAGTAATCCATATGGCCATTATTTATCCCAACTTCATGCAATACAAAATCTGAATGAAGTAACCATGAGGATCCGTGCCATTCAACCTCTTAATCAGATCCGGCTACAGTCCTCACTTCACATATGCAACCTGCTCCGTCCACATCTCCTTTCCTTGCATTCCCTACTCGAACAAAGTCGGGATGGAGCTGCTTTCAAATGGGGTCTAAAAAAAAATAGAAAAAAAAAACTGGAGCCAGGAAGGTGCAGGAGAACTGATGGAAAGAAGTGGAGAGGCCCAAAGAAAAGTCTGCGGGTCCAAACTCATGCAGGAATTGATGTCAACGTGTCCCTGATGGAGCCAATGACTTTGCCAAGGTTTTGCAAGAATATTGATGAAGGGAGATGGAGATGAAACTACATTGTCTGTTAGTTACTGATCTAGCTGTCAGAGACAAGGCAATCAAAGTACTTATGATCTATAATACTTTGTGGCTGCAGATTGGGTTTCATATTCTTTTGGAGGTGAGTCTTTATTGCTTAATAATGGAGAGCAAGATGAACACTTTCTCAAAGAATTCACAGAGAAAACACACTACATCTAATCATAACATGCCTTCCAAAGTTGAATCTTGAGGCTAGAAAAGATGCAACTCAAGTAGTTGTAAATTTGCAAGGAAACAAGTTCACTCATGATTGATTGCTTCTGATTATTTGGAAGCAAATAAAGATCTTTCAGATATTTCAATAACTGGATATGAAGATATGGATATTGCCTTACACCATGGTGTCGTTCTGAGGGAGTGCATCAAATATCAATGCATTGCAAGAGCTGTTTTGGAGTCTGAGCACATGAAATCGTTTTCTACTATCTACAACTTCCAAATTATGACATAGCAACGAATGTGTTTGTAACTTTCAGGAAACTCATGACAAGGCATAAGTCAACTGTAGCTGAATTTCTTTCTAAGAATTATGATTGGGGCAAGGGATCTTCAATTTGACAAGCTAGTTAGGCAGATCAAGAAGTTAAAGTTGATGTCACAAAGGAGAGATTCAAAAAAAAAGAAAGATAGCAAAAAAAAGAAGGGAGAAAGAAAGATAGCAAAAAAAAAAAAGGAAAAGAAAAAAGAGAAGACTTTTTGCAAAATTTTGAGAACTTGTTTCGTCGTTTGCGGCGGACCGGAAAACCGCCCATACACGCTTTCATAAGCGTGGTGGGATGGGACCCCGGTGCGGCGCCTACAACGAGGCGGGTAATCACCTAAAAATTCCGTTCTCGGCGTTCGAGTCGAGCCGGCAAACCGCCTATACACGCTTTCTTAAGCGTGGTAGGAAGGGAACCCGGTGCGACGCCTACGGCGAGGCGGGTAGGCCCTATACACGCTTTTCTTAGCGTGGTGGGGACAATTTTAAGTACCCGTACGCGGCTCTGTACCTACGGGGAAATAAATGCTCTTCTTTTTCAGGTACATTCGAAGACCCATACACGCTTTCTTAAGCGTGGTGGGGGATTGAAGACTTTACACGGCCGCGATGTCCTCGAAAGAGGGCACCTATCATGCACGCTTTCTTAAGCGTGGTGGGAAAGGCCCAGTTTCCCGTAATTTCC
Source organism: Dendrobium chrysotoxum (assembly GCA_019925795.1). Classification (NCBI taxonomy): domain Eukaryota; kingdom Viridiplantae; phylum Streptophyta; class Magnoliopsida; order Asparagales; family Orchidaceae; genus Dendrobium; species Dendrobium chrysotoxum. The sequence continues at coordinate 74,574,968 of CM034313.1, forward strand.
CCTAAACGGGGGAGACGCCGGGAGGCTGCCGAAATTTTGTCTGAAATAAGACAAGGACTTGGACATTTGCACTCAAGCAAGAACAAATTTTGAACAAAGGGAACTCGTATTAAATTCAAATGAACATCAAATGAATTAAGTTAATGAGCAAGATTTGAACACAGGATCAAACTTGAATTGAAATTGATTAAATAAGGTTGAATTAAACTCAATTTGAACAATGAAGTGGACTTGACTAAGAACTTGAATCAACTTCGGACCATAATGGACTTATGAATATTCAAACTTGATTTGGACAACAAGACATGAACTCAAATTGGACCTGATTTGAACAGCAGGGGACTTTTGGACTCAAACTCAAAATCGAGCACACTTTGGACTTGAAACAAATGAGGATGAGTTTCACATCAAGTCATATAAAAGATGTCATAATGCTCCAAATAAAATTTTAAATCAAATGCAAGGGAACATGTGTTAGACTTTTGAAACAAGGGATTATAAGTATCACTCATTTACAAATAATGATGAAATTAGTAAAGCACATCATGATTCTCTCAATGAACACAATAATTTATTAGTGGTCATATGCAATAAATACAATATATTTGCAAGTGATGGTGGAAGAATTATAGTGAATACGAGCACAATGTTGCAAGGAGATTCATGATGTGCATACAACTTCATTCATAAATAAAGTGACCTATAGTTGATGCGACATATGTCTTGTAAATATGAATGAGAAGATCATGACAGGCATTATGTTCACCGCCAATAATACGTAGTGAGTGCATATACGAGTTCCCTATGAATGAGGGAAGTTAATGTGCAACAAATACTATAACATCCATTTGACCAATTTCAGCTAATTAGCAAATGAAAGATATAGTCCCTTACAAGTGCTAAAGGATCAACATGCAATGATATGTCAAAGTATCCGCAAGTGCCATGTATCCTACAAATATATATAAGCAACATACATTGGATGCTACGAGGTGCTCGTAATCAATGCAAATAGAGAGGGCAATTCACTTACCAGTAACATTGGTAGCTATACTGTAAACATGATTGATCCTCTGCGGACACGTGCATACACTCAACGTGTCATCTGTGGGAAAGTATAGAAAGACTATAACAGATATAAGCCCCTACGGATCACCGTAGAGCACTTGTTTACATAGTCAGCGAGCTATAATTTGAGAGCAAGCATGAAAGATCTGCAATATATATAAGTTCTCCACAAGTACAAATGTATGCACCACATATCATCTGTGGGTAGACACAGAAAGACTTCAGTAAATGCAGTATCCTGAAGTCAATTCCAATCTATGAACGAAAATATCTACCTGCCTACAAACAGTAGTGGGGGAGATCATACAACGCCACCGAATCTGCAACATCCATGCAAGTAGACAGAAGGCGTATAAATCTCCAAACGAAACCCAGTGCTACGCCACCGGATCCGCAACTTTCATGCAAGCGGACAGAAGGCGTGTACAAATATTCCAAGAATACCCCGCACGTGTGCACTTTAATTTGTATACACATAGGTACACTAAAAGGGGAAAATATAATATGAACCCGCATGGGCCCCGGCGAGCGTGTTATTGGTACACACGTGACGTCTAGGGATGCTGCGCGGGTCAATAAATCTGAACCCGATCCTCCTATGCAAGCAGATAGGAGTAGACACGGTTCAATCAATAACTATAAAATGCCCCCAAATACCCGCATGGGCCCCGGCGAGCGTGTTATTAGTACACACGTAACGTCTAGGGATGCTGCGCGGGTTAATAAGTGAATTCAAGTTCGAGCCTGATCCTTCTATTCAGGTAAATAGGAGTTAACACGGCTCGAACTATTAAATAAATATACGGTCGCGAGGTCTACCGAGATATTCATTTTATACGTTCATATTAGGCCTTCAAAGCTTATAATTAAGAGAATTCACTTATAGAGGCACAAAGCCTATGAAACCCGATCCTTTGTCAATTGCTAGACAGAGTCGACAAGGTTCAAAACATAAAAAAATATGAATAACCTCACACCCCGATGATGGCCGTGTTGAATGTAAAACTCAACCGGAGGGGTCCATTCACAAATACTTTTAAATACCTCCCTAAAATTCCAAATTTCATAAAATTCAAAACTCCATAAAACTCCCAAAATCCTAAATTCCCTACAAAAACCCATTCTTCTGAAAAATCCCAAAATCCAAAAAATCTTTCCAACTCCAGATATTTAAAAATTGAAATCTAATCCATCAATCACTCAAAGCAAAATTCATTCACCCTCCGCAACAGTTTGCCGAGGTGGTCAAATTAAAATTTACTTTAACTCACATAGAGCTAATACCTGGTCGAGAATATCACTAGGATCCATTCTCAAACAATCTCCTGCCAGCAAGGACGTGGTACGAGTCCTCTAACCGGCAGTTTCGCCGCCAAATGGCACTGCAGGATAAATGGTTATGACTTGGGGCCCTCTGAACCAGGTGGTCGCCGCCAAATGGCACCATTATATTATGGTTATGGCCAGAGCCCGTATGCTCCCCAATGGCATCAAATCATTGAGATATGAATCAATAGGATATGATCGATAGGGCACAAAGCCCTCTGTTAGCTAAGGTGGATTCAAATTTGTCCCCTTAGGCAAATATTCAACCCAGGTCTACAAGGTACCCTTGGACGAAGCAACCCATGGCTGCCGACAAGGATCCTTCTGTCAGGTTGGGTCGACTACCTCCTCTGACTAAGTAGACCAGGGACCAAGATGGCCCGGGACGACGGAACCATGGGATCTTGATCGGGTCCATCATCCATTCCCCCACCATCCGCTTTAAGTGCCAGATGGCGAAGTTTCTAATTTTAAATATTAACTCTTTTTTAATTTCCAAATCCTCCAATCTTTCAAATTCCCAAACTCTCCAATTTCTAAACCCATGCTGCTACTATATGCCAGATGCACGTATCTATACGTATCTGATTGATGACTAGCCTTAATCGAAAGTTCTCTCTTGTTACCGGGAGGGGTAATTAACTATAGGGGCTTGCGCCTATAGGAAACCAGAACTCAGATCATAAAGTCCTCACAAAATGAGGGCGAAATCTCTGGGTAGTGTCTTATCTACAAACCCATCTGCCTTCCAAAATTTACCTCGGAACTTAATTCGTTAAAACTCCCCTAAAAGAAAAGCAAAAGTCGGGCGGAGGCCGGGGCCGAATTTTCGGAGCCCACAGATTTCTGGCGACTCCGCTGGGGATTGGTTTCTCTTTCCATCTTTGGCTAGTCATATAAGTGCTATAGTAGTAGCAAAAATACTAATGATAATATCGAGCCATATACGGTGAATATCAGGACGTGATACTTGGTCTCTATGTCCAAAAAGCTGTCAATGAAAGGTCCCGATAGAGGAAAAAAACAACCATTTATTATGATGGTAGAGCAAAGAAAGAATCAGGATATGTACGGTGAGCATCGGGGTGTGACACTTGGACGCATATCCAAGGATCCACCGCCGAAAGGTCCGACATGATGGAAAACAAATATAGAGTCCAACATCTATGGAGGAAAAAGATATGTCAAAGAATGGTGTGACATCTAGTGTACATCTCTAGAGATCCATCATTAAAGAAATTAATCAAAAGTGGGTCCTAAATAAAATCCCTACAGATAATTTTCTTGATGGTCGACATCTTGAAGAATCCTCCAAGAAATCCTATCGCTTTTCAACTATATCCTCTCAGATTAAAGAAGATCTTTGCCCGACCTTCATCAGTGCCCTTCTGCTCGAAGAACAAGTAGAGGAGATAAAACAACTCCTTTGTGAATTCAGGGACTGCTTTTCCTAGACACATGCGGAGATACCCGGCGTATCTTCTGATGTAGCAGTTCACAGATTGGTAATTAAACTAAAAGCAGTACCCATTAAATAAGCTCCAAGGAGAATTAAAGAAGTACTACGCCTGAAGTTGCCCGAAGAAGTATTATGCTTAATGTACTATATTTTTCGTACATGCTTATTAGCATAAGCCTTTTATATTTTGAAATTCTCTTGTGTTGCAAGAATGCATTTCAAAATCTCCCTACAGGACAGGGGGCATTTTAAATATTTATTTGGGTTGACATCGTGCTACGCGTCGAGATCCCCAAATAAATATTTAAAATTATAAAATCTCAAAATTATTCTATTCTGAAATGTCCCTGCGAGACAGGGGGCATTTTAAATATTTATTTGGGTCGACATTGCGCCGCATGCCGAGATCCCCAAATAAATACTTAAAAATTATAAAATTTTAAATTTATTCTATTCTGAAATGTCCCTACGAGACAGGGGGCATTTTAAATATTTATTTGGGTCGACATCGCGCCGCATGCCGGGATCCCCAAATAAATATTTAAAATTATAAAATCTCAAAATTATTCTATTCTGAAATGTCCCTGCGAGACAGGGGCATTTTAAATATTTATTTGGGTCGACATCGCGCCGCATGCCGAGATCCCCAAAAAAATATTTAAAAATTACAAAATTTTAAATCTATTCTATTCTGAAATGTCCCTGCGAGACAAGGGGCATTTTGAAATATTTATTTGGGTCGACATCGCGCCGCATGCCGAGATCCCCAAATAAATATTTAAAAATTACAAAATTTTAAATCTACTCTATTATGAAATGTCCCTGCGAGACAGGGGGCATTTTAAATATTTATTCGGATCGACACCGCGCTGCATGCCGAGATCCCCGAATAAATATTTAAAATCATCAACGCAAATATTCTTTTATACTGAAGAATACAACAATTTTTTTTAAAGTATATGCAGGTGAGCTTCAAAAGATCGAGACACCACCTCCTCCAACAAACCAAGATTTCAAAGGTCAGAAAGAGACTTTTGCAACTACACACTCTAACAAATTGAGCCAGAACAACCTGAAGTCTTCCAGCAGCCTGAAGCTTAAGGTTCGAGTGGGTGTAAGAGGTCGGATCCAACACGCCCAAATATGGCCGGATCGCTGGCAGCTCCGTCTACTCAACACGCCACAAGAAAGGCTATAGTAGCGAAACCCCCACTTCGTCAACCTGTCAGTAGGGACTGTAGGAAGCACGAAGGCAAATTTGACTCGACAAGTTCAAGTGATCGTAGTCCACTAAATTCTCCCGAACGACCGGGGAATCAAGGTTCCATTGGGAAGGAGAAATCTCGAGCAACTACCAAATTCGCGTAGGCTCTAAATCTTCAACTACAAAGGAAGACTCAAAATCTATCAACTTCAGCAAAATCAGCATTGGGAAGCACATTTTCCCTAGCTCAAGTCTGAAGCCTGAATGGGTGTAAGAGATCAGATCCAACAAGCCCAAATATGGCCGGATCGCTGGCAGCTCCATCTACTCAACACGCCATAAGAAAGGCCGTAGTAGAGGAACCCCCATCTCAGCAACCAGAGGACGAAGAGCTGTCAAATCCCAGCTCGCCCAATCTGAGGAACTCAAGTGACTCAGATTAAAGTCTCCTCAAGTGGTTAAGGATCAAGATACTATCTATATTTGGTACTATCAATCAAATCCAAAACCTACAAATCCTTCAACAAATCCGTAAAGCACAAAGCTAGGATCGAAGGAATTTTTCTTCAACAAGTCCACCAAAGCACAAAGCAAAGGACCGAAGAAATTATCCCAAAGTTCATGAAAAGCTTAAAGCTGAACTAAAAAGGATTTCGTCATCAACAAGTCCATCATGCACAAAGCTCTGGACCGATGACTTCTCGCCATCGACCTATTATAAACCTAAGGGTTTAGGTCACCGGCATCTACTCCTTCATCAAGCCCGCCAAAGCTAGAAGCAAAAGGCTGAAGGTGCAAACCACCTGACAAGTCAGTAAAGACAAATCAGGCAAATCTACATCAATGTCCGCCGCGCAAAGCATAGCACAGAAAGAACCAAAATCTCAGAGAAGCTAAAACTATGAAAAGAAGCATCTTGAATGACGCCTACAAATGTCCCTAGAGACTTGGGGCATTTAAAATATTTATTTGGGTCGACATCGTGCTGCGTGCCGAGATCCCCAAATAAATATTTAAAATTTCTTACCAAAGTACAGCTAAGGGAGAGAAGAATATAGAAGAGCCTCCTAGAACTAAATATACATCCATCACAAAAGTGCAATCTGAGCAAGATACAACCCATACTAAAGATAACAAAATCTCGCCAGTGATGAATCTGCCAAATTCAAGCAAATTTTGAACAACACCAACAATATACAACAGAAATTTTACATCTATGCATGATTGTGATAGAGAAAGATGTTGAGCAGTTACAAAAATGCTTGAAACTAAAATAATAGTGGTGGCGAAAGAAGAACAGAAAGTGGCAAAGCTATATACCAACATCAATCTATAAGAGTAATGTTCTAGAGATCTGAGTATGAAGTGTTATATCATCCTCTTATGGATCTCTACTGGACTCAGACCAATATTTCAATTATATCGATGACTACAATCGCACCTGAAGATCTACAAAGACATAAAGATAGACTCTTGAAGATCTACAAAATGAAAATCTTAGTGTGACATCCAAACATGCTTTTGGAAATCCACTAAATGGAAGCCATAGTGTGACATCTAGAATAAATACCTAGAGATCCACAGGGTCAATCAGCTTACAACAAACGTGGTTCACTCTAGACGTGTACCACATTTGTTGGGGGGCATTTGTTGACCCCTATATCTAAACCCACGCATAGAAGGACAAAAATGATGAACCAGGTAGTGCGCGGGTTGGTCCGACACCTTACTTGAAGGGTCAAATGATCTCCGATCGACAAACGGACTTCTCCATCACGTCCGGAATGCTTTCAACCTTTAAAAACTACATTTTGTTTATCCAATTCGAAGCATTCAGATTGGCGGCGCGACCGGAGTGATTCAAAAGCGGCAGTGCGCAGTTCTAGAAAATTGGCCTCGTCGTTGACCAAACGATCTCTGATTGACAAACAGACTACGCCACAGCGTCCGAAACATCATCAACATTCAAAATATGTATTTAATAAACTCAATTGGAATCATCCGTGGTGGTGGCATGGAAATCAACGCAATCTTAATGCAACCCAAATACAAGGGCGCGCATGCTAAGAAATTTAGCCCTCGGCGTCGACCAAATAATCTCCGATCGACGAACGGACTGCGTCATTGCGTCCGAAACACTGTCAATACTCTAAATCGACTATCAATTTGTCCAAACTAAAATTATGCCGTGACCGACGAGGGTTCTAATACGATAATGCGTATTTCGAGGAAATTAACGCTCGGCATGGACCAAATGACGTCCGATTGCAAAACGGACTGCGTCGTTGTGATCGGAACATCATTAGCACCCTAAATCCACTATCAATTTATCCAATTTTGTTGTTCGACCAAATCGACACGCAAAATGAGAGAATTAGCACGCGAATCGAGAAAATACACAAATTGAGATTATTTTGGATTTATTGGAACATGGCTGTCATCCGAATTTCATGCTATTACTAATTATAGCAAGTCATTATTGACATTGCCTATGAGTTTAAGTAGAAAATGGAAAGTCAAATAAGATTTCAAATCGCATTAATTTGCAGAAATCCTTCTCAGAGATCCCGTAAATCGTGCTGTTGTAACCGCTCTGGTCTTCTCTCGTCAGCTCCATGACATGATTTTTCCTCAATCTAGCTTTATGTCCGTCGTTCAAAAGAGAAATCTCAAGCTAAACCTCTTGCATGGGAATCTTCCGCCAAAACCTCATGCAAGCTCGGCCAACATATCAACCCATCTACAGCAAGCTACAGCTCCAGGGCAAATCCATCAACACCCCAAGTAGTTGTAATCTTCCCAACTACTGATCTGTTGTTTTCATAGCCAAAGACCCCCACTTATACCTCTCTCGGCCAGCAGAGCTCCAAACCCCATCTCCCGTTACAGTGTACAAAGAGGATAGGCAGCGAGCACCAGGACTTGATCGTGATGAACAAGAGCAGTGGAAGCTTCCAAAACATTTCAATGCAATCTGCTATGATTGATGCAAGCAAAACCCACGGTCTTGATTCAGGCACTTATGCATTCTCTCATCCACAATTAGATTCTCAACACTATGGCAAAGAGTACATATAACTCATGAGGCCTTATACCATCCCAAATCCCTTCATTTTCCATCTTAAAAGGAAAAGCCAGTAATCCATATGGCCATTATTTATCCCAACTTCATGCAATACAAAATCTGAATGAAGTAACCATGAGGATCCGTGCCATTCAACCTCTTAATCAGATCCGGCTACAGTCCTCACTTCACATATGCAACCTGCTCCGTCCACATCTCCTTTCCTTGCATTCCCTACTCGAACAAAGTCGGGATGGAGCTGCTTTCAAATGGGGTCTAAAAAAAAATAGAAAAAAAAACTGGAGCCAGGAAGGTGCAGGAGAACTGATGGAAAGAAGTGGAGAGGCCCAAAGAAAAGTCTGCGGGTCCAAACTCATGCAGGAATTGATGTCAACGTGTCCCTGATGGAGCCAATGACTTTGCCAAGGTTTTGCAAGAATATTGATGAAGGGAGATGGAGATGAAACTACATTGTCTGTTAGTTACTGATCTAGCTGTCAGAGACAAGGCAATCAAAGTACTTATGATCTATAATACTTTGTGGCTGCAGATTGGGTTTCATATTCTTTTGGAGGTGAGTCTTTATTGCTTAATAATGGAGAGCAAGATGAACACTTTCTCAAAGAATTCACAGAGAAAACACACTACATCTAATCATAACATGCCTTCCAAAGTTGAATCTTGAGGCTAGAAAAGATGCAACTCAAGTAGTTGTAAATTTGCAAGGCAACAAGTTCACTCATGATTGATTGCTTCTGATTATTTGGAAGCAAATAAAGATCTTTCAGATATTTCAATAACTGGATATGAAGATATGGATATTGCCTTACACCATGGTGTCGTTCTGAGGGAGTGCATCAAATATCAATGCATTGCAAGAGCTGTTTTGGAGTCTGAGCACATGAAATCGTTTTCTACTATATACAACTTCCAAATTATGACATAGCAACGAATGTGTTTGCAACTTTCAGGAAACTCATGACAAGGCATAAGTCAACTGTAGCTGAATTTCTTTCTAAGAATTATGATTGGGGCAAGGGATCTTCAATTTGACAAGCTAGTTAGGCAGATCAAGAAGTTAAAGTTGATGTCACAAAGGAGAGATTCAAAAAAAAAAAAGAAAGATAGCAAAAAAAAGAAGGGAGAAAGAAAGATAGCAAAAAAAAAAAAAAAGGAAAAGAAAAAAGAGAAGACTTTTTGCAAAATTTTGAGAACTTGTTTCGTCGTTTGCGGCGGACCGGAAAACCGCCCATACACGCTTTCATAAGCGTGGTGGGATGGGACCCCGGTGCGGCGCCTACAACGAGGCGGGTAATCACCTAAAAATCCCGTTCTCGGCGTTCGAGTCGAGCCGGCAAACCGCCTATACACGCTTTCTTAAGCGTGGTAGGAAGGGAACCCGGTGCGACGCCTACGACGAGGCGGGTAGGCCCTATACACGCTTTTCTTAGTGTGGTGGGGACAATTTTAAGTACCCGTACGCGGCTCAATACCTACGGGGAAATAAATGCTCTTCTTTTTCAGGTACATTCAAAGACCCATACACGCTTTCTTAAGCGTGGTGGGGGATTGAAGACTTTACACGGCCGCGGTGTCCTCGAAAGAGGGCACCTATCATGCACGCTTTCTTAAGCGTGGTGGGAAAGGCCCAGTTTCCCGTAATTTCCCCTAAACGGGGGAGACGCTGGGAGGCTGCCGAAATTTTGTCTGAAATAAGACAAGGACTTGGACATTTGCACTCAAGCAAGAACAAATTTTGAACAAAGGGAACTCGTATTAAATTCAAATGAACATCAAATGAATTAAGTTAATGAGCAAGATTTGAACACAGGATCAAACTTGAATTGAAATTGATTAAATAAGGTTGAATTAAACTCAATTTGAACAATGAAGTGGACTTGACTAAGAACTTGAATCAACTTCGGACCATAATGGACTTATGAATATTCAAACTTGATTTGGACAACAAGACATGAACTCAAATTGGACCTGATTTGAACAGCAGGGGACTTTTGGACTCAAACTCAAAATCGAGCACACTTTGGACTTGAAACAAATGAGGATGAGTTTCACATCAAGTCATATAAAAGATGTCATAATGCTCCAAATAAAATTTTAAATCAAATGCAAGGGAACATGTGTTAGACTTTTGAAACAAGGGATTATAAGTATCACTCATTTACAAATAATGATGAAATTAGTAAAGCACATCATGATTCTCTCAATGAACACAATAATTTATTAGTGGTCATATGCAATAAATACAATATACTTGCAAGTGATGGTGGAAGAATTATAGTGAATACGAGCACAATGTTGCAAGGAGATTCATGATGTGCATACAACTTCATTCATAAATAAAGTGACCTATAGTTGATGCGACATATGTCTTGCAAATATGAATGAGAAGATCATGACAGGCATTATGTTCACCGCCAATAATATGTAGTGAGTGCATATACGAGTTCCCTATGAATGAGGGAAGTTAATGTGCAACAAATACTATAACATCCATTTGACCAATTTCAGCTAATTAGCAAATGAAAGATATAGTCCCTTACAAGTGCTAAAGGATCAACATGCAATGATATGTCAAAGTATCCGCAAGTGCCATGTATCCTACAAATATATATAAGCAACATACATTGGATGCTACGAGGTGCTCGTAATCAATGCAAATAGAGAGGGCAATTCACTTACCAGTAACATTGGTAGCTATACTGTAAACATGATTGATCCTCTGCGGACACGTGCATACACTCAACGTGTCATCTGTGGGAAAGTATAGAAAGACTATAACAGATATAAGCCCCTACGGATCACCGTAGAGCACTTGTTTACACAGTCAGCGAGCTATAATTTGAGAGCAAGCATGAAAGATCTGCAATATATATAAGTTCTCCACAAGTACAAATGTATGCACCACATATCATCTGTGGGTAGACACAGAAAGACTTCAGTAAATGCAGTATCCTGAAGTCAATTCCAATCTATGAACGAAAATATCTACCTGCCTACAAACAGTAGTGGGGGAGATCATACAACGCCACCGAATCTGCAACATCCATGCAAGCAGACAGAAGGCGTATAAATCTCCAAACGAAACCCAGTGCTACGCCACCAGATCCGCAACTTTCATGCAAGCGGACAGAAGGCGTGTACAAATATTCCAAGAATACCCCACACGTGTGCACTTTAATTTGTATACACATAGGTACACTAAAAGGGGAAAATATAATATGAACCCGCATGGGCCCCGGCGAGCGTGTTATTGGTACACACGTGACGTCTAGGGATGCTGCGCGGGTCAATAAATCTGAACCCGATCCTCCTATGCAAGCAGATAGGAGTAGACACGGTTCAATCAATAACTATAAAATGCCCCCAAATACCCGCATGGGCCCCGGCGAGCGTGTTATTAGTACACACGTGATGTCTAGGGATGCTGCGCGGGTTAATAAGTGAATTCAAGTTCGAGCCTGATCCTTCTATTCAGGTAAATAGGAGTTAACACGGCTCGAACTATTAAATAAATATACGATCACGAGGTTTACCGAGATATTCATTTTATACGTTCATATTAGGCCTTCAAAGCTTATAATTAAGAGAATTCACTTATAGAGGCACAAAGCCTATGAAACCCGATCCTTTGTCAATTGCTAGACAGAGTCGACAAGGTTCAAAACATAAAAAAATATGAATAACCTCACACCCCGATGATGGCCGTGTTGAATGTAAAACTCAACCGGAGGGGTCCATTCACAAATACTTTTAAATACCTCCCTAAATTTCCAAATTTCATAAAATTCAAAACTCCATAAAACTCCCAAAATCCTAAATTCCCTACAAAAACCCATTCTTCTGAAAAATCCCAAAATCCAAAAAATCTTTCCAACTCCAGATATTTAAAAATTGAAATCTAATCCATCAATCACTCAAAGCAAAATTCATCCACCCTCCGCAACAGTTTGCCGAGGTGGTCAAATTAAAATTTACTTTAACTCACATAGAGCTAATACCTGGTCGAGAATATCACTAGGATCCATTCTCAAACAATCTCCTGCCAGCAAGGACGTGGTACGAGTCCTCTAACCGGCAGTTTCGCCGCCAAATGGCACTGCAGGATAAATGGTTATGACTCGGGGCCCTCTGAACCAGGTGGTCACCGCCAAATGGCACCATTATATTATGGTTATGGCCAGAGCCCGTATGCTCCCCAATGGCATCAAATCATTGAGGTATGAATCAATAGGATATGATCGATAGGGCACAAAGCCCTCTGTTAGCTAAGGTGGATTCAAATTTGTCCCCTTAGGCAAATATTCAACCCAGGTCTACAAGGTACCCTTGGACGAAGCAACCCATGGCTGCCGACAAGGATCCTTCTGTCAGGTTGGGTCGACTACCTCCTCTGACTAAGTAGACCAGGGACCAAGATGGCCCGGGACGACGGAACCATGGGATCTTGATCGGGTCCATCATCCATTCCCCCACCATCCGCTTTAAGTGCCAGATGGTGAAGTTTCTAATTTTAAATATTAACTCTTTTTTAATTTCCAAATCCTCCAATCTTTCAAATTCCCAAACTCTCCAATTTCTAAACCCATGCTGCTACTATATGCCAGATGCACGTATCTATACGTATCTGATTGATGACTAGCCTTAATCGAAAGTTCTCTCTCGTTACCGGGAGGGGTAATTAACTATAGGGGCTTGCGCCTATAGGAAACCAGAACTCAGATCATAAAGTCCTCACAAAATGAGGGCGAAATCTCTGGGTAGTGTCTTATCTACAAACCCATCTGCCTTCCAAAATTTACCTCGGAACTTAATTCGTTAAAACTCCCCTAAAAGAAAAGCAAAAGTCGGGCGGAGGCCGGGGCCGAATTTTCGGAGCCCACAGCCTCCAATTAGCATTAGTTATAGTCGCAAAAAATTATGTTCAAGTTACTTCATTGTTTAATACAGTTGCTAGAAGATATATAATAATAGAAAAATATTATAATAAAATTAATGAGCAGCTAAAAAGTGCAAGAGTTATCAAAGGTTGAGGTTTGAACCAGGAAATTCTCTGGAAAGGCCCGAAGACACTACCAAAAAGTTAATATTTTTACAGCAGTTTATAGCAGCGATTTTAAAGTCACTGCTATAAATAGATATAAACAGTGGTTTTAACCACTGCTAAATTCACTGTCAAAAAATTAAAGTTATCATAATATTGACAATATTTTATAGCAGCGGTTTGCAAACCGCCGACTAAGACACGACCGCTCATAAATTTGTTTGTCGATCTCCTCCTTTCGTGCCCTAGGCAACTCACCACAACTTCGTCTTTGTAGATCTCCATTCGACAATCATCCACGCCGAATCAGCCAGCCTCGATGTCGAAGCCACCCATCACGTCCCCGATCCTGCTGTCCTGACGAATCCTAGGTCGCTGGCGGTGAGGGGGAGGAAAGTGAGCGATGGAGAGGCCGACGCCGTCTGTGGAAGTGGTTCTGATTTCTGGTAAGTAAATTTCAGCTCACAAGAGATGTAAGAACTTTCTAACTTTCAGAAACCACTGCTATGCCTTATTTGGAAATGAAACCAGCTCATCATTCTCCTCAATACTCAGCTTTTTTAAGGAGGCGATACTTCTCAATAGCTCCATTAGCAACACCAATGGTTCACTTATATTGAGATCGTTGAGTATGAGATGGCAATTATTAGTTGTCTGCACTTCTCAATATCTTCCGAGCGAGATCAGATTGCATCAATTTTTAATTTTTAAGTATCTTAGTGCTGCGAGTCTTGCTATTTTATTAGCTAGAGGAAGAGTTGTGATGTTTCGGCAGCTAGAGACCTCTAATGTTTCAAGGGGAATAAAATTTGATTTTTTGGCATTATATTTTTTTAATCTATTCTATCATTTAGCAATGGTTTTAACACATGCTAAAAGCGTTGCTAAAGCCTTCATACAATAGCACTCATAAAATCGTTGCTAAAGCCTTTCCAGCGAACAAAAATACAACGAATTTGTAATCGCTGGAAATAAATTAGTATGTATTTAAACCGCTGTAACAGGTCATAAAAAGTGTTATATAAGCCTGATTTATTAGTAGATATTCGTTGGGATTCATACTATGGTTCACTCATCAGTTCAATTCTTTTGTTTAGATCTATACCTAAGGTTCTTTAGATAGTTCTACAAGATGAGTCTAGAAGTGAGCAAAAAGGTGAAGCATATGCCCTACTTAATTATGTATAAAGTTTTGAATTTGTATAGGATGAATGCTATATTAGGAGTTACAAATGAGTTATCACAAGTGTTGCAAAAAAATGGTTAAGATATTATAAATGACAGAACTTTGATAAAAGTAATAGAATCAAGGCTTCAAAATATGAGAGATAATGGGTGGGACACTTTGTTTGAAGAAATTGGACTATTTTGTGAGAAGAATAACATAATGATTTTAAATATGGATGGTACATTTGTAATGTGAGAAAGATCAAAGCGTCGTGCTGAAATTATTACAAATAGACATCATTATCAAATTGGATTATTTTACACTGTGATAGATATATATGCAACTTCAAGAGCTCAACAATATGTTTGAAGAAATAAATACAGAGTTACTTATATGTATGACATGTTTAAATCTATGTGTTCATTTTTCAATTTTTGATAAAGAATGATTGATATGTATGGAAAAATTTTTATCTGTAAGTTTTTTTTTTCAAAAATAGTGTTGACCTCATTTTTATATGAGGTCATTGGAGCCTAATACAGACTTAAGATCAATCCTGAACTTAAGTCAATCCAAACCTTGATTCAGTTCAAACCTCAATCAAAATCCAGACTCCAACCTAGTCTAAGATTCAAATCCTAGTTCAGATCTTGATCCTGCCTTTGATCTAGTTCAAATCACTTTCAAACACTTATGATCACTCCAAATGATCATGAATGATTGAGATGATTCAAATCCAGATACTTAAACTCAAGATCTATATCAAATTCAGATTACCAAATCCAGAATTCAAGGCCAAAGACCTGAGTCCTAAAAGCCTTTTTCAGGGAATTTTCAAACATTTCAAACCTCAGTCAAATGACCTCCG
Source organism: Dendrobium chrysotoxum (assembly GCA_019925795.1). Taxonomy (NCBI): domain Eukaryota; kingdom Viridiplantae; phylum Streptophyta; class Magnoliopsida; order Asparagales; family Orchidaceae; genus Dendrobium; species Dendrobium chrysotoxum. The sequence continues at coordinate 74,590,187 of CM034313.1, forward strand.
ATTCATGATCTGTCAGTTGCAACTGATGTGATACGTCTCTAGAGGCAACCCTCCAAGTTTGAGCCCATTTTGGAGTCTCTAACCCCAGAAACTAAATTTAAATCCAAAGGCTGTAAAACCTTCAAATATTTATGACCTGTGCCACTGGACCCATTATCTTGAGAAATTTGACCTTGAAATTTCCCCCAAACCCTCTAATTACCTCCAGACCATTGATATTGATGTGTTTAACATTAATCTACATCATTTTGGACCCACCTCGACCCAGGATTCATTCGGGGTCAAAATGACCAAAATACCCTTTAAAGGGGGGTTTTTGGACTTTTGACCAAAATTTAACATCGTTCAACATTCTTAACCTTTGAAACCCCTCTCAATGAAATTTTTATGATATTTGAGACACATCAAAATCAAACCCACTCCTTGGTTTGACTTGTTTGATCAAGTCAACTATGTTTGACCCAATCCACCCTTAACCCAACCATTGATATTTTCAACATTTGAATCTATCTCAAATCAATCTAATGCTTCAAAATCATTTGTTTGGACACTCATGACATGTCCAAAGACTTCCAAGTCAATCCCCCCTAGGTTTGACTTGGTCAACCCATTTGGAGAGGTCAAAACCCTCTCCAATTTTATGTATTCACTCAAATTTTCAACACCATGGCCCCATGTCCCTTGATATTGACTCCTACAACATATTTGACTCCTCCCATGCACATCCTAGTCACCTTTGACTAGTCAACAAGTCAAGGGGTCAAAAATCTTTGAGATGAGACCAAACCATGGCTCTTTGACCATGCCACATGGGCAAACCCTTTCCCTCTCCCAAGACCTGCTCCCACCTGCTCAAAAGGTACTAATTTCCCTCCCTAAGAGGCCACAAACCAGCTCCCTAAACCTTACTTAGGCTTGGTTTAGCCAAATGAGGGAAAAGAGGTGTGGTCCCCCCCTCTTGGCTCAAGGCAATCCCCCTCAATCCCCCAGCCTTTTCCTAGTCTTGGTCTGCTCATGGGACACTTGGCAAGCATCCAAGGCACCCATGGTGGAATCCCAACCATTCATTTCAAATCATGAGGGTTAAGTGGAAAAAATTGGCCCTAACCCTCATCTTCCTCATTTTTTTGGCCTAAGTCCCAAAACTCCAGCATCTCCAAGACTCTCCAGCAGCTCCCCACACTCTCCAGCACCTCCCAAGGCCATTCCAAGCCTTCCCCCACCATTTCCACCATTAAAACCTTCATTTTAGTGGAAAAGGAGAGAGAAAAGAGAGAAATACCTTCTCTCTTCGATATCTTCAAATCCAGCAGTCAAAATCTGTTGGGGTCTTCTGCAAACTTGAGCGTGGACAAACTACAAGTTCAGAGAGCCCAAGAACGTGAAAATCCATCATGTAGATTGTAAGATATCTCCACTTTTAGCTAGAATTTAAATTTGAAACTGTACAAATTTTGCAATGCATAGAGCCTCCAAACTCCAGACATTGCAAGATCATGTTGCCCCCTAGCTACAGTTCAAATTTCATCGAATTTCGTTGAGTATTTTGCAAGATATGGACGTTTGAATTTTTTTTGTTCTGGTTCCAGAACCGGCCACGCCAGCCAGCTCGACTGCGCGACGGACCTGGGACTCGAACCTGGACGGCCTCCAAACCGCGCGCGCATACGTGGCGCGATCTGGACCGTCCATTTTCCCGCTCTGGATCGGATGGTCCGATCTGCGTCCGACGTGTTTAAGTGGCGCGCCGTTGCATGCCACGTGTCAAACACATGTCAAAATGGCGCGGCGGCGGCGCAATCATTGCCGCCGCCGATCCAATGATTGGATTTGAGTCAAATTAATTCAAAAAAATGTCCAGAAATTTCCAAAATTCACAGAAAATTCATTTTTCCACCAAAATTGATGTTCTTGGGCTCATTAGAAAGGTAATTAAGTCTAGAATTTATTAAAATTAAAATCAAGATGTTTTGAGCTCTGGATTGTGGTAAAATTGCAATTATCTGATTTTAGTTTTTCTTAATTTTCTTGCAATCCAGGGATCAAATGGATCCCAAATTTTGGTGGAATGTTCATGAGCATCTTAGGCATATCCTGTAATTTTTCTAGGGTCAGATGCTCTGTGGTTTTCTGTAATGTGAATTTTTAAGGTTATGGGTCCATTTTGGACCCAAAACTTTGAAAATTCATAACTCCTTCCCTGTGTAGAATTAGGCTGCATGTTTTGTGTTGTGTGTGTGCATTTGGGTCAGGGTTAGGCACACCAAATTTCAAGCCCATTTGAATAATAGAAACACCTAGGGAAAATATTTAAGGAAAAGTCTAGAAAACTTAGAAAATTCTTAGGGGATTGTACACATACCCAATAGGGGTGAAATTTGAACACAGTAAACTTAGTGACATAATAAGCCTTAGGTCCAAATTTCATTGAATTTGGAGGTCATTAGGTCAGAAAATTAATTACTCAAATTTTCAGCCCCTTTAAGAACTCAAAAATTTCAAAAAAATACAATAAATCCAAACTAAGTCCAAAAGATACAAATAATATCTCAAATTGACCAGAATGTAGTCCTATACCTAGGAAAAATAAAAGCCTCTTGACTGGACTCCTAATTTAACTTTAATTTGACTTTTAATGAAAATCAACAATTAATTAAATAAATAAAATAAAAATTATTAAAATTCCCAAATAATTTCTAAACACTTGCAAACAGTCCCATGGGTCATCTCTGACCTTTGGGAGTGATTCCATGCAGTTTGGGATGCGTTTGGATCAAAATGATCAAAACTTTCATAATTAGGCAATTTTAAAAATTCAATAATTAAGGAAACTTTGAAAATGCATAACTAATTACAGAAAAATCCAAATTGAGAAAACTTAGTGTCAATCAACTCCAATTAAGGTCTAGTATTTTCTAAAAATGTCAAACCTCCAAAATCTGGTCAAAGTCAAAAAGTCAACTTTTCGGTCAACCGTAGTTCAAATCTAGGCCCGAACTTTGAAAAATCATAACTTTTCATAGAAAACTCTAAATTGAATGTGCTAATAGTCTAACAACTCATCATAAGGTCTAATATTTATTAAAAATCTGAACTTATAAAATGAGTTTTAATTTGAAAAGTCAACTTTGGACCCCTTAATTAACTAATTAAAATAATACAGAAAATTCTAAAATTCAATAAATCATTCAAAATTCCAGAAAACAACGATTTTATTTTAAAACCAGCAACCAATCAGTTTAATTAAAAATTATTCAATCTTCAAACTTTAATCAAACTCGATTCACTTAATTATATCGGGTACCACTAGGTAACCCAGGCCTACGAGGCTATTAAATTAGCCCCAAGGAAGGTGAAATAAACTTCATGGCCTCGGTGTGCAACAAAGGTGGTATTCAATAAATAATTAAAATCAATTTTAAAATCAAATTTAAACCATTAAGACTTAAACTTCAATTAAAATCTCCCTTAAGCCTTTCAATCAATCAGGACATCAAACAACTTCAATCAATTACCCATCCTAGGATCTACCCCAGCCACACGACCTTCTACACACACTTTAGATGATTTGCTAGGACAACCAACTCTAGATCTAGGCTAGGCCGATGTTTCCTTTTCTACTGTGTGCCGAGTTTTTCGAGTTTTCATTGCTTGTTGTGATTGAAATTGATTGATGTGTTTGTTTACTTTCTTTACTGCACTCTGTGAATTGATGTGATGGACGATTAGATTACCCTTGGGTTAGGAATGATCTGGATGCTCACTGAGTTTTCTGCAGGTGGCCACGCTCGTGCAGGGCAATAAAGGGGGCTAAATAAATTATAAATATAAATGTTATAGGTGCTTCAGCTGCTTAGCCCCCAATTAAAAAAGAGCGTGGCCAAGTGTGTTTACTTTTCTGCACGTATATACATATAACTGCTTGGGATGTGTTTTAATATTTAAAAGTTTAGGATAACCTTGCAGGATCGAGTCTAGAATTTTTATTTTTATATTCATGTAATTAGTTTGAGTGTTGAGTTGTGAAAGTGGCACTTTGAGTTTGGAATACATAGATCCAAAGGTTGGATTCCAAAGAGGAAAGGATACCCCTTTGGGGGATAGTCCTTATCCATTTGGAACTCCAAATTTGGATCACTTTACTACCCAAAGTGGAAAGAGTAACCTTCCCCTCAAGGGGAGAGTTCTCTTTTCCCTTTGGGTATCCGATCACAAAGAATCTAAGGGGCTCGAGGAAGAGAAGACCGAGAAGTTGAAGACATAGAGTATCACACTCAAAGTCACTTGCGTCTGTATTAGGATTAGAATCCGGGTTGCTGTTAGTGGTGCCCGGCCACTTTTAATTTATGTAAATATGAGTTGTAATAAGCAAGGCAATTTGCCTATGGACATTTACTTAATTAATTTGATTATTTAGTGCGTTGTGATATAATTTGATTGCGTATAAGATTGCATGTTTTTCTTAGTTCTTTGGCGCTTGCATGTCGTTTTTGTTTTAGCCTGGACTTCGTTAGGCTCCCTAAGGACTAAAAATATTTTTACTCATAACTAATATTTAAAATTTTAAGATTTAAATAACATAGAAACTTAACGACCTAGGGAATAGTCGGATTCGTCCGGGGTCGCATGCATATTACTGCATCTCTCTCCCTCCTTGCTATAAGACACTTCCCTGCCTGCGGGTAGAGTCCAGATAATCCGACCTATGAGGATGAGGTGCTGGATCTAGGGAAGTCTAGTCTTTTCAAAAAAAAATTATTTTATAAGCCTTTTTTAAAATTTCATGCATACCAGATTTGGATACTTTAACCAGCATGCATCGCATTAGAAACTTATTAAATTAAAATTTTAATTGCATTTTAGTCTAAGCATTCCACCCGACATAAGTCAAGGGGTCAATTAGGAACCTGCTCTAGATGTCGACCCCAACTTCTTGAACCTATCTTAAATAACGTCCATGATCACTCTGCATCAAGAGACCGGACTCATGGTTTTGAAGCATTTAGGTGGTTTAGCTGGTTCCCCAATCCAGGCCGGGGTAAGTCCAGGTTTTGCACTGCATTAGTTAGGTTCGGACTACTGTGGTCCAGTGTCCAAATTTAGATCTAAGATCCGGGGCAGACTTTGAGTTATAAAACCCCAACCTCCGGGAATGTAATCCCAAATTTCTAATAAAATGCTCAACTCGAATTAAACATTCTTTCAATCCAAAATTTAAAGCCTAACACTTAGCTTAGGTCGAGGTACTTCTGAATTATTTCAGAATCCTAAAGTGTCTCCTATTCTTCTTCTTTTGATTCCAAAATAAGTGTTCAATCTTGCTCCAATCCCATTTGAAATTTCAATTTCATCTCTTTGACATCACTCCTAGAAATCTCTAAATAAAATTTCTGCCATTATTTTAATCGAAAGTTTTCGTAGGGGACTCTGGTCTCCCACGATGTAATTAACTACGAGGGCTTGCGCTCGTATGAGATTTAGAACCCACAACTGATTTTCAAAATTAATTTTTAAAATTCAATTAGGCTTCATTGGAAAAATTAAATTATTAATTATCATTATCATTATGTTCGAATGATTATTAACAAATGATATCTTCTCCCTTTGGGGAGATATATATCTTTTGTTAAAATGATTTCGAATATGAAATTAATGATCACTTCCCTTGATTATCATAGCATGATATTTGACTGAACTTTATTTTGACCCTTCGGGGCCATACGAAGTTCTCTCTTAGATCCGGTTATGATATTCAAGACGGAATTTATAATTCTAAATCTGAACCCCATTGTGAAATTTTATTTCTACCTCCCGAGGTGGTGTAATATTTTTGATGGGATGTTTGATTTTAGAATTAAATTTTAATGATAATTCTAAAATTCCCAAAGAAGACTAAATTTTTCAAAACCCGCTTTCAAACTACAACAAATAGATCTCATCATATTAGGCAACCAAATTGAAATTTTTATTATTGATGTGAAATCGACTAATGCATTCATGAATTTAAAAGCAATTGGAGAACTTGCTCAGAAATTAGTAAAGACTAGGAAGAATGATATTTATTCTTTGGTGTTTCTATTTATAAAAGTTGTTCTGTTCATGTCAATTGCTACAACAATGGCTGAATGAGCATTATATGCAATGAACATTTTAAAGAACCGTTTATGCAATCACATGGGAGACTCTTGAATGAATGATTGTCTACTTATATATATATATATATATATATATATATATATATATATATTGATAATGAAATGATTGTACAATGATTTTAAAAATATAAAGACTCGAAGGGAGAAACTATAGATAATATGTAAGAAGAATATCAAGAACTAAAATTCTCAATTATAAGTTTTTCATTTATCATGTATTATATCTTTTTATAATGACTATTAAAAAATTTAAAACCACCAATATCAGTTCTAAGCCTGGATGAAAAAGATTGAGAGTATTTTTAAATTCAATAATTTTTGCCCAAACATGAAAAAAATTCTGGTTTCGCCCCTGATTGTGCCTTTGCGAGGGGGTGGGGTAGAGACAAGACCAAATTACAAGAATTACAATAAAAGGTAAATACATGAATGACATAATATGGCCTAATAAAATTTTACCATAAAAAGAAAACATGATAATTATATTTCTTTAATTATATGAGATATGCATACAAATTTTCAAATATAAAATGAGCCGACATGTAGCCACTAATTAGTTTAGTCCGATCTGATTAACTCGTGAGATCAACATCATTTTGTCAGTTAGATTGGCTCAATCTAAGCATAAGCTATTTGGAGTATACAACCTTCACCTCCTACCCAAAAATTTGTCAAGATCTCCTTACATAATTTTTTTCCTCCATATTATTTTTATGGAATGTAAGCCCTGTAGATGAGATGCATAAAATAATACAATCGGAGTTTATTATTGATAAGAAGTAAGTTGAATCATTCCCTCTTTATTCTTCCCTTCTCTGTGATTTTTGTCTGTATGTGAATGAAATCATACAAGTATATGTGCATGTGTATACATCCTTACGCCAGTTTCTGGTTCTCTATATATATAGGTATACATTCTTCACTTTCTCATCAATTTTTCCAAGAACTGTGAACAATTTATAGTTATTAACAAAAATGCACAGTCAAATTTGGTCCAATAACCTTTTCTTCCCTCTCTTTTTTTTTTCCAAGAACTTTCCTGTGTTTTAGTTCAACATTGCATTTTTTTTTTTGTGACGAGGAACCAATCTGCTTTGCAGATTGTAAACCCCGGTCGACCTAATAGGCTACCCACACCAATTAGCCCGAGCCAACGCTTAAGGCTTTCGCTGCCACCCATGAGGATTGAACCCGAGACCTGGGCTTTGCCCAGCCGGTTCTTGCCCACACGTGCTAAGCAGCGGTGGGTAACATTGCATATTTAGTTTTAGTATGGGCAGAAATTAGTTAGAGATGGAATGCGTTATTAGAGTTCTATAAATTGAAAGAAAAAAATTTATTAACGAGTTCAGAATAGTTCAAAATCATTGAAACTTAAAATCATGATTTCATCTGCTTCCATTTTCTACAGATATGGTGAAAGAATATACGAAGTGATCAATGGTTTGGAAGAAAGGAACTCAGTTCTTTTTCAAGTTGGGATTTGTAGCTACTCTAATTTTTTTCCCAAGTTATTTCTTTTGGACAGCTGATCGACCCTTTAGGTTTCTCACACAATCAATGGAAGCAATTTCAAGCCAATTGATGTTATCTTTAAAGGATGTACAAGGCAGCCTTACACCAACAGTAGCTTAAAAACAGGCAAATTGGAATGCACATAGGTCCAGTCATTTGTTTGGATTCAAATAATTATCTAAGTTCGTATACCACAATGACAAAATTGGCGGTATGCATGATTCATGCATATTAACATAAGGCCATGATTGCACCAAAGTAAATGATATTTACTAGGAATGTAGTTTGCCAATCATTTATGTGACAATCACACATTAAAAGTAGAGGAAATGAATAACAAGGATGGAGCACAAAAGGGTCCCTTCCTCCCTCTTTTTTCAATGATTAATTTGGTGTTTCTTCAATTTATAATTTCTCCAGTTTTAAGTGGCTAGTGTCAGTAGGCAGACTAATCTGCGCCCATAGCCCTGAAAGGTAAGTGGATGGCCAGTTGCAGCAACAAGGAAACTAGTTAATCAATAGTAAACTGAGGTACATTAAGGAGGAGCATGTCCAAGGGGCTTATGTTTGATTAATTAGTTGAGCTGATGAAACTATAACTTAGATGATGATCAGTTATCAATCAAAGAGTTCTGTTAGCCTATTTTTTAAAATAGAAAAGAAATAAATAGCATAATATTGTTATATTGAAACATTTGGTCATATGATGTCGCCCTGCATTCGGTCTTGTTGACTTCAGAAGAACTCGGCTCAAGTTCCTTATGTTGAACTGAGGTATCATCTGGCATGTGGTATATGTAAATGTCAGATACATTAAATGTTTATTTTCTTTTCTGTTGAGAAAGGATTGAGTTTAAAGGTTTTAATTTGAAGGTTTTTACTAAGGGTGCTGAGTTTATTCTTGAAAAACTCAATATGTTTGCCTTCTTGCAATAGAGCTACTGTAATGGCGATGGCTGATACATCCACTTCAACTTCGAAAGCTTCTTGAAATTTGGGACAATTAAAAATTTGGGTTGTGCCTAATTTATTCTTAAAGGTTTTTAAGGATGTGCAACTGATCGCTAGTGCAGGAGAATAATTTTGATTTAAGAAAGTTTATAATGGATTTCATGACATACTAAATCCGCATATGACACAATGATAGAAATTAGGCAACCCATGGAAGCTCTAGACTTGAAAGATGGATTTGGAGCTCCAAAAATCCTAAATGGCTGCAACTTCCTTTGGGTCAACTTAGATGCGATTTAAGATATGTTGGGTAGTAAACCACATAATGAAATAACCAGGGAAAAAAAAACCAACAAAAATGAACACCAAGAAATCTAAAACCGGGAAAAAGAACTACGAAGCTACAACACGAAGAAATTCACTATGAAAATGAGAGAAATTGTAAAGATCTCTATTCTCTCATTCTCTTCTTGTCTCCATTCTCTTCTCTTTGCATTGTGCACACAGAATAGACAAATGGACAATTTTCAATATAACAAAAGACGCAATCGTTCAAATGAAATAAGAAAAATAAGGATGAAAAATTGCTCAACCCGATTAGCAACAATGTGATGCTGGGGTTTGGAGCGTTGCAGCGCTTCGCTCTCTGCCTCCAGCTCGACTCAAAGTGCCAACTCTAGAGTATCGTGATTCTCCGCTTTCCGTCTCCAAATCAAGCTCCCTAATGTATGGTGTTGTTGCGCTACATCCTATGACGTTGTAGCTCTCTAATGGGTAGCACCGCACTGTTGTACGATAAAAATTTCGCTAGCAAGGCCTTCGAACCTCAAGCAAGTCAAATATTCAAAATGTTCCAAAAAAGAAGTGTTAAATACTAAAACATCATCAAAATATATCATATGGTACCCCAAGAAGGATTTGAGTATCTCATTCATACATCGAATAAAGCTTCCATTCATAGAGGCCTTCACAAACTTCAAATGTTATATAACATTCGTCTCCAAGGTAAAAATGAATTTGATGGTACCCACAACACATACCCAACTTAGAGAATATGTCAGCACCCTCTAAGTAATATGACATATTTGTTCGGGAAGATGAGAAGTAAACACCACAATGACAAAACAAGCAAGAAAGTAAAAATAGCGAAAAGTAAAGGACACTAAGATTTAATATGGAAAAACCCAAAATAGGAAAAAAAACCACGGAGCCACACCATACCAAGAAATCCACTATGAAATTTGGGAGAAATAAGTACATATCTCTCTTCTCTCTCACTCTCTCTCCTTGCTTCTCTTCTCACATGCACCGTTCTAAATGTCTACATACTCAAAATACAAGAGAAAGCCAAGTAAAATAACCCCAAGAGATGCAATCCTTCAGGAAAACAACAAGTAAACCGTCCAGTTCATCTCACAGCGTTGTAGTGCCAATTTGGGGTGCTGTGGCACTCAAGCCTATGTCTTGCATTGCTGCAGCGCCGTATCTATACTGTTGCGGCACTCTGCTATCTGTCGTTTAGCGCTGGCACACTCGGGAACCCAACGCCAGGGCGCTCGGGTACACAACGCCAAGGCGTTGTACAGAAAAAAAAAATTTCAATATGCAAAGCATCCGAACCCAAGTAGAAGGTAAACCCTCCGCACCCCCTAGCGAACAAGACAAATTTTGAGATCCGAGACAACAAAACAACTTAATTGATCAACACAATCATATTCCACACATAACCATATTCTCCAATAAAAATATTAAGAAATGATATAAAGTTTACTATTATTTTATTTATGGTGAGATTGGCTATCATTCTTCAGCACGAATAAAGTTGGGAGTGCGCACGGGCTGAGGTTATACTGAAAGAGTTGCTTGGTGAGCATGTCATCTATGATTTTTTGTGGAATGTGGTGTTCTTTTGCACTCATATTGTAGTGATGGAGATTTTGATAATAATGACTCCGATGTTACTTGTTAGATCAATTTGGTGTTGTATAAGTGCCAGTTGGAAAAGGCAGCTCCATAGGACCGATGTATGGAAATTGTTATAGCAAGGTGCAAATGAAGTCTAGCATAGGACTTGAAGTTGTCGTATATCCAGCTATTGCTTGCACATAACTTGAAGAAGTGTCCTTGTGTGCATTTAGGAGCATGGGACTATTGACCTCAAACATGGTTGTAAACTAAAGTATTCTTGGTAAAATCGGATTTAGGCTTCGTTTGAGACGGCTTTCTTGCTGCTTCTTAAAATAGCTTTGCATATGCTTCAAAGATGCTTTAAGAAGCAGTAAGAAAGTTGTCCCAGACGAACCCTTAGTTGAAGTTGGCTATGTCAATAGATTGATCTTCTTACCCTTTTACTCAGAGGAATTGGCATTGGCTTGACATTCATATAAAGTTCCCATATCGAATTCCCATGGATGTCTTAAGTATTGGAACAAAAAAAAAATGAAAATCTTTAAATTTATTTTGAGGTTGGTGTTGCATATAAAAAATGTATTACATCAATATTAAAATAAATTTTACGCCTATCTTGATAGAAATTCAATCAATATATTTTTAAATAACTTTTTTTTTCACTAGTATTCCGACTCCTGTCGGAACTCAACTAATATTATATGAATATGAATATTTGGTGACATATTTGAAAATCATATAGTTTGATCCTATATCAGCATTAAAGTCAAATTATTGAGAATTTGATAAAGATGAAAAATAAACATAAATGTTTTATTGTGTGCTTCAAGATTTGCTTGATATTATTACAAATAGAGGAAATTAAATATTAATTTTTAAATTAATAAAATTGTAGTGTTGTTTATGCAATTGTCTTAAACATATATACAAATACTCATTGAAGATTTTTTCCTACAATTATTTGACGGATATTTGTGATAATAATACTCCTCAACGGCTCAACCTTTGCTTACAATGCATCAAGCAATTAGTCGATCAGTCTATTTAAGTATACTCCATCTTGCATTAATTACCTTTTTTCTGATTCTTTTTAAAAATAAAAATACTTAACAAATGCAATTCTCAACACTTTGTTTGGGTTTACTGTTTTTTAAAATAACTTTTTAATACAAAAATTGTGATTTTTATACTAAAAAGTTACTTTAAAAAACAGTAATAAAATTATCCCAAACAAAACCGGGTGGCTTTCTTACAGCTTCTTAAAACAGGTTTTTAGTAAAAAAATTAAGGCTTCGTTTGGGACAAATTTTTTACTATTTCTTAAAGCAACTTTTTAATACAAAAATTAATTTTTTTTAAATTAAAAAACTGCTTTAAGAAGCAATAAAAAAGCTGTCTCAAATAAAACCTAAATTTTTTATACTAAAAATTTACTTTAAAAAATAGTTAAAAAGCCGTTCCAAACGAAACCTAAATCAAAACAAGCATCCACATTAGACGTGTATATCGTACACAATAAGATATTTAAAAAAAATCTCACAAGTATATAGTCTATTAAAATATATAATTTTTTACTTTTAAAGAACCGAGTCGTTTTTAAAATTTTTAGTGCAAAAAGATTAACTATAGTGAATTTTGTAAATCTGTTTTTTCATATTTCTATAGTATTGGGTAGGTAAGGCTTTACTCTACTGTAATACTTCAGATGAAATAATTCCTGTAGCTAAAGCTTGCTTGAATCTTAAAAATATATTTCTATCAAATTTAATAATTTATAATTACACAAAGCAAATGAAAATTAACTCATTATTAATTTTCTAACACATGTAATCTATATTCAAACAACAACAAAAAAACAACCAAATGAGCCCTTAACAACATCATAAACCTTTCAAAAGATCACAGCTGCCATTACACGATCATCAAACTATGCCATGACATAGCTATTACAGTCTCAGTTAAAACATAACACAGTGGCCATTAGCCCCCCGTCAAAAACACTACTCCAAAGTTACAAAAAAAATGGGCATCTGAAGCCCATAAACCCATTCCATCTGTCCAGTCACGGAATGGGGAAAAAGCAGAGAGACCAACCATGCAGAATTGCAGATACGAAGCTTTCTTGAAGTAAGCCAACCAAGCCCAAAAAGAGGCGAAAACTACCACTGGAGAAGTGAAGAGGCAGAGCGGCTTGGGATAGTACATATTTATATATGTTTGTATAAATAGAAATATAGTAGAAGGTAGAGAGGGGTAAAGAAAATGGGAAGGAAAGAGGCTGGCTAATTAGCTACACATAGCTAGCTAACTAGCTAGTCATCGCCGTGGATGTACCAGCACAAGAGCATGGTGGCGCAGCGGCGAAGGATGTAGATCCTGGCCCTCTGCTCGCGCACCAGCGAAGCGCAGCGGCGGGTGAAACCTCCACGGCCGGCCACGTTGATCTTATTCGCCCTAGCCATGGTGGCGGCCGCAGGCCCAGTAACCAGATATATCCTTCTGTATGACACTGCTTAGTTGGCGTTGTTAGGGGTGTACTTGATGGGGGTATTTATATAGAAGAAAACCGTAGATGTGTGATTGTTTCAGAAATAGAGGAGTGGAGGAGGAATATAGTCAGCATCGGGAGTTGAGGACTGCATGGAAAGGCGGGGAGGAGAAGCGGCCAGCTGGCTCGGAGTAATAGATTAATGGCTGAGGGGAAGAACATGGGCGTGGATTAGAATAAAAGGGATCGGGGGAGCGGAATAGAAAAGTGGGAGGGTTAACTTTAGAAATGGAAATGTGTTCGTGCAGGACAAGGCATGGACTGGACAGTGTGCCGGTGGGTGGAAGGTGTGTACTGTGCGTGGGTGGTCCATGGATGTAATTAAGCAATTATAAGAGTTGGGATGTGGGATTGATTGGCTTTTCTTGATCAAATTTGGGTTAATGAGCTGGACGGGTCTAGGATGACAGTTTGACTTCATATGTCACATCATATTTTCCCTTAGTTTTTTAAATTTTAGAAAAAATATATTCAAAGAGATTGGGTCTGAGGCCGAGTGATCGACGGAATACGTTCCTCCTATCTCACCCAGGCTCGAATCCCCTAACTATCCAAACATGTTTTGTGTCAAATTATTCAATTTACATAGGTACAATGCTTGCTGAAGCCAGCCACAAATAAATTTAGTTTGTAACTAATATAAATTTGAACTTTATTCAAATTAAGCTTGAATAAGGTTCAAATGATGTTTGAATATGATTTGATCTATGTTCAATCCATAGTTAATTAAATTCTTACTTGAATCTTATCTAAATCTTATTTGAACTTAGCGTGAACATGATTTAATTTTGATTTGAACTTTCTTTGCATGGCCTGGTTGCATGATGCCTTTTTTATTAGTTTTATGTAGAATCTGATTGTGTTGATTAATCGAGTTGTATTATTGCCTCTGACCTTAATTCAATCTATTGAGCTCGATTGGGGGGGATCCTCCCCCTGCTTGGGTTTGGGTGCTTTGCACTTGAAAATTTTTTTCTAGTACAACCACATAGCTCTGCAGTCTGCAGTGCAGTATGCCTGAATGCCCTAGTAATAGACCGTATGTTAACTCTGCCAATTTTTTTTGGGAGTCCATATAAGTTCAAATCGCAAACCGTCATCGCCATAGCATTGTTATTGTACTATTTTAATCACACAAATTTTTTAGTAATTTTTTAGCACTAGTGAAAATCCTTAATAAATTGGCACCTATCGGTACAAGTGAAAATTTTGGTACTATCATATGTCCGTTTTACAAACCGATTTCACCAATATTTTTTAAATAAAGTGATCTATTTTATGAATATTTTTCTAAAATTTTTGAAGCCCCAAAATTTATTTTATGAATTTAATACTAAAAAAAATTGATTAAATTAATTATATAATATTAAATTATTATTATGTTATTAAAATATCTTAACCCACTTAAAATCTTTTATTAAAATTTATTTCTCCAGTCGGCTAATGGCTAAAAGAAATGGTAAGTATTTGAGAGGAAAGAGAAGAGAGAAAAAGAAAAAGTTTAGATTTGGAGGTCGTGGAGCGATATTCGTCAGTCGAGCCAGTTGGAAAATTTACTCAACTCGCTGTAAGGAATCATTACCCTATTTTTGATTTCAAATTTTTTATGTATTTTATATTTTTTTTGATCAAATTAGTATTTCCGTTATAAAAAAATGACGATAATTTTTTATTGGTAAAACTTTCACTATGTAACTTTTTATATGTTATAGAGATTGAGATTTTGAATGTTTTGAGTATTTATTTGAGATTTTTCACCATTTGATTTTAAAAATATAACAATTTTTGCCTACTAAGAAATTTATTTTAACATCTAAAAATAGTGATTTTATTCAACTAAAGCTTCTGAATGTTATTTTATACAATATTTGTCAATTTGATTAAATTTTGAATATGTGATTTTTTACTCAGTATGATTTTTGTTGTCTATCTTTTTGACATTTTGACACTTTCTGCACTTTCTGAATTAAGCTTAATTATGCTTTATTTATTGCAATACGTTGAAATGAATGTGGATATGTGATTGAGTAATAGCTGATCGTTATTACTGTTGTAATACTATGATAATAATGTGTGTATAAAAGACAAGTAAAGATTTATTGACCGTTGGTTGGAGACTGATTGGCTTGTATAGGATGGTGGGCCAATGTGATTTTCTTTAAATATTGTGATTTAGTGTTATCCTCTACCGATTCATGTGATTCTTATTGGGAGTTATAAGAAAATGATTACTGTGTCGATAGACGGCGGGCAAAAGAGTGATGACTCTATTTACTGAGCCAAAGATTTATTGATACTGGTACAATATTGAAAAACATCATGATAATAAGGACTTCTTACTTTTTTAGTGTGACTACTGAAATGCATATTCTTGAGGTATTATTCTTGTTATTGTATGAATTTATTGTTACTACACGGATTTACTGTTATTGTATTATTCTACTGCTCCTGCCACTATTTGTTATTTTTATCGATTTAGATATTGATACTATTTAATACTATTGATTCACTATATTGATATTAAGTATGTGATATACTGAGTACGTGATCTAAAATATCTGAATAGTATGTGTACACTCTTATATGATTTTACTATATTGACATAATTTTGACAGTCTTTATTAATATTTTGATTTGATGCTTTATATGATTTATGTACTGATTGGTATTACAGATACGACGATTTATTTATAAATTTGACACTCATATTAATTTATTATCTTCCACACCTACAGTTTCACTATTTCTACACTGATTCAATGATCATATGAATATAATTGTTATGATTTGACTATTGACTTACATATTACTTTTTTGTCGTGCTTTGAGTTTAGTTGTAGATTTTGGTGACCTGTTGGGCTTTTTAAGCTCATTATATGTGGTATAATTATTTTAGATCAGGGCAGATGATCAAGAGTGTAAGATTAACCCTAATTACTCATGCTCTATTTCTTTTTATTTTAGTTATTCTTTTGCACTCATGATAGAGTAGTTATGATATGATTATATAGATCATGAGTAGTGTATATGAATTTGAGAAAATGAATTGTAAAATTTATTTTTTATGTTTATTACTGATATGTGATATTAGATAGCTTTGGTTGTTATTTATTAAAATTTAAAAGAATAATTTTTTCAAATTAAATTTTGGGGCATCACAGCCCCAACGTTGCATGGTTTTCTTAGAGAAAGACAGAGTAGATCACTGCGGTGCTCCAAACCCTGACACTATCAGGGGGTGCCGTGGCGCTCCAAACTAGAGTTGTGAGACAAGTTGTTAGTTTTCTTTCTCGTTCCTCATTAAGGGTTGCATCCCTTTGTGATTTTTTATGTTCTCTTTGTATCACTACAGGAAAAACATCATTTTCCGACGGCCAATTTTCGTTGAAAAATGACCAAAATTCGTCAGAAATTAGTATTTTCGACGGATTTCCGACGAAAATATTTACGCCGGTAAAATGCGCTTCGAAAAAGTG
The DNA here is from genome assembly GCA_019925795.1 of Dendrobium chrysotoxum. Lineage (NCBI taxonomy): Eukaryota > Viridiplantae > Streptophyta > Magnoliopsida > Asparagales > Orchidaceae > Dendrobium > Dendrobium chrysotoxum. Next base: position 74,606,740 of record CM034313.1, read on the forward strand.
CTACCGGCGTTAAAAAATTTGTCAGAAAAATTTTCGGTGAAATTCCGGCGAAAAATCAACCAAAAATATTTCTGGCGGATATAGACTCTGTCGGAAAAAAAATGAAAAAAAAAATTAAAACAGCATCAGCCCGCTAAAGCCACCCCTCCAACCCAGATGGGCTCACCCGTGACCTGTCCACCACCCGCCTTGCGGGGCCCCATGACCCGTTGCCTGCTGACCCCGCCCTGCTCTGGCTCACCCTTGACCCGCTGCCCGCCCCGCGTGACCTGCCTGTCGCGCGCGCCTGCTTTTGGCGGGATTCGAATCTCCGCCATTTAGCACTCCGCTGCCCGCCTAACCATTATGCCACCACTGCAAAATGAGGTAAATAATGAGTTAATTTTTATTTATATTAAAAACAACAGAATATGTAATTTAACAATAAATTATAAAACTTTTTAATTTATATAAAAAAATTAATATATTTAAAGATCAAAATAATTAATATATTTAAAATATTTAAAAGCGAGTTGCTATTTTATTTAAAATATAAACTTAATAAAAATTAAAATAATTTAATTAATTATTATACTTAATTTAACAATAAATTATTAAAAATTTAATTTAATTTATTTTAGCAATATTTAATTTAATTTAATAAAATGAATAATTTTAAATATTTTTAATTATCATTTTCCAGAAAATCTAAAATTACGCCGGAAATCCGCCGAAAAAGGAGGAAAATCCGCCGGAAATTCCTTCCAAAAATTCGTCAGAATTCCGCCGGAAACATTCCGTCTGAAATTCGTCGGAAAATCAATCGGAATTTCTGACGGATTTATTTCCGCCAGAAATTTCGCCGGAAATCCGCGTTTTTCCTGTAGTGTATGCTAGTGTGAGAACAGTGTAATGATGAAGAGAAGCAATGAGAGACGAAGAGAAAATATAGATCTGTGCTATTTCTCTCAAATTTTTATAGTGAATTTCTTGGTGTGGTGTAGCTCTGTTATTTTTTTCCGATTTTTAATTTTTTCCACATTAAATCATGGTGTTCTTTATTTCCTATTGCATTTTCTATTTCTTGTTTGTTTTGTTGCATATTTCACTTCCCCAACATTTCCCAGCAAGCTCATTTCACAATACCAATCTTGATATCCCATCCACAACGAGCCGTCTCTTCTGTTGACATATTGTTGGTCTGGTTGTTGCCTTCCCCAATGAGCTCCCGTTGCAAAATCCTCCTTCAAACCCATCGGTGAGCCCTCCCATCAAATAATAATTTCCTCAGGCATAGTGTCAGTCTCATTGGTGAGTCCCCAGCGAACTACCATGGCAATCATGCAATGTAATCTCCAGCATCCAACAAACTGTGTCAGTCTCGTTCAGAAGGCCCCTAACATGAAATCCTAATTATGTGATGCCTCCTTTAGCGAGCTTCGTTGACGTGAGTTAGAATTTGATTTGAACATATGCAAATAAGATTCAAACTAATGTTCAAATTTTGATTAATTTGAACTTTCTCCTCGAAGAATGAGATTCAATAAGCAATCTATATATGTAGGAGGAAAATTTTGGTCTGAAATGAACTTTCAGACATATTTTTTAAAGAAATAAAACAACATTTATTTTTCTCACATATGATTTGATGATAGTTCATCCAAATGCTTGGATTAATCGTCCTCAAAGAATTTCCATCAGAGATCAAAAAGTAAGATATTTTGTAATTTTCTTTAAAAATAGGCGGTTTTATTAAATTATATGTCCCTTTTATAAGATCATAATCAAAACATTTGTAAAGGATTATATGTTATAAAACAATATATATATTATCCTACACTATAAATGAATGTCTTGTAGTTCTAAAATATTTATCTATTGTATTATAGGGTGAATAAATGTAATCATTAATTATTTTTTATAGAACATACAATATTATATCACAATAAATGAATTTCATAGATTTTTAAAATATATATTGTATTGTGGTTTAAATATATGTAATAAATGATATCCTGAATTTTGTTCTTTTTTAAAGAAATTAAAAAATTAAATATATTTTTTATAACTCAAGCACACACACATACACCTTCATACGCATCTCTTCTCATTAAACATATTGCAAAAGAATACTTAAACCCGCAGATAGACAGCTGTCGTTGATTACTTTGTATTTATGAGAATAGGGTACATACATTTTTGTTGTGGGATAATAACTAAGGTTTCATTTAGTATAAAAAATTTTTTAAATTAAAAATTTTATATTAAAATTCTACTTTAGAAAATTATTTGAAGTGAAGTCTAAGATTTTATATGGGATAATTTTTTTACTATTTTTTTAAAATAACTTTAAATATATAAATCTATTGAATTAAAAAATTTTATACTAAAAATTTATTTAAAAAATAATTTAAAAACTATGCAAATGAAGCCCAAATAAATTTCTCGAAGTAGGACTCGAGATTCGTGAATTTGGAGATTTATGTGAACAAGATGAGATTTCTTTTCCTTTTTTCTTTTTTATTTCCGAAAGGCTGATTGTGTGGAATCCAATGCGTAAGAAGGAACAGAAGTGCTCTATTGGGGGCCCTGAGACGCTGTACTTATTTTATGAAGATAATTATATATTATGCTGTACGAAAAATCATTATTGATAAGTTATTGTAAAAATTAATTTGTTAGCATAATTTTTTTAAAAATATTATAAAAATCACTAAATAAAAATTAGTGATTACACTCTGAAAATTAAGGCTTCATTTAAAAATTTTTGTACTAAAAAATTACTTTAGAAAATAATAAAAAACTTTTTCAAAAATAATAAAAGTACTGTCCCAAATAAAATTTTCATCAACTTTCAAAATATTAAATACATGATGTTGATTTACGTAAATATACTTATTTCGAGAGGAGCAAATTTTGAGCAATTCATCTAATTTTAATTTAAATTTGATTAAATAGCCCTTAAATCGGTTGGTGGGCGAGCACAAGTGGGTACCTCCCATCTTGGGTTCGATTCCCTCGGGCGGCAGCGCCCCCTTCTGGGGGATCCAAGACGCGTCAGTCACGGATTCTAATGGATGTGGGTAGCCCGTTCTGGTCGATCGAGATTTACGGACCGCCAAGCACTCTCTCCAGCTTTGAATTTTTTTTTTTTGATATTTAGGTCAATTAAAATAAACTCACATACACATCATATACACAAAGACTCGAACTCAAAATCTCTTAATTGAAAGTCTAGCTCTCAACCAATAAACCATAATAAGTTGTATCAGCTTTGAAATCTGAAACCCCGTACCCTTAATTATCTCTTGTGCTCACATTCACCTCTTGGCGTTAAACAACTCGATCGTAGCTCTCTCTTAATTTCTCCGCCCCCACATCCATAGTTTTGGATTCCGATTTCGTTATCTCCCATTCCCATATATGTTAGCGTATACTAATCTGTGGTCCAGTCGTCAATAGATGATTTGAATTCTCGACAAACTCAATCTCACAAGGGATTCTGTACTGGCCGTGAAACCGCATGTCCTCAAATTTCACATGCCAGCTGTGGCTTTTCGAGCCTCCATTGCCTCTTTTTATACAGTCCTCGTATGAGCTGTGGTCGGCCATATTTGAAGTTTATGCCGTTGACTCAGTTACAGCTGGAGGTTTCTTTTGTTTTAACCGAGGTAAAATTCGATAAGATTTGATTCGATCATGAGGATGCGGAGAACGATTCACGATCGGGTTCGGACGCAGTTCACTGGATTTTAAGGAGAAATTATTTTATGCGGAGTCTGGACATAGCTCTGTGTCCGAATTCCTATAAAATCGTAATATTTGGATCATACACGTGGATATTCATTTCTATTTCGCATTTAGTTTTTTGTCTTGTAAGCCCGACCGACCCGGCCCGGAAATTTCATGTTAAAATTTAGGGTTTAGGTTGACGCTCCTTTTTTAAATGAAAATACCCGCGAAAGTTTTGATACCTTTTGATACCTGCTGAGAAAGAAGATATGAGGAAAAGCTGATGAAGATGAAGACTAGTTTGGAGGAGGACGTTCATTCTTTGAGCAGATGATATGCCCACAGGACGCAGAGTCTGAAAGGAGGTATGCAAACGTCCAGAAAGAGGAAGAGTTGAAGTTGAAAGAACTACAGACTGAAGGAATGATTCTGTACACTTAGGAAATACGTCGGGAGTCCGAGGGGACAGCGCCCCTTGGCGGGATTCAAGTCCCACTTTTTTTTGTTTTGTTTTGTTTTTCAAGTCCAACTTGTTTTTAGAGCTTGTAAGTCGTTTGTACTCTGTGATTTGTAGATCATTTGTGTTTTGAAGATCGTAGTAAAAGCAAAGTGTTTATATGCCTTTGTGGGAGAACACATACTTCTGTAAATCAACTATGTAAAATTTTCAGTGATATTTTCGTTTATTTTAAAGCTTTCTAAGCTTTTTCAAAGATGTGTATTATAGAAACTATGTGAGAAATGATTTTTTTTGTTGTGTATTGTTCATCTGTATTGTTGTATACTACTATGTACTGTTATGTATTGCTATATATTGTTGTATATTACTGTGTATTGCTGTTGTGTACTGTTGTATAATGATGTGTATTATTATGTATTGTTGTGTATTGATATGTATTGTTGTATATTATTGTGTATTGATGTGTATTATTATTGTGTACTGTTGTATACTGTTATTGTGTAGCACTGTGTAAAATGCACAATGTATTGCTAAGTATTGATGTTTACTGATGTGAATTCAAGCTTATATGAACCAAACATAAACTTCGAATCCAATTGAATTCATATATAACAAATAGTAAGCTTCATAAATTGGCGACTCTCAAATTAGTTGAGTTGCCTTTAAGTTGTTCTATGATTATTAGGTCATGATTAATCTTTAATGGATTAATATCGTCACAATTATTGAAGCAGCAACACTTTCCTGTCTCAGGAATTCAAGCGCAATGAATTTTTTTTATCTTTTATTTTACACGTTACAATTCTTTAATTTTCTATGTTATTTAATAAATGCATTCCTTATAAAAAAGGATCAATAGCGTATCTATTGCCTTATGCAAATATAGGATTTACAGGAAAAACCAGTGGGATAGCTTCCTATCAGCTTCATTTTTCAAACCTTAACCATATTGACATATAGTAAATATCTTCTCAATTGTGTTTCAAAAATTTTACTGTCTACAATGGTATTATGGCTTGGCTCGTCATCCCGCATTCTAATGGTGAAATTCTATTACAGCGGTACATTACAGTACATGGCACAATACAAAGTAGTATACATCGGTACACAACATCAAAATGAACAAAAATTAACATATCAAAATTATTTCCAACAAAATTATTTAAATGAACATGTACAACAATTAACATATCAAACACACAAACAGTATGCTGATTTCAACACAAATGAACCAAGCGTATTAGCTTACAATATCTAAATTCAAGAGCTTGCACAAAAAATGTAGACTTTTTTGTTGCAGAAGTACATAACAACTAAACCACCAAAGCCAAGCTACAGAGGAGAAAGCAAAACACTTAGTAAGTGGCTTAAAGACAGCAGGGAACGAAAAGATGAGGCGCGTGCTCAAAATACACAGCTCAACGCTGTCGTATCCGTCGCCAGCCTCGCTGCCGCGGTGTCTGCCATTCTTGCTGCCACTGCAGGCGCAGCTTCCATAGAAAGTGACTTCATATCTCGCACCAACCATGACATTGCCTCCGCCGCCACTCTTGTGGCATGCAGTCCATTGAGGCTGTCGAGGCTCTTTGGGCCAAACGTGGACACCTAGTCGCCGTAGTCGCCTTCGCCCTCACTGTCCAAACTACCGGCGACATTGTTGCTCTCACCACCTTTGTGGTTGTAGGTAATAAAAAACTTTGTATTCTCTAACAATTTAGTATGATATAATGGAATAAATCGTCATTAATAGCAGCACTGAGAGGAGTCGAACCGTTGAAAGTATGAGTTTTTAAAAGAAATGTGGAACATCGCAGCCATTATTTCCGTGGAGAAGGCAAATTTGGGTCATCCGAGCCACCATTCTAATGAAGAAGCGAGGGGTTCGAGCGGGGAGGTCATGCCTGAGGTGGAACGTTAAAATACTGCAATTTTCAAGTTGTCAGGAATTTAAAATTTCACTATAGGATTAAAATTTTCACCTTGGGTCAGGTCGGGTTGTCGGGCTCCTGGCGTCAGTATTTTATTGAAGTCCGGATGCAAAGCTATGTTCGGACTCCGCACAAAATAATTTCTCGATTTTAAGAGATGTGACTATTTGAAATTATGCAACTCATTTTGATCTATTGGTTGGTGGGAAAAGAAAATTATTTGGAATTGAATTTATGAATTTTTATGAGTCCTCATATATATATATATATATATCTATATGATGATTTTTTAGAAAATTGTGTGCCTCACAGATTCATTCAAAATAGAAGGATATGTTAATTTAGAGTTGTTTATGAATCATATTTAATTATATTGAAAATATTAAATGAAAAAAGAATAAAAAATAGTGAAAATTTTTAGAACAAGAAGCTGTAAAATTTATGTAAAATGTGCTAAGAAAAATAGAAATAATCTAGAATAAGAGACTATAACATTTTCTATCATCCAATAATTAGGCAGAAAAGTCATATCATTATCCAGTAACACAAGCAAAAGTGATAAAGACCAATATCAAAAAATGAATGACTGAGTTCTTTAAATTTCAAATTTCTTCTCAGACTTTTTTGATTCAGAGCACACAAGAATCTGCATATTTAAGTAGAGAAGCTTGCTGTAGTGTTTTATATATATATATAACAAAAGAACAATACATTGTAGGAGTAGAAAATTTTATTTGTATTTGACAGCCCTTCGAAGTCATGAGCAGAAGAGAAGACTCTTAGAAGATCAGACTTACAAAGAATAGGAAAAATTATTATGTGCAAACACGGGACGGCGTCCAAAAATTAGAACGCGTCACGTCCCTTTTTTGCTATGTACCGCTGTGTACCGGATGACGTGGCACGTTCTGATTAGTCTCTGGACCATCCGGTGTCCGTACAAAATAATTTCTCGTAGAATAGAGAGGAGGCTCAGTGCAAGCACGTAGGAAGTAGGTTTAAAGTATATTGACATCCAAAAATTTTATGATTCTTAATTTCAATATTTTCATTGTAAAAAATATCAATCATATGGATGTCAAAGTATGAGCTTAAAAAACATCAACAATTTTTAGCCCATCTATCATGCCCGACCAAACATAAAATGATAATCATAGATGATAGTTTTTACATAAAATATGATAACACCATATAACTTTAACCATGTTGGCATAAAAATCTTCCAAAAAGTCGCAAAGATAGGTTTATTAATTTCATTTCACTCAAAAAAAATCATGCCCTTCACCTTTAAGAGATTTAGTATAAATGATGTTTCTCATTGTTGCTTTAGAAAGAATGGAAAGATCCCAACTATTTTGGTTAGTGATGACATTTAAGAAAGTTAAAAAGAAGGGGAATGACTGTGAGAATCTAAAAGCCAAATACATTATGAAGAGATTTTCTATTTATCTAGGGGTCTCAGATGTTGACATCCAATTTGATATCAGTCACTTGCACGGTTTTATCACTTGTATTTGGTAATTCGATCCACATTCCTGCACGTTGCACCACTGTTTTTAATGAAGATTCAAATCGTGCATTTGTTTGGATTGAAAAATATAGTTTTGAAAAAGATTTAATTTTCTTTGGGAAATGTTTAATTTCTGGAATTTTAAATTTTATAATCGAACACTTATTATGAATGATATATCACCTTGAAAGGTGAACGTATCGTTCTCTAATAGGTTCAGATTACAAATCTTTGAATTTATCATGATTATTATAATCAAACTCAAGGAGAAACAATATATGATCCCGAAGAATCAAAATAATGTTTAATCAATTATTTGATTATGTTAATCTGAATAGGATCATTAATTTCATGATCAGAACTATGATTATAATTGACATATCTATCCGAAGAAAGAAGATATCAATCATTATCAATAGTTTGAATATGAAAATAACGATCGCCATTTTTTTGTTTTGATTTCCCAAAGATAATTAATTAAAGATTTTGAAAACTTGATTTTGAAATCAGGTCTGGGTTTCTAAATCTCCAACGAGCGTAAGCCCTCGTAGTTAATTACATCGTAGGAAAACAAAAATTTCCTACGAAAACTCTCGATTAAAATAGCGATACGAATTTCATTTAAGATTTCAACGTTTGATATCAAGGGAGGTAGGGACTGGAATTTTCAATCGGGAATAGTTCAATGTTGAACACTATCTTAAGTGTTGGGCTTGAATTTGATTGAAAGAAATTTTTAATTTGAGTGGTTAATTTTATTAGAAACTGGGAATTAGATTCCCAGAAGGTTGAGGTCTTAGGATTGAAGACATGCCTCAGAACCTAAGTCTAAAATTGGGTACTGAGAATCAGTGACCCGAATCCTAGCTAATGCAATGCAATCTGGACTTACCCCAGCCTGGATTGGGGAGCCAGCTAAACCACCCAAACGCTTTTAAAACCATGAGTCAAAGTCTTTATGAAAGAGTGGTTAAGGATGTTATTTAAGATTGAGTTTGAGGAGTTGGGGTCGACATCTAGAGCAGATCCTAATTGACCCCTTAACACATGTTGGGTGAAATATCTAGATAAAAATGTAATTAAGAATTAGACTCAATTTTAATTTGTTACTAATGCGATGCATGCTAGTTGACTCGATGAAATGCTTAAATCAAAATGAAGCAGTTTTAAAATAGGTTTTATCCTAGAGATTGCACAACATCCCCTTGAACAGAACTGCACGCTAATAGGTCAGGTGGTCTGCCAAAACCCGCAGGCGGGGAGGTGCCTAACAAGGTAGAGAAAAGTTCAATATGATGCATGAAAAACTCCCGGTGAGTCTGGGCTTACTTCTTAAGAGCGTTAGAGTTTCTATCTGAGCTTAAATTTTTTAATTTTGTTTAAATAGAAAAAGTTTATGACCGTACCCTCATGAGCCTCCGATCGGGTTCCAGGTTAAAACAAAATCGACATGCAATAAGCGCCAAATAAACTACTAAAAGCATGCGGGTCCTTAATCGCAATAAACACATAAATCAAATCAATTGAATAATTGAATTAATTAAATAAATGTTTAAACTGAAAGTCCATAGGCAAGTGCCCTTAATTATACAACCCAGGGTCTGCAGGAAAGTAAAGTGGCCGGGTACCACTGACTACAACCCGTATTCTACTCCTAAGACATAAGTGACTTTGAGATTTGAGATTCTTCTCGTTCTTCACTTCTTCTTCTTCTTGGAACTCCTTGGATTGTCGGGTCTGGATATCCAAATGAAAAGAAACTCCCCCCGAATATGGGTGTTATCTTTTCTCTTTGGATATTTAAACTTCATCCTAATTTGGATCTCCAAATGGATAGGAACTCTCCCCTAAGGGATGTTCCTTCCTCTTTGGATTCCAAATTGGATGTTTAAACATCTCAATCTCAAAGTACTTTAAATTTACAACTTAATTTACATTCAAATTACATCAATTAAAAATTAAAAATCTAGACTCAACAACCTGCAGGGTTATCCTAATAATCAGCAGTTTATATTTGACATCCCAAGCAGTTATATATTTAAAATTAAAATGCTCAATCACAGCCACACTTGGCTATGCTCTTTTTGATTTAAAGGGGGACTTAAGTAATTTTCTGGAGCACATGTGCAATTTGATAATTATAATTTTACCCCCTTTATTTAATGCCCTGTATGAGCATGGCCACCTGCATAAGATTGAATTAGTATAAATCATTCCTAACATAAGGGTAGATCTATCGTACAATCAATCATATCACAGAATGCAGTAAATAAATAAACAATCACAACAATTCTATGTCTAGCAAACAGCATGCAGTGAAAGCTCGAAAACCCGGCACACAGCAGAAAAGTAAATACCGGCCTAGCCTAAAACTAGAGTTGATTGTCCTAGCAAACCATCTAAAGTGTGTGAGATAGGCTGTGTGGCTTTGATATGTCCTAGGTAGGCACTTGATTGAAGTTGCTTGAGGTTCAAGTTAGTTGAAGGTTTAAAGGAGATTTTAATTGAAGTTTAAGTCTTAATGATTTGAAATTGATTTTAAATTTGATTTTAATTATTTTTTGGACACCACCTTTGTTTCACACCGAGGCCGTGAAGTTTATTTCACCTTCCTTGGGGCTAATTTAATAGCCTCGTAGGCCTGGGTTACCTAGTGGTATCCGATATAATTAAGTGATTTGAGTTTGATTAAGGTTTAAAGGTTGATTAAATTTTAATTAAGATTGGTTGGTTGCTGGTTTTAAGTTTGACTTAATATTTTCTGGAATTTTTGATAATTATTGAATTTTGGAATTTTTTGGATTATTTTAATGATTTAATTAAGGGGTTAAAAGTTGTCTTTTTGATTTAAAGTGTTTTCTGGAAATTTAATATTTTATTAAAATACTAGACCTTAATACGATCAGTTAGACAGTAAGTATGCTGAAATTGGATTTTTCTAGATTTTATTATGAAGGTTTGAAATTTTGACTTGAATTTGAACTAAGTTTGGCCAAAAGTTGACTTTTTCAAATTTGTTTGATTTCTGGAAACTTAACATTTTTAATGAATATTAGACCTTAAGATGAGTTGTATGCCTTTGAGTTTGCTCAATTTGGAGTTTATTTGAATTAGTTATGAATTTTTGAAATTTTGAGTATTTATTGAATTTTTGAAATTGTTTAATTAAAGCCATTTTTATGATTTGAATCCAAATGACCTCCAAACTCCTTGAAATCAACTCCAGAGGTCAGGAATGACCTAAGGAGTGATTTCCAAGTGTTTGGAAATTTTCTGGAATTTTTAATTATTTTTAATTAATTTAATTAATTAAATATTAAATTTCAATTAAACTCAAATTAAACTTAATTTTGAAGTCCAATCAAGGGGCTTTTATTTTTCATTGATTAAGGGTTTGATTCTGGTCAGTTTGAGATATTATTTGTATTTTTTGGATTTAATTTTGATTTATTAGAATTTCTGGAAGGCTTAAAGGCTTAATTAAGGTTCAAATTTGATTAGGTTAATTAAGGTGCTTAATGATTTCAAAATCCAGTGGAAAATTTTCTTGGAGTTGTATGTGTCACTAGGTTTGAATGTTCAAAGTTTCAACTCAATTGGAGATGTATCCTAATTATTAAAATTTTTCTAAGTTCTCTAATTAAGATCCTTAATTATTGTCCTTAATGATGTCATTAGGTTTTGTGGATTTAAATCAATGTTCAACTAACCCTTGGACAAATATATATAAGATGCACATATCAAACAATCAATCCTAAATCTAAGAGAGTCTTAAAGCTAGGTGGTGTGTGCACCCTAAATATTCAAATCAAATTAAAGCTTAATTAATTGAAGGATTAATCAATGAATAATCAACAAAGTGATTATACATTGATTAATCACTAATCCACACAAATTCTATTCATATACTCAACTTATGCTTAAAATTTCAAGAGGATCTCTCAAATATTTAGAATTTAAATACATATAATTTCAAAATGGGTTTTAAAATATACTTATATATAAAACCTATATTTAATAAAATAAGTTTTAAAGTAAGATAATTAAAAAAATATCTTCACTTAAAATAGTTTGAAAGATCCACTGATTTTTCAAAGTGATTAGAGAATAAATTCTTAATTTTGAAAATATATAATATAATATTGAATCAAATATTGATTAAGTAATGGAATAATTAAATAATTAATATTAATTAAAGTAGATTAAATTTTTGATCCCTGAAATTAACTTCAAATTAAAATACTTAATTTTCTAAACAAAAAATTGAGATATTATATTAAGATTTCTGATTTAAATTGAATTTGATTTAAATTTTTGAAGTTTAAATAGTAATTAAATATATTTAAAATAATTTAAAATCAATTACTATTTAAAATAATCTTTAAATTGAGTTTAAATTGAATATTAAATATTTTTGAAATTTTAATATTATTTAAAATAATTTTAATTGAATTTTATTTAAGTTACTTGAATTTAATTTAATTAAATATATAAACATTTGAGAATATATATATATATATATATATAACTTTAATTTCAGAATATTTGAATTATTTAAGTTAATAATAATTAACTACTTAAGTTAATATTAATTAATTATTAATTAAACCTTTGAAAATTAATTAATCATGAATTATCTAAAATATATAATATATTTTAAATATTTTTAATTTTTAAATTCTAAAATTTTAGATATATAATATTGATTAATTTTTTTAAAATAAATTTTAATTAATTTTATAAAGAAAATAGATTTTTAAACAATTTTAAATAATGATCTTTAATCATTATTAATGATTGGGCAGTGGAGGCCACGTGGCGGACGTGGGTTTGCTGGATCAAAGAGAAATGGCGGCTGCCAATCATTACAAAGGCAGTGGGACCCGCTCCTCTCACTTATCCATGCTGGCAAGAAATGAGGACCACTTGATCCTCCGCCATCTTGAATCAAGGGCTCAGATCGAGCCAAACGAGAGAACAGGCCGCATGAAAGGATCCACCGCTCAGGATCAAATGGAATGGTGTGATTTGAACCGTTGATCATAAGATCAACGGCTCAAATCATGAGCAGTTCATGCAAACCAGAATTCACGCCCTAGAGAAAGAAAAAGGCCTCGTTCTCTCAAACCAATGAATTAAATCAAATGAAACTTTAGACCTGAATTGTATACATGAACAGAAATGATAGGGAATAAGTTTTAGTGTTTGAAAAGCACTTTGTGATAAGCTAATTTTCTCTAAGTGCTCCTAACTAGGGTTAGGTATATACCTCTATATAATTGACGGATTTGAATTATCAAGGATGTTCTGAACTTGTAGTCTATCCTAGATTATTTATTTAGGAGGCGTCAAGGGCTGAGGAAGTCCGGATCTCGAGTTACAGGCCTAGGACGGTCTTCAAGCAAGGGTGGCCGAAAGTTCACCGTCGGCCACCTCCTTTCGCCGGATTTTGACTTGAAAGACGTAATGGAGATTAATAGGAGCTCGAACGAACAAAGATTAGGGTCTGGGATGGCTTCAAGAGAGAGAGAGTGTCAAATTCAAGAAACCGACTCTAAATGAGGCTTTGCCCTATTCAGACCTCTCCAAGCCAAAATGGATGGCTAGGATGATTTTTGGGGCTTGCTGGGATGTTGCCAGGTGTGCTGGAGTGGTTAGGAACACGTGGGAGAGGATAAGGCAAGGACATGAGGTGTAAAGGGGTTGTCCTTGCCTAACCGTCTTGGGACCATGTGCATTGGATTGATTCCTAATCCAGAGCTTAATTTCAGCTTAAGAACATTCCAGAGAATGTTTAAAGATGTTAGAATGGTTTTGGATGAAGTGGAGAATGATTAAGGCTAGCTTGACCATCTTTGACTACCCTAAATCGTTTGATTTGAATATTTGACCAATCTAAAGCCATTTGGACTGCTGAAGTGGCAGTAAAGGGGTTTTAGAGAACTGCTTGAATGGTTAGAGAAGGTTGGAATGGTTTAGATTAAAGTAGAATGGAATTAACATAGAGATTTTGACCATTTAATGGTCATTTGACCAATTATTGACTGGTTTGACCAGTCAATGATCCCTTGAGACTGAGGTGGCATGTAGTGGATGGGTTTGAGCTGGTTGGGTGTGTTAAAAGGGGTTTGAAAAGATTAAATAAGTATTAATGTAAGCCAATGGATGTTTAACTAAATATGCATGTTGACTTTAGTCAAAATCCATAGGATTTAGCTTAAGTTAAATTTTAATATTTTTTTTAAAACTTTATAATAGAGTGAGAACAAGGGATTGATATGCTTTGAATGAGTTGATTCTTTAAAAGTCGTTGATTTGATTCAAATGAGTCAATTTTGACTAGAGTTAGACTCAATTGACTAAGTCAACTATTGAATGGGTCAATGGGTCCAGTCAAATCCAAATCATTGGGGAATGTGATCAAAGAAGTTTGACAGGGTTTTGAATGCAATCAAGGTTTGATTTAAAGTGTAAAAGCTTAAGGGTTGATATGGTCAACCTAGGTTGACTGGGTCAACTAGGTTGACCTAGGATCAAGGGTTGAGCTCAACAGGTTTGATGTGATGAATGAGGTCTGGTAGATGTGGTTTGAGGGTTTGAATAGGCTATTTGGATCAAATGACCCATTTAGGCCTTTAATGGGCCTAATGGGTCAACTAGGTTGACTTGGTCAACCAGGTTGACCCAGGGTCAGGGATTGGGTTCAATCAATTCAGAATGACATTCTGAGTCTGCTGGTGATGGTCTCAAAGTCTGGGGAGGTCATTTGGTTAAAATGACCTATTTTGGCCCTTAATAGGCCTTTTAGGTCAACCCTGGTTGACTTGGTCAACCAGGTGGGTCCAAGGTCTAGAAATAGGCTCGACAGATTTGAAATGACATTTGGAGACCAATGGAGGTGGTCCCAGGGTCAGAGGAGGTCATTTGGTCAAAATGACCTGTTTTGACCCATAAAGGCCTGTTTGGTCAAACTATGTTGACTTGGTCAACCAAGTTGACCCAGGGGCTGGAAGTGGGTCCAACAGGTTTGGTTTGACATTTGAAACTTGCTGGAGGTGGTTGCATTTGATTTGGAGCTCATTTGGTCAAAGTGACTATTCACACCCCATAGGGGTATTTTGGTCATTTTGACCCCTGGTCAACTGGGGGTCAAATTGAGTCCAACAAAATACAGTTTAATGCTCAATGGGTCATAATCAAGGGTCTGGATGTGATTGGAGGCTTTGGAGAAAGCTCCAGGGTCAAAATCCACTGGGTGGTAGGTCCAGTGGCATAGATTGTAAATATTTAAAGGTTTTACAGCCTTTGGATTTCAATTCAGTTTCTGGGGTTAGAGACCTCAGAATGAGCTCAAATTTGGAGGGTTGCCTCTAGAGACATGTCACATCAGTGTGGAACTGATAGACATTGAATCAGAGGTCATTTGATAGGGTTTTGAAATATTCAAAGATTTGCTGGAAAAGGCTTTCAGGACTTAGACCTTTGGTCTTGGATTTGAATCTGGAAATATGGTTTTGAATTGGATTTTGAGCATGAATGATAGGATTTGAATTAAGTTTAGGTTGAATTGAAGCTTGGATTGATCTAGAGGAATCCTAGGATTTAGAATAGGTCATAGGGTCCAAATCAGCTTAAGGGAATCCTAGGGTCTAGAATAGATCCTAGGGACTGAAATCTGGGAAGATCCTAGAATCTAGAAGTCCTAGGGAAATCCTAGGATCTGGGGTCTGGAAGAATCCTATAATCTAGAAGAATCCTTAGATCTAGGAATCCTAAGATTCAAGATCTAGAAGGATCTTAGGATCTAGAGTAGATCCTAAAGTTTGATTTCTAGGAAGATCTTAGGGTCTGGAAGTCCTAGGGCCTGGGATCTAGAATAGTCTTAGGATCTAGAAGAATCCTAAGCTCTAGATAGATCTAGGAGAATCCTAAGGTCTAAGAGGATCATATGATCTAGAATCAGGTAGAATCCTAGGGTCTAGAATAGATCCTAGGGTCTGAAGTCTAGGAGAATCCTAGAATCTAGATTTGTCTTAAATTGCATTGATCTGGGGTTATGATTGATTTGAATTTGGATTGATCTTAAAGTTTGGATTGATCTAAGATCAGATTGATCCTAGGGTTAAGATTGATCATAATGATTGAAAAGATCCTAAGGTCTGGATTGGTCCTACTGAGCTCATACAAAAATGAGGTCAACAGCATTTTACCTTGAATCGTCGTTAGTTTTGAAATTTATTCATTTTGATCGCATATTGTCTGTCTTTATATTTTAAAACATATGTGATCAGGTTGACGCCGATTTAATGAATATTTTACGTGCATCTGAGCCTTTATCTCGAGCTTTGTTTTGCGAAATGGACTGAGAAGTTAGAGTCCAACTTGAGAAGAATAAAATTAACATTAAGACATGAGCTAAGAGCAGTACCATCCAACACGAGAAGAATAAAATACCTTGATAAAATTCAAAAGATTTTTCTCTACCTAATTTGAACATTGAATCTCATCTACTGTAATCCTCACTTGAGCCGAAATAACACTAAGGTTTCATTTGGGATGATTTTCTTACTGCTTCTTAAAGCAATTTTTTAGCACCAAAATTAAAATTTTGTACTAAAAAATTATTTTAAAAAGTAGTAAAAAAAGCCATCCCAAATGAAGCCTAAATGGCTATTTATTGTCTTCTAGATCGGGGCTTTTTATGTATAGAGAAAGGTCCAAATATGAAATATGTGATATTAAATAGTTATTCTAATTAAGAAAGAATTTAAATTAAATCAAATCATTTAGATGAACCAACCGCTTAAGTCAAGTTTAGGATTAAACAATAGAAAAAAATGGCTCATTAATGTTAACGAAAATGATAAAATAGCAAAGGAGGAACACACCACTACAGAAGGCACATGTGAAAAGCTTCCAAATGGTTAAGCTCTGTTTTGAACTGTAGGGTGATTCTCATCAAAGCCGTTAATGTGATCACGCCTTTATATAAAAACAGACACTATGTACTAGAAGCAATACACTAGAAACAAAGCTTTACTTACCCAAGTTTCTTTACTTCTACTTTTCCATTTTTTCTGCATTTACTTCACAGATATTGCAGGTTATCATGGTACCAGAGCACAGAAACTTTAGCAGCTGGATTTTTTTCCCTTTTTCTGCTCTACCTTTAACGTCATCCAATGGATGGATCTTCTACTTCACCTGCAGCTGTGGATTCCATGTCCTCTCTCAGCCACATCACTATTCCACCGCAACTCAAATTCTTGATGGGCAACATCAAGAACTTGGTCTCCACACCACTAACCTCCGAGAACAGTCCTATATGGCGGTCGCAAGACGAGAAGGTCTTCTGTGCCAATGGCTTCAAAGGGTTCATCAACTGATCCTCCTTCTGTCATCCAAATCACACCACCACAACTGAAACCACCCAATCTTCAGCCACTTCTCCCTACGCTATCTGGGTTCTTATAGATCATAACCTGGCGGCTGCTCTCTTATCTGTTATATCCTCATCCATTCTCCCCTATATATTAACTCTTTCCCACTGTACTGACATATGGACTATATTAGCTCTCCGTCTTCAATCGTCTACTCGCTCATTAGTTATACGGCTGAAAAATGAACTTCATCATCTCTCTAAAGGTGAGCAAACCATGACACGATATTTACTTATTGTCAAATCCAAAGTGGATTCCATAGTAGATGTTGGCAGCTCCGTTGATCCTAAATACATTATACTCTACACATTGAATGGACTACCAACTCAATACCAAGCCTTCAAAACTGCCGTTCGCACCAACCTTCAACCATTAAACTTGGATGATTTGTACAACCTTCTCTATAGTGAAGAACAGAATCTCGCCCAAGAAGCTACTCAAGATCTTCAATCAATGCAACTCACAGACCATATCATGGCCCTCACAGCTCCACGTGATCATGGTCACGGCCGCTTTGCCAGCTACTGTGGACGCAATACTTCTTACCCCAGAAGTCTTCGTCCATTCCCATCTTTTGGCTGCAGAGACAAATCTTTTTCTTGTAACATCATTTGTCAGATCTGCACCAAAGCAGGTCACTCAGCCATTCGGTGTTGGTGCCGACATGATCCTGCCTACCAAGATAACCCCCAGAAACTTGCACTATTCAGCCCAACTGAAGCACCACGCCAGTCTGATTGGTATTTAGGCAATGGAGCTTCGAAGCATCTCACCACCAATCCCTCCCATCTCAGCTCCACCGAACCATATTCTGGAACTACCCAAGTTGTCTAGGAAATGGACAACAGTTGCCTATTCATCACACAAGTAAAAACATACTTCCCATACCAATAAGTAAGCTTCAACTGAACAAACTCCATCATGTACCCAATCCCTCATTTAATCTCCTCTCCGTTCATCAATTGACTTCTGATAATGATTATATTGTCTCCTTTTCTTCTTGTGGCTACCAAATCTAGATTCAAAGACCAATCAGCTTATTCTTCAGAGACAATGCCCTAATGGACTCTACTCCATTAGATCTTTCGCCGCACTGACCACACTAGCTTTACTCTCTCTCTTTCTCTCTCTCCAGACCATTCCTGATCTTGGCATTGTCGTCTTGGATATTCGGCCTCCAACACACTTCAGCTTCGTGCTCTTCATCATACTAGCATATGTACTAACATATATACTAAGTTTTGTAACACTTGTCCCCTAGCTAAAAGTCAAAAATTATCGTTCCATAAGTATGTATCTACCACTAAATTTATGTTTGATCTAGCACACTCAGATGTATGAGGACCTTCCCCCACCTCTTCAATACAAGATATTACTATTATGTGTCATTCATTGATGATTACACCAAATTTTATTGGGTTTTTTCTCTCATTCAAAAATTTGAAGTAATTCACAAATTCATTGAATTTCACAACATGATTAAATGTCAATTCAACAAAATGATAAAAATCCTTCGCACCGATGGCAAAGGCAAATACAATAATAATCAATTCCACGATCTATGCAAAACTTGGGGCATCCCTCACCAATATACCTGCCCATACACTCCACCTCAAAATGGAGTGGCCAAATGTAAACGTTGACACATTTTGGAAACCATTTGCAGTCTACTAATTCATGCAAATATGCCTCAAACACTATGGGTCGAAGGCCTTCACACAGTTGTCCGTCTCATTAATCATCTCCTAACTCCCAACCTCCATAATCTAACCCCTTATGAGAAATTATACAACAAACCGCCCATGTACACTCTTCTCAAAATGTTTGGATGCTTGTGTTACCTATGCTACGCCCTTACTCCAACTCCAAACTTTCCCCTCTATCCATTCCATGTGTATTCATTGTATATGCTTCTTTCAAAAAAAAAATACAGGTGCTTTGATCCTCTTATCGAAAAACTCTACACTTCCCGCCACATCATTTTCAGTGAAACCATCTTTCCCTACAAGCAATCCACTACTACTACTACCACACCTCCCTCCACAAATGATCTCCCTCATCTACTTCTCGTACCTACTTCAGCCTTACCTCACCACCCTCCCATGCAATCTCCAACAACACATCCACTCACACAGCAGCCACCAACCACCTACAATGATCTCACAACCTATACAATTCTCATTATTTACTACTACACCACCTGATCAAACTCCAATTCAACATCACGTCCCATCTCCCATCCCACCTACCCATCACATGAAGACTCTCCTAGAAATAGGACATCTCAAACCTAAGCAAATTTTCAATCTCACCCATCAACTCATTCCACAAGACCCTACATCACCCAGGCCTCCAAACATGAACATTGGCATCACGCCATATCCCAAGAATTTCAAGCCCTATAATCCCAAGGCACATGGCATCTTGTCCCTCCCACACCGAATCAAAATGTACTTGGATGCAAGTGGATGTTTTGGACTAAGTTCAACTCGAATCCATAGCCCTGTACAAGGCACCCCTAGTTGCCCTTGGTTACAAACAAGAATTTGGACTGGATTATACCGAGACATTTAGTCTCATTGTAAAAATGTCTACAGTTCGTGTTTTAATCATGGTAGCTCTTCATCACCAATGGACCATACATCAACTGGATGTCTCCAATGAGTTCTTGCACGGACCCCTCATAGATGACGTCTACATGAAACAACCACCGGGCTTCCTCGATGTGATCCATCCCATGTATGTTTGCAAGTTGAAAAAGGCCCTCTATGGACCCAAATAAGCACCACGCCAGTGGTTTGATACCTTATCTAGTTTTCTCCATAGTTTGGGCTTCCACACCAGTCACTCAGATCCCTTCCTCTTGATCTACAACAAAGACAACCTCTACATGTACTTTCTAATCTATGTAGATGACATTATTCTCACAGGCAATAATATTACTTCTCCACGCCACCTACTCGACAGTCTCCACAAGCAGTTTAACATGTGAAACTTAGGCTCACTATCCAAGTTCCTCGGCATCATAGCCATTCCTACACACTATGGCCTACTATTGCATCAAAGCTGTTATGCCCAATCCATTCTTGAACGTACAATCATGCTTGTGGACATCCGAAAGGACTACAAACACCATCGCCCCGCGAGGGGAGACAGTATCTGGCCAATGAAAGGGCAGATTCGATCACACATATGATTAACCATTGAGGATAGTGGCTCTCACCAGCACACCCCGATGGATAACAATATGTACGATCTAATCACAACGGGTTTCCCCCACCCGATACATTAGCTCGAGTGGGGTTTATTTGAGAGTGGGATGCGGTTTCCCACGGGCGCAAGCCCCCGTGGTTAATTACATCTCAAGCCGGAGCCTGAGAAAACTCTCGATTAAGGATTCTATATTATTCTTCCCAAATTGGGATTGGCACAAGGGGATAAGACTAGGGAATCCTACTCGAAGGGGAAGAAAGGTTCAACTAAGCTTAGTCAACATACACGGCTCAGATCAGCATCCGGAGGGACTAAGGTAGTGAGAAGAAACTAGAGAAAATAAATAAATCATGCACTCAAAGCATGCAGGAGAGAAGGATGGAGGTGGCGTCATCCGTGTGACGCGGATATATAGGGTTTAGGGTCTCTGGAAGACAGAAGACCTACCTACTGATGAGGCGTACTACGAAACAATAGTAGCCTTGAATCCTAAACCTAATGGGTTTAGTATTCTACATAACACTAACACCCGTGTCCTAACTAATGCAATGCAAAATCTGGACTTACCCCGGCCTGAAAGGGGGAGCCAGCTAACCACTTAGTCGCTTCAAAACTATGCTGTCCAGTCATTTATGAAAGATGGGTAGGTAGATTATAGTTCTTGGAAGTAGGGCTGACGTCTAGAGGATTTCCTAATTGGCCCCGGACTGATGTTGGGTGAATGCTCCTATGACTAATGCAATTAAAATTTTGATTTAGTTGATTTCTAATGCAATGCATGCTAGTTGAAGCTTCCAAATCAGGTATGTATAGGACTTTAAAAAGGCTTATAAAAATAATTTTTAGAATTAAACTGGGCTTCCCCAGGTCCGGCACCTCATCCTCATAGGTCAGATTATCCGGACTCTACCCGCAGGCGGGGAAGTGTCTTATAGAAGGAAAGAGAAATGCATTAATATGCATGCGACCCCGGACGATTCCGGCAATTCCCTAGGTTGTTAAGTTTCTAAATTGCTTAAAACTTAAAATTTTAAATATTAGTTGCGAGTAGAAAAGGTTTTAGTCCTTAGAGAGCCTAACGAAATCCAGGCTAAAACAAAAGCGGCATGCAGATCACCAATAAACTATGAAAAGCGTACAACCTATACGCAATCATCATCAAATCAAGCATAATACATAATTAAACAAATCAATTAAATGTCCATAGGCCAACTGCCCTTAATTACAACCCAGGGTCTGCAGAAAATTAAAGTGGCCGGGCACCACTGCCAACAACCCGGATTTCTAATCCTAAGACTGACGCAAGTTATTTTGAGTGGGATACACTTGGTCTTCATCTTCTTGATCTTCTCTTTCTTAGACTCCTTGGATCTGAGCTTCCTTGGACTCCTTGGACCTCAGCTTCCTTGGACTCCTCGGGTAGTAGAATAATCCAAATTTGGATTCCCAAATAGAAAAGGACTATCCTCATATTGGGTGTCCTTTTCTCTTTGGGCATCCAACCTTTGGGTTTCAGCATCCCCACTCAAAATAGACTTTCACAACTCTCAATCAATATTATAAATAGTTACATTAAATGAAAGCAGTAAATCTAGACTCTCCTGCAAGGTTATCCTAATGAAAATCATCCCAAGCAGTTTATCTTATCCCAAGCAATTTATATAAAAATAAAAGTACTCATCACAGCCACACTTGGCCATGCTCTTAATTATTTGAGGGCTAAGCAAGCTCTGGAGCACCTGTAGCAATTTATAATGATGATTTTAATTAGCCCTCATTTATTTAGGGGGGCTGAGGAATTTTTGTAGCATCTGCATGAAACAATGTTAGTATTTAAATCATGAATTTTGCCCCCCTTTATTTTAGCATGGCATGAGCATGGCCATATACAGAAAGTATCATTAGTATCAAGATCGATCCTAACCTATGGGTAGTCTATCGTGCAATCACATCAATTCCCAGAGTGCAGTAAAAGTAAACAAACACACCAGCATCATCTCAATCACAACATACAGTGAAATCTCAGAAATCTCGGCACACAACAGAAAGGTAAACACCGGCCTAGCCTAGGTCTAGAAGTGGTGCCCTAACAAACCATCTAGATGTGTGTGAAAAGCTGTGTAGCTGAGGTAGATCCTAAGCTGGGTAGTTAGTTACAATTGCCTACTGTCCAGGTTAGTTGTAGGTCTAAAAGGAAATTTTAATTAAAGTATAAATATTAGCGAATTAAGATCCATTTTATTTAATTTGGTATGTAGGTCAGTTTTAATGCTTAGGATAATAATATTTAAAGTTTAAATTGCATTAGTGAGTTTTAGGGGGTTCGGGGTCCACCTATACACTAAGCAAAAGGGGGTCCAAAATTGACTTTTTGATTAAAGGGTATTTATGAACAGCTAATATTTCTATAAAATACTATGCCTTAACCTGATCAGTTAGACAGTTAGTATGCCCGATTTGGATTCTTCTATCCAAAGTTATGAATTTCTGAAGTTTTGGTCTCGTTTTGAACTAAATTTGACTGGATTGTTGACTTTTTGATTTTAGTTCATTTATGAAATCTTAATATTTTTAATAAATACTAGACCCTAATGTGAGTTGAATGCCTTTGAGTTTGCTAGATTTGGAGTTTACTACGCAAAGTTATGAATTTTAGAAGTTTCGGGCCCTAGACTATAGGCTACGGTTGACCAAAGAGTTGACTTTTTATTTTAGGTTGATTTCTGGACACCTAATATTTTAACAAATACTAGACCTTAATTAGAGTTAGGTGCCTTTTAGTTTGCCCATTTTGGGATTTTCTATAATTAGTTATGATTTTTAGAAGTTTGGGCAATTAAATGAATTATCGGAATTGCCTAATTAGGGGTATTTGGGGGTTTTGGCCCAAATCAGCTCCAAACTGATTGGAATCACCCCCAAAGATCAGAAATGACCTAAGAAGGTGTTTCCGAATGTTTGGGGAAATTTTGGGATTTTTTATAATTTTTAATGATTTAATTAAGACAAAAAGGTGATTTTTGATTAAGGTTGAATTAAAGTCCAGATTAAGGTCCAATTAAGGGGGGCCCTAATTATCTAAGGTTGGGGACTGAATTCTGGAGAGTTTGAGGTATTATGAGTATTTTTCTGATTTAAAATGGATTTATTATATTTTTCTGAAGTTTCTAAGGCTTAATTAACGGGTAAATTAGGGTTTGCCAATTAAGTGTTTTAAAGAGTCCAAAAAATTCTTAGAAAATTCTAGGGGGTTTCAGATGTCACTAAGCACTAGTGTTTAAAGTTTCATAGCAATCCGGGATCTATCCTAGCTCCTAGAAATATTCTAAGTTCGCTAGACAATCCTTAATTATTGTCCTTAGTGTGTCACTACACTAAGCAGGAATAAAGTGAGTTAGCTAACCCTTAGGCATAACATAAAGAGGGTAAATGCAGCAAATATAAACACACCAATCAAGTCCTTAGATCTAAGAGAGCCTAGGCTAAGTGCTTGTGCAACCTACACATGCAAGGACTACGAAAACACTAAGTAAAGAAACCTAATGAAGTGATTAGTGAATGATTGGGACACAATCACCCACTAATCCTACTCCCACATGAATTGCTCTTCACATACATAACCTAGGTTTAAGATTTCACCAAGTGGATCTCCCAAGATTAAGGATTTAATAATATATGTAGTTTTAAAAATGTTTAAAATACATATACGTATTAAGTACACAAATATATAATTTTTAAAATAAGATAGTTTGAAAATGATTTCATGTTATATCCCTAGGAGATCCACTGGCAACCACCAAGGGGTTTCAAAATATTTTCATATTTAAAATTAATTCTTAATTTTAAAGTAATTAAATAATAATCAAATAATTAAGTAATTAGGTAGCACAGTAAATAATCCAAAAAATACAGAATTGAATCCAGAAAATAATTTTAAATAAAATTTCATATTTTTCTGAAAAATTTAAGGTATTATACATAAAAATCCGATTTAAAATGAATTAGTTATGAATTTTTGAAGTTTAATGTATTAAAAAAGATTTTAAATAATTTCAAAATAATTAATATTTAAAAATAATTATCAAAATAAATTAAATTAAGTATTAAAGTTTCTGAAATTTAAAGTAATTTAATAAAAAAATAATTTTCATAAGTTTTGAAAAATAAATGAATTTTAAATTAATTAAATAATCTAAGTATTTAATTAATTATAATAATCTAAAATGGAAAAAATATTTATTAATAAATAAATAACAAAAATAATTATCTAATTTTGAAAATTATTTAATAAAATTATTTATTATAAATTTGAAAAATATTTAAATTTTAAATTAATTAATTATTAATTAAATAATTTAAGTAATTAAGGAAAGTATTTAAAATAAGGTATATTTATTAAATTTAAAAGAGTAAATAAACAAATAAATAAATAAAATCTCTGATATGTTAACATAATTGGAATAAGAGATTCTTTACAAATTTGGAAAATAATTAAATTTTAAATCAATTAATTATTAATTAAGTAAATTAAGTAATTAATAATTAAGGAAAGTATTTAAAATAGAAAATATTTATTAAAAATAAAAAAAATGTAAATAAATTTATAAATAAAAAAAAATTTAATCTGATTTTGAAAATAATTTAGTAAAATTATTATTTATAAATTTAGGAATAATTAAATTTTAAATCAATTAATTAAGTAATTTAAGTAATTAATAAACTAATATAATTTTTAAAAAATAGGAAAAATCATTAATAATTCGAAATTAAATAATAATAATAATAATAATAATAATAGTTTTCTTATTTTAGAATTATTCAATAAAAAAAATAATTTTTATAAATTTAGAAAGTATTTAAAGTTTAAATTAATTAATGACTAATTAAGTAATATAGGTAATTAATCAATTAGAATAATTTAAAAAAAGAAAGTAATTATTAATTCGAATTAAATAATAAAAAAATAATTTTTCTGATTTTAAAATAATTTAATAAGAAAAGAATTTTTATAAATTTAGAAAGTATTTAAATTTTGAATTAATTAATGACTAATTAAGTAATATAGGTAATTAATCAATTAGAATAATTTTAAAAAGGAAAGTAATTATTAATTCGAATTAAATAATAAAAATAATAATAATTTTTCTGATTTCAAAATAATTCAATAAGAAAATAATTTTTATAAATTTAGAAAGTATTTAAATTTTGAATTAATTAATGACTAATTAAGTAATATAGGTAATTAATCAATTAGAATAATTTAAAAAAGAAAAATAATTATTAATTCGAATTAAATAATAAAAATAATAATAATTTTTCTGATTTCAAAATAATTCAATAAGAAAATAATTTTTATAAATTTAGAAAGTATTTAAAGTTTAAATTAATTAATACCTAATTAAGTAATTTAGGTAATTAATCAATTAGAATAATTTAAAAAAAGAAAGTAATTATTAATTCGAATTAAATAATAAAAATAATAATAATTTTTCTGATATTTCAAAATATTTAATAAAAAATTATTTTTTTTAATTTTAGAAAGTAATTAATTAATTTTTGATTAAATATTAAGATATTTAAACAATTAACTAATTAAGAATTACTTAAAATAATATATTTTAACATAATTTTAAAAATTAAATCATTGAAAAGTAATAATAAAATTTTTCTTATTTTTTATTTATTTATTTATTTATTTTAAAATAAAATAGATAAAGAAATATTTAATAATATCATTTTAAAAGTATTTAATAATTATTAGTATTAACTAAGTGTTTAGATTTTAAGTAATTAAAATTATTTTAAATAATAATAAATACGTCATAAAATAGATTTAATTTTAAATTAATGTATTTAAAATAATTATTAAATTATTTAAACATATTTTATAAAAAAATGTATTTAATTTTAATAAAATATTTATAAAAAAAAAGAAAGAGAAAATCAACGACTCATGCTATTCATGTACGCCGAATTCTATAACCCTAAAATTAAAAAAAAAAGGGTTTCGTTCTCAAGAATGGCTTTATTGATTTTGATAAAATTTTAAATGTAGATTAAGAACATGAATTAAAGTCATGGGGAGGTATTTAAAAGCTCTGAAAAGCGCTTATTAGAAAGATATACGGATCTAAGTGTGGTGACCTAGATCTAAAGTTTTGATAAAATCTTACCATTAGATCTTCTAGATTTTGAAATATCTGAGCTTGTAGATTGTCCTCGTATATTCCTCTAGTTGAAGTTGAACTCCAATTCACCTTGGATCGGACGGTAGAAGCTTTGGAAGGGGAATGACTCGGGTCGCCGGAGATCTCGCGGCCGACAAGATTTTACCAACGAATTTGAGTGGAGGAAGATGTAGAGATGTTGGAAGAGCTCTCACACTAAGAAAATTAGGGTTGAGAGCGGCTAGGAAAAAGAAAAAGAAGCAAGCCCCATTCATGAAGCCCTAAAAGAGTATTTAAATGATTAAGGCCCTAGATCTACGGCTAGGATTCATCCTAAGATTAATTAGGAGGGAATTAAGGTGATTTAATTAGCTATCCATTTGATTGCTTGATTTAGGAATAAATTTAAGCTCATGAGAATGAAAAAATAAATAAATAAATAAATAAGTAAATTAAATTAAGCATATTAGATTAAAATCAAGCCTATAGTCAGATCCGATTTGGGTCAATTTGGGATTCAATTTGATTTACTCAAATTAACCCAGTTAAATTTAAATAAAATGAACACTCGAATCAAATTAACCTCGACGGGCCTAAGGCAAACTAATCGGGCTCAATCGGATACGGTCGAGTCTACTTTGACTCAATTCAAGCTAATTCGAGCTCGAATTGGACTCAACGGGGGTTGATTAAATTAATTAAAGGCCCTCAAGGGCACTCGAATGAAAATAAAGGTCAACAATGCTCAACAGCAAACCTATTGCCACTCCCAGCCACATTAAACATCCACTGCCCCCAACTATCTAATATGCATTTGCCAACCCCATACTATACAGACATCTTGCCGACTGCCAACAGTATCTCACACTTACCCATATAGACATCACCATTGCGGTCAATAAAGCTTGTCAACATATGCAAAATCCAACCAACTATCACTTTGAAGCACTCAAACGGATACTTCAATATATCAAAGGCTCGATACATTGAGGCCTGCCATTATCTCACAGCTTAATTTCTCTTCAATCATATGTGGACTCTAATTGGGCTGGTGATCAGCAAGATCGAAAATCCACAACAGGCTATTACAACTTCATTGGCATGTCACTCATTTCATGGAGTGTCAAGAAATAATCTACCATTTCCCGTTCTTCCGCTGATGCTGAATATCGAGCTCTCGCATCAGCTATAACCTAAATCATCTGGCTTCATCAACTTCTACAAGAGCTCGGCTGTCCGCAACATTCTCTGACACCTCTATTTTGTGATAATACATCTGTGATTGGATTAGCCTATAACCCAGTCTATCATGCTCACATGAAACACATTGAAGTAGATTGTCATTTTATTAGAGAATACATTAAGAACAAGAGTATTCAGCCTCACCATGTCTCCACTAAGGATCAATTAGCTGATCTCTTCACCAAATCCCTGCCAATCCATCGCTTTCATTACATTTCCAACAAACTGATCACCTCAATAGAGGCATCCATTTGCAGGGACGTGTTAATGGACAATGATAAAACATCACAGGAGGAACGCACGCCACTACAAAAGGCACATGTGAAAAGTTGCGAAACGATTAAGCTCTGTTCTGAACCGTAGGATGATTCTCAACAGAGTCATTGATGTAATCACGCCTTTATATAGAACATACACTGTATATTGAAAGCAATACATTAGAAACAAAGCTTTACTTACCTAAGTTTCTTTACTTCTGCTTTTCCATTTTTCCTACTTTTACCTCACAGATATTGCAGGTTATCAATTAATGATGAATGCTTGCCAAGAAATATTTTTGCTACAAATACTGATGGATTATATGTATGATGTTTTAATCATCGTAAATATACTCGATTACATTATAATGGAAAACTTATGCGTTAATATAGTTAATATTGATGGACTTACGACAACAAGCAATTTGAAGAAATATGAAAATGTTATTACTTTTTGAGAGAATGCTAGAGTTTACTTTTGGGGGTTATGTATCTTTTTGCATTTTCAGGTGGATGTCAAAAGGTTCTAATTATCATATTAGAATAGAATACGCACTGCCATGTTATACTTTTCATGGAAACATCAGAGTATACTTGTGTGGGAATAACAGAATATATTTATCAACAAAATACTTCATGTATTTAAATTCATTTCATTTATCAAAATATTTCTTGTATTTACTTATTTTATTTAACATAATATGCAACTTATGAATTGTGATATGCATGTTTCGATGTTTTTTTATAACTACACTTTCACTTCTATCTTCCTTGAACCTCCCACACCTGCATAAAGTAGATAAGGCCAGAAATAACCTTTTGTATCCATCCAAGATAGATGGGGCCAAAATCAAAAGCATAATAGAATAAAAAGCTGGGCCACCAAATAGAATTTATACTGCACTTTATCAATCTCTTACATGAGAACATTCATCATATGGTTATAAATGCATATGCAAAGTTTAATAAAATTACCATGATGAGAAGCTTAACATGCTCATGGACATATATATATATATATATATATATATATATATATATATATATATATATATATATATATATATATATATATATATATATATATATATATATATATATATATATATATATATAATGATACAAGTATATATTATTAATATTTTCATATTTTTACCATTTAGGAAACCATTTATAAGTAAACTTTAATACATTATAATACATTATTTTAAAACTTTTAAGGGATTATAGCCAACCTTAGATTTATCAATTTTAATAGAAAATGCTCAATAGACAACATTAGATTTAAAAATTTTAATTTAAAATACACAAAAATTAACATATGTGAAACTAACAAGTGAAAATTTTATTTTTTTTATAAT
The DNA here is from genome assembly GCA_019925795.1 of Dendrobium chrysotoxum. NCBI lineage: Eukaryota > Viridiplantae > Streptophyta > Magnoliopsida > Asparagales > Orchidaceae > Dendrobium > Dendrobium chrysotoxum. Next base: position 74,636,029 of record CM034313.1, read on the forward strand.
CAAAATATTCAAAATAAAGCATTCTATACCATACTAGAAATTACATAGAAAAATATTAATTATACTAACTAAAAAATATTTTTACTCTTTATCATTTCACAAGAATATCAGATAACAACAACATCAAACCTTTGTCCCACTACGTGGGGTCGGCTACATGAATCCTTTTTCTCCATTGTGTCTTATTAAAAGTCAAATTCTCATTTAAATCTAATAAAGAAAGATCATTTCTAATATTTTCTAACCAAGTCTTTTTAGGTCTACCTCTACTTTTCTTAATACAAGTCAAATCTAATACTTCTACTTTCCTAATCGGGTCATCATAAGGCCATCATTTTATGTGACCAAACCATCTAAGGCGACTATCTAATCTTATCTTCCACTGGAGCTACTCCAACCTTTTCACGTATATGCTCATTTTGTATCTTGTCTCTTAGGGTAAATCCACTCATCCACCTGAGCATCCTCATCTCTGCAACACTTAACTTAGTATTATACTTCTCTTTTAATGGCTAATATTCTGCACCATAAAGCATTGCAGGTCTCACCACCATCTTATAGAAGCTTCCCTTAAGTTTGAGGGGGACTTTTCTATCACAAAACAAGCCCGATGCATTCCTCCACTTCAACCATCCAACTTGAATTCTACTGATAATATCTCAATCTATTTCACAATCATTCTGAATAATAGATCCAAGATATCTAAAATGTGTACTCTTATTAATAACTTAATCTCCCAAAGTCACAATCCCCCCACCAGGTCTATTACTACTAAAATTACACTCCATATATTCAGTTTTAGATCTACTCAAGCGAAAACCTTTAGACTCTAAGATTGATCTCCATAATTCAAGTTTACCTTCAACTCCCTCAACTCCCTCTCTAGTTTTATCAACAAGAAGAAAATCATCAGCAAAAGGCATACACCAAGGTATATCCTCTTGCAAATGTCTAGTGAGAACATCCATGACTAAAGCAAAAAGATATGGGCTTAAGGTTAATCCTTGATGTAATCCAACCGAAATAGGAAAATACTTGGTCAAACCACCTTGTGTTTAGACACAAGTAATAGCTCCTGCATACATATCTTTAATGATTTGAATATAAGCATTATTAACCCCTTTCTTTTCAAGAACTCTCCACAAGAATATATGAATTGAAATAAAAAATAGAGTAATCAAAGCTTCTCAAGCACAACAATTATCCTTACTGGTGTGGTTGATGAAACAGGAACAACGACCTTTGAATCTCTCTCCTCTTCTCCTCTCCTTCTTCAGCACGAGCTTACAGTGCCACATCACTCGGGCAAAATATTATAGATTCCTTCATACTCTTCTAAATTGAGAGCTCAGCGTCACAGCGCTTCCTCAAATTTCAACATAATACAAAGAGGACAACGCCACGGCACCACCACTATCGGCGCCATAACACCTATCAAAACACTTGATCTCATATTTTTATTCTTTTCTATTTTATTTATATATTCATTTGGATTTTATTTTGACCCTCTATAACTTAAAATTTCAAAAATGAACTTAAAATAGACTAAGAGTCATACTATGTTAAGTTTAATCAATCAGGTTTCAGAATTGCGGGTATTACAAAATATAACACAAATAATAACATTGTCACTACTACTAACTATTCAAGATCATGCTTCATTGACATCCATGCTAAAAATTTTATTTGGTTATTTAATATTGAGTTAGAACTTGCTTATTTACTGCCAGAGAAAAATTCTAACAATAGATGGGCTGACTCGAGAGAAAAAATATTTTAGAATATTTTAAATTTGCTCATGCTAGAAAATTCCCGGTGGCCAAGAATAAGTGTGTTAGAACTTTTAGAGGAATCTTTAGAGCTTCTTGAGCATCTTGCGAGAGAGAGAGAGAGAGAGAGAGAGAGAGAAGGGATGATAGATTTTGGAGGAGAAAAACTAACCTAAACCTTTATTCAATTTTTCCCAGATTATATATTAGCCTACAATGCCTATATATAGGCATTTAAATTGCTGTGGTAACTTGCAGGATCAACCTATCCTAAAACTGGATCAACACCTCATAATCTCCACATTAGTCCAGGTTTATAATCAAAGAACCACCTGTGCACCTAGTGCAATCAAATTGGCTCCATACACTAACTTTGCAAGCAATCCTATCGAACCGAGCCTAATCTTGCTCTTAAATGGCCTCCACCGTACGTTCCAATCCACGGCTCCAGCTCACGCTCCTGCTATTCCACCCATGATCCACACGCTCATGACTTGTGCACTACCTGCTCCTGCATGCTTCTGGCCTACACTTTTACTCATGCGTGACACTTCCACACTCCAGCACTGGCTCACCAATCTTCCTTGGACACTCGTGCACTGTAATAACCCGTATTTTAACTTTTCTAATTTTTTTCTGGAGTCAATATAACTCTAAATTATAAACTGTCTTCGCCATTATGTTGTTATTACAATATTTTATTTACATGATTGTTTTCATAATTTTTTGGCACCGGTGAAAATCCTTAAGAAATTGATACCTGTCAGTACAATTGGGGATTTCGGGACCATCAAGTATCTGTTTTGTAAACCGACTTTACCAATATTTTTTAAGTAAAATAATGTATATTATGTATATTCTTATATAATTTTTGAAGTCCTAAGATAATTTATTTACATTTTCTACTAAAAAAATTAATTAAATCAATTATATAATATTAAAATATTATTTTAATGAAAATATGTTAAACCATTAAAGCTTTTTATTTAAAAACTATTTTCCCATTTGAATTTCGACAAACAGAGAGGGCTGTGAGGTAAACAAGAGAGATTGTGAGGAGAGAAGAAAATAAAAACTTAGATTTGGAGGCCATGTTTATTTTCATCAATCGGGCCAGTTGGGAGATTTGCTCGACTCGCTGTAAGGATCCTTTACCCTATTTTTGATTTCAAATATTTTGTAATTTTGATATTTTTTGATCAAATTTGTTTCTTTTACCAAAAAATGTGAATAACTTGGTATTGACAAAACTTTCACTGCGTAACTTTTTGTATATTATAGAGATAGAGATTATGAGTATTTTGAGTATTTATGTGAGATTTTTTATAGGGTAATTTTGAAAATATAATAATTTTTGTCTACCCAAAAATTTATTTTAATGTATAAAAATAGTAGTGTGGTACAGTAAAAATCTTAAAATATCATTTTATACAATTCTTGGTATTTTGATAATTTTTTGAAAATGTGTATTTTTGCCTAATAAGATTCTTTGTTGTCTACCGTTATGACATTTTGGGCATTTTCTAACTTAAGCTCAATTATATTTTATTTATTACAATGCATTGAAAACGAATATGGATATATGATTAAAATTATGGTTATAGTACTATGATACTACTATGTGTGTAAAAGGCAAGTAAAGATCGGTTGACCCGTGGTTGGAGACTGATTGACCTGTATATGATGGTGGTCGACGGGTTTTTCTTTAAATATTATAGTTTGATGTTATCCTCTATTGATTCACGTGATCCTTATTGAGAGTTATAAGGAGATGATTTCTGTGCCGACCAGTAAAGGATGACGACTCTGTTTACTGAGCCAATGGTTTACTAATACTGATACATCACTAAAAAATACCGAGATAGCCAGGACTTCTTACTTGTTTAGTGTGACTACTGAAATGCATGTTTTTGAGGCATTGTTCTATTATTATAAGGATTTATTATTACTGCACAAATTTACTGTTATTGTATTATTCTACTGCTTCTTCCACTAGATTATCATTGTTACTAATATAGATACTGATACTATTTGATACTACTGATTCACTGTATTGATATTATGCATATGATATACTGAGCACATGATATAAAAACCTGGATAATATGGATACACCCCTATATGATTTTACTGTATTGATTTGATTTTGACAGTCTTTATCGGTATTTTGAATTGATTTTTTCTCTAATTACGGAGACATGATTGATTTATAAATTTGACACTTATACTGGGTTACTACTTTACTGGCTTATATACCTTAATATTTTACTATTTACATATTATACTACTGTTGCATGTGAATTTTACTATTTTTGTACTGATTCAATGATCATATGAATGTTACTGCTATGATTTAACTGTTGATAAGCATATTGCTCCTTTACCATACTTTGAATTCAGTTGCAGGTTTTAGCGACCTGCTGAGCTTTTTCAACTCATTATATGTGGTTAAATGATTTCAGGTCAGGGCAGGGGAACAGGAGTGTGAGGCTTGTCAGGATTTCTTCATGTTCAGGTTCTTTTTGTTCTAGTTATTCTTTTGTACTAGGGATAGCATAGTTATGATATGATTGTATAGATCCTGAGTATTTTATATAATTTTTAGAAATGAATATAGATATATATATTAATGTTTTGAATTATAGAATTTATTTTGCTATTTAATACTAATGGATAATATTAGATAGCTCTAATTATTATTTATTTAAAGGATAAATGAATAATTCTTCCAAATTAAATTCTGGGGCATCACATGCATGCTTCAACCTGTGACCTCACACAGCACCTGTCTGATTTTGTGTCCGCAGCCAACATGTCGCCCTGAGGTTCTTGATCCACTGCTCTAACACACAACAGCTAGTGAAATAACTCTAAAGCTGCACCTGAATCTAAAGCTTCACCTCAAAAGATATAAACCAATCTTTAATCAAGAATAGTGAAAACCTGCTTTCATTTATCTTGATGATCTGTCTGTATCGATCAATGCAAACCTCCTCCTCTTTTTTTACGAACAGAGACGACAAGCAGGTGGGCTTGACCTAGGTCACACATACCAGAACTGTATGCCGCTCCTCTCTGCCTTGCCTTCGAACCCCTTTGGCTTTAAGAACATGTATGTCCACTAGCACCACACCCCACGTGAACCCCGCGTAGCCTTCGCCAACGAGACCTTCATCCCCATGAACCCTGAGCCCAGCCGCGTGCCTGAGCGCTGCTCCAGCACCCCACGCACACCACCGCCTGCTTGCCTCTGCCCGAGCGTGCCTTGTGCCGGTGCATGCCTCTACCCGTGCATACCTCTGCTCGTGTCTCTGCTCACTCACGTGCCTTCGCAAACATGAATCTTCCAATCCGTGCTTCCAGGCTTCCTATCGGCTGGGTCTCAGGCGAACAAAACCGCACCCTTTCTTGATTCACCTCAAGAACACTTTTTCTTCTTTCTTGATCACTTCAACGAGATTTTGATACTATTTGTTAGAACTTTTGGAGGAATCTTGAGAGCTTCTTGAGCTTCTTGCAAGACAAAAGGAGAGAGAGAAAGGATGATGGATTTTGGAGAAGGAAAACTAACCTAAAGATTTATTCAATTTTTTTCCAAATTATGCATTAGCTTATAATGCATATATATAGGCATTTACATTGTTGTGGTAACTTGCAAGATCAACCTATCCTAAGACTGGCTCAATGCCTCACAAAGTGTTTAATATATTAGATTTATAGGAGAATCTAGCATATACACTGATAAAAGAAGAATTGTAAGAGATACGAGAGTTTCTACATGAAAAATCTAAAAAGAGAAAATCTTATTGATTGAAATGATTCAACTAGTGTATTTCATCCATTACAAATAATGCAGTATCTCGCAATTGGGGAAGATATCCACACAATAGAGCATATATAAACTATAGAGATCAATTAATTTCCTAGTGGAAGTTGGAATAGACTTGGAGTATTAGAGTTGTCAGATGTCTTTAAGATAACATTTATAATTATTCAATCGTTCTTTTTTGAAGAGAGGTGACTGAAGATTAAGTACTATAGTCTAAATTTTAGTGTTGAAATTGAAAATATGAGTTGTTGTAAACTATATGCATCAGTCTCATAAGCAATGGCGTGTGTTGATGTTTGTGGTGACAATATGCGATGAAGTCAAAGAGTGTTGGCCTTTATGTCAATGGCATGCATTACTATTATAGGTGATAGTGTGCTTCTATATTGGTAGTGATGGCAGGCGATGAACCGAGGATCAATGCTTCAATCAATGGCATGTGTTAGCTTCTTATATGATGATGTTGTTGACCCTGTTTCTCCCTAGACCTAGGTCAAAGGGTTGACCTGGTCAAATTTGACCAGGCTAGACCTTGGAACCCAACCCAGTGAGTCCAGGGAGTCAAGCCAGGTCTGCTGAGCCCAGACCCAGGCCCTGGGTCGACCTGGTTGACCAGGTCAACCCAGGTTGACCCATTAGACCCATATGGGTCTAAAACTAGTTCAAATCAAACCCAAACCCAATCCAGGGCTCTCCAAGCCCTATTCTCTCCTCCACTGGACTTAGTGGGTCAGGCTTGACCCATTGGGCCCAAGTCTTGGTCCTGGGTCAACCTGGTTGACCAGGTCAACCCAGGTTGACCCAATGGGCCCTAATAGGTTTAAATCAAGTCCTGGTCAGTTCAAACCCAATCCTAACTCAACCCCTCACTTCCTTGGGTCTAATTGACTAGGTTGACCAAGTCAACCCATGACTTGGTCAACCCAAGTCTTAGTGGGTTGAATTTGACCCATTATGACCCATTAAGACCTATCAAAGCCATTTAAACCCTTTCCTAATACTCCAGAGCTCAAACCACGGCCAAGGACCTTTGTTTTCCCTCCTAAATTACCCTAGGATAGATCCTAGCCGTTGATCTTGAACCCTAGCCTTTAAATAGATGAATTAGGGCTCTTAGGAGAGGATCTTTTCTCTTGCTCTCTCTCTAGACTTCCCCAACCCGAGATCTCTAGGGCCTGAGCTCCCACAAACTCCCTCCACCTTTTCCAAGTCAAACCCCGACGGTCAAGACCCGCCGGCGGCGAGATCCCGGCGGCCCAAGCCTTAAACGTCCAAAGCTTCGATCCGGTTGATCCGGAGCTTGTTTGAACCCAGCTTCAACTAGGAAATCGTACGAGGACAATCAACAAGCTCAACCGAACCTAAATCCCGAAGATCCAACGGTAAAATCACTCGGAAACCCTTAACCTAGGTCAATACACTTAGGGTTAATTAGTTTTTTATTTAGCGCGTATTAATCCAAACTAACACGTCCACACGATTTTTGTTCATCCCTAGACCATAGGTTTAAAATTTTATGGGATTTGGTGCACCCGATCGCGAGAACGATCCCAAAAACCCATTAGGGTTTCGGGTTACGCTCGCGTACAGCTAGGCGGGATCCGGATCGTTGATCCCTCGATCAACGGTTAAGATCCCGCCGTTCCGCGGTTCTGATCAACCGTACGTTCGAATCCCGCGGTTCCGTTCACCGTCCAGCGAGATCTGGGCCGTCCGTTCGAAACCGCGGAGATCCAACGGCCGGATCCACGCGCTGACGTGGACAAGTCAAGCCGCGGACCGCGGCTTTGATTGCCGCATGATTGCGGCAATCATTGGCGGCGGCGCAATGATTGCGCCGCCTGCCAATGATTGGCCCGCGTCCGCGGAACCAATCAGGACCCGCCACGTATCGGTCCGCCGTCGCCGAATTTTTTTTATTATTTATTATTTGTTTTTTTTATTATTTATTTATCTGTTTATTTAAATAATAATAAAAAAAATCAGAAAAAATTATTTTTTTTATTATTTAAATAATAATGTTATTATAATATTATTATTATTATTACTATTATATTATTATTATTATTATTATTATTATTTTAATTATTTTAATTATTATTATTATTATTATAATAATAATAATTATTATTATTATTATTATTATTATTTTAATTATCTTAATTATTATTATTATTATTATTATTATTATTATTATTATTAATTATTTTAATTATGTTAATTGTCATTATTATTATATTATTATTATTATTATTGTCATTATTTTAATTATTTTGATTATTATTATTATTATTATTATTATTGTTATTATTATTATTTTCTATTTTAATTATTTTAATTATTATTATTATTATTATTATTATCATTATTATTATTATTATTATTTTAATTATTTTAATTATGTTAATTATCATTATTATTATATTATTATTATCATATTATTAGTTAAAATTTATTTCTAAATCATATTAATATTTTTATTATTATTATTATATTTATTATCATTACTAATATTCCTATAATATTAATATTATAATTAATAATATTATTGTTTTAATAATATTATTATTATGAATAATATTTTTATTATTATTATATTAGTTATTTTCATTATTAATATTATTATAATATTAATATTATAATTAATAATATTATTATAGTGTTATTATTATGATTATTATTATTATGATATTAATTATTATCATCATTAATATTATTATATTAATATTGTTAATTAATAATAATATTATTATTTTTTTTTTTCCTTTTTAATAATAGTATTATTGTGTTAATATCACTATAATATTATTTCATATTATTATAATATTTTAATTATTATTTAAACTTATTTTTAAAATTTAGATACTATTATGTCTGATTTATTTTAAAATTATCATTTATTTTCAAATATTAATTATTTTAAATTATTTCAAAATTACATTTAAACCTATTAAAACTTCAAAAATTCATAACTTTCTCGTGTTAGATCGGATTTCGACGCACAATACCTCGTTCTTTTCAGAAAAATATGAATTTTAATTTAAATTTTTTTTTTTCATATCTGATTTTGTCCTTTCTGGATGCTTTCTGTATCACTATGTTATTTAATTATTTAAATATTATTTAATTAATATAATTGATTATTTTAAAAAATAAAAATTATTTTTAAAACCCCCCTTGGTGGCTGGTAGACCTCCCATGTTTATGAACTGAAGTATTTTCAATTATCATATTTTTAAATTTATATTATTATAATTTATAATATTTATGTATTTAAAAAAAAAATGGTTTTAAAATTACATATTATTTAAATCCCCCAATTTTGGGAAGTCTACCCCTTATGAAACTTTAAACCTAGGACCTATATGTAAACAGAATTCATGTGGAAGAAGGATTAGTGAATGATTGTGTCCCAATCATTCACTAATCACTTCATTAGACTTCTTTACTTAGTGTTTTCGTAGTCCTTGCATGTGTAGGTTGCACAAGCACGTAGCCTAGGCTCTCCTAGATCTAAGGACATGGTTTGGTGTGTTTATATTTGCTGCATTTATCCTCTATGTTATTCCTAAGGGTTAGTTACTCCATTTCATCCCTATATAACGTAGTGACACCCTAAGGACAATAATTAAGGATCGTCTAGTGAACTTAGAAAGATTCCAGGAATTAGGGTTGTTGCGGACTCAAATATACGCGGCGATAGAGTTTAATATTTTCGTCTCAGCGTTGTACGTATATTCAGCACACAAACAGAATCGAAATAGTAACACCAGGATTTTTACGTGGAAAACCCTGGAAAGGGAAAAAACCACGGGGCCACGCCCAGTTGAAATAGTTCCACTAGTGTCGTTTGAAGTACACGAGGCTGATCCGTCCTTTAAATTCAGGACGATCAGATTACAATGAGTATCAGTTACAAGGACAAGCAGAGTTCCGACGTCACTCGGGGTGTCGAGCAGAATTCCGGCGTCACTTGGAAAGAAGTCTGGCGTCGGGTAGAATTCCGGCGTCGGGCAGAATTCCGACGTTGCTCCCGTGTCGGGCAGAGCTCCGGCGTCCCTCCGGCGCCTGGTGGTGCTTTGGTGGTGTTCCGGCAGTGTTCCGGCGGAGTTCCGGCAGTGTTCCGGCGGTGGTCGAGGAGGAGTTATTCCCTCCTAGACTTCTCTCCTCTTCTTCTTCTCTTTCTTCTCTTCTTCTCTTCTTGGCTTGGGTCCCTTCTTAAGAGAAATGAGGGGCTATTTATAGTTTTTCTGGAGTGGCATAGCCCGTAAATAGATGAGGGATCAAGGGCAAATAAGGAGTGATCCGGATGAACGGCCGATATTGAATCCCTTGATCATGAACCGTTTATCAAGCATTTAAAGGTCTTAATGGTATCAGAATTCTACGATCTTGGGCTCGTTGGATTTGTCTCGTCGAGCCGCTCGATTCGACTATAAGCTCGTCAAAATCGGAGACCGTTTGGTAACTCAAATAACTGTTTGATGCTTCCAACAACGCTTCGGGTACTTGATTTGGACTCGTTTGAGCTCGGATTGAGTCGAATTTGGTGTTGTTGGATTCGTATTTCCGAGACGCTCAGTTCGACTATAAGCTTGCTGAAATCGGAGTTTAAATGGTTTCCGAATTAATTTTTGAAGTTTCCGACTTGAGTTTTTCCTCGAGATTCGTGCCCGATCAAGATAATTTTTCGATGACGTATCAGTTGCCCCCCTATTTTCGGACGTCGAAGCTCCAGGAGTCCGAAAATACTTGTTCTGACATTTTACATTTGCCGAATTGCGAAAAATTGGGTTCCAAAAGATATTATTTTGCTCAAACTTGATTGTAGAGGCCTCGTTGAGCTCCGAAAGTGTCAAAATTGAGTCCGGAACGTCGAAAAACGTGTCCGGGGACCCCAAAAACGTCGAATTTGACCTTTCCGGGCCCGAATTGGGCCCGGAAATGAGTTGGGGCAGCTCAGCCGCCGCCGGCGGCCGCCGGCCGCCGCTGCCGCTGCCGGATTCCCCGCGCGCCGCCGCCGCAGCTGCAGCGCGCCCGCCCCTGCCCGGCGCGCCTGCCCGCGCGCAAGCGGGCGCTGCCCGCGCTGCCCTGGCTCCTGCGCGGCTCTCCTGAGCCGCGGCTCTGGCGGCTGGCGGTTTAGCCGCGGCTGGCGGTTCAGCCAACCGCTGGCGGTTGGGTAACCGCCAGTTAACCGCCAGCTAACCGCTGGCGGTTAAGGCCGATTTTTTTTTTTTTTTTTTTTTTTTTTCAGCAACTTCCCTAACTTCCCCCTCTTGCTATAAATAGCCCCCTAGGGCCTATGAGTTTCTTGCACCTCTATTCTCCCCTCTAGTTTCTGGCATTTTGAGGCCTTCCGCCGTTTTTGAGTAGGTGACTTTCCCTACTTGACTCGGCGCCCCTCCCTTTGCGCAGAGGTTAGAGTATTCCTCTTTTCTCCCCTCTAGTTTCTGGCATTTTGAGGCCTTCCGCCGTTTTTGAGTAGGTGACTTTCCCTACTTGACTCGGCGCCCCTCCTTTTGCACAGAAGTTAGCGGTTTTCCCTCTTTTTTCTCTCATTCTGGCTTTCTGACAGTTGAGGCATTCCGTTGTTATTCAGTAGGTGATTTTCCCCACTTGAGACAACGCCCCTCCTCTTGTACAGGAGTTAGAAATTTCTTTTCTTTTTCATTCCTTCATGTGGAGGTGAGATGTTAGTCGGAGGGAGTCTGAAGATGGTCGGAAGTCAGGCGTCGGGAAGAAGTACGGCGTCGGGTTGAAGTCCGACGACGGGCAGAAGTCCGGCGTCGGGCAGAAGTTCGACGAATGACCCACGATGGGCAGAAGTCCTTCAACGGGAGGAAGCTCAGCGTCAGGCAGGAGTCCGACGAATGTCCCGCGACGGGCAGAAGTCCTTCAACGGGAGGAAGCTCGGCGTCAGACAGAAGTCTGACAAAAGTCCCGCGACTGGCAGAAGTCCTGCGTCGAGTGGAAGTACGGTGTCGGGCAGAAGTCCGACGAAAATATTGGGCAAAATTCCAACGAAAGTCCGGCGACGGGCAGAGACCCAACAACGGGAAGAAGCTCGTCGTTGCGCAGAAGTCCGATGAAAGTCCCTCGACGGGCATAAGTACAACGTCGGGTAGATATCCGAGACAAGTCACGCAACTGGCAGAAATACAACGTTGGGTAGAAATTCGACGAGGGTCTGGCGACGGGCAGATGATGGCCGGCGTCCAGTAACATTGTGTTAAGGCAATATTCATCCATACTGAAGTGTGCCAACATCAGATATTGCTGAATCAAGAGGCCGAAGTAGTGTGACATGCCAATATTCTGGCAATACACTAACACTGTCAACTGAGTGGAGGTCTGATGATGATCCAGTTATGTCCTTTCTTTAAAGGAGCAGTTGTAGGAGATGCTTGCGTGCAGTAAGGGAGAAGTCACTTAAATCCACCAAGGATATTTGACTGTGTTAAAGTTACTTGTTGCTGGATGATACTAGCTTGTATGAGTGTCGCTAGTGTACCTTTTGATTCAACTTCTGGTGAGAAGAAATGTATATTTGAATCTGAATTTATGTAACTCCAATGATATTGTATATGACATGAGGATTTGTCCCCTAGAGAGACCTGAATTGTTATTGCATCTGTAAGACATGCTTTGTGCTTTTGATGTATTATTAGTCTGAACGAATGTGAGAGACATCCTTTTAGGATGTTTGACATATTTGAGACTGTAGGTCAAAGCCCTTGCTTGATGACGTTAACATGTATGAAAAAGGTCGAGAGAATCCACCAAGGATGTGAGACCTATCCGAGGTTGTATGTCGGAGCCTTTGCTCGACGACGTTAACCTGTATAGAAGAGGTCGGGAGAATCCACCAAGGATGTGAGACCTATCCGAGGTTGTATGTCGGAGCCTTTGCTCGACGACGTTAACCTGTATGGAAGAGGTCGAGAGAATCCACCAAGGATGTGAGACCTATCCGAGGTTGTATGTCGGAGCCTTTGCTCGACGACGTTAACCTGTATGGAAGAGGTCGGGAGAATCCACCAAGGATGTGAGACCTGTCCGAGGTTGTATGTCGGAGCCTTTGCTCGACGACGTTAACCTGTATGGAAGAGGCCGGATCGAATCCCCCTGGGATCGATCTTCCAGTGATTGAGAAGTAATAAAGACTGCATATTTCTCGAATCAAGGATAAAGAGACTATATTTGTCAGTAGTTTTTCACTGTCATTTGTATTCTTTTTAAAGAAAGAGACAATATCAAAACTAGACGAACAACACATTATATTACTGTAAGACAATAATTCCCTTGTACAACAGAAGAGATACATATAGGGACAACCACATCATTCGACTTGGTAGAAATACTAAGGACATTAGAATGACATCCTACTGATCATAGAAGAGATACATGGTGACACATGACAAGTAGTATTACTAACACAAAGGTTCAAGTTGCAGCATTACTCAATCTCACCAACCATTTGAATATTATTCAACGGTTGTCTTTGTTGTTGTTGATTTTGCCCCCCAGTGGGGCGAGCTTCTTCTCGGGTATGTGGGTTCCCAATAAACTGTCGAAGATAGCCCTGGCGGATAAGTCTTTCAATCTCATCCTTAAGTTGCCGACACGCTTCAGTAGTGTGGCCACGACTACGATGAAAGTGACAGTACTGATCTTGATTTCCTGTATTTGGCTTCGAAGGATGCGGCCATTTCACTTTGTCCTGATCTTGAATCGCCATTAACACATTTGCTTGAGATGTGTTGAGCGGAGTGTACTCTTTCTCCTGCCGAGGTTCTCGTTGTGGTAATGGGGGCCTAGAAGGTAGATTGATATTCCCTTGCTTTTTCCGTTGTAAGGAAGAATTATCCATCCCAGGAGTACCTTTGCGCTTCCCATTTGCCTGCTCGAACTGCTTTCTGTGAGCATTTATGGCTTCATCTGCGGAGATTTGTGCCTCCACACGATGAATCAGGTCGGCGTATGAATGAACCGTATCTCGCATAAGAGCCGAACAAAAGGGGCCAGGACGGAGGCCACCAAGAAAGACTCCTCTCAATAATTCAGGATCTACTCCCGGAATTTGTCGAGCCTCAGTAGAAAATCGCTGAAAATACTCTTTCAACGATTCTCCCTCATTCTGACGGATTCCAGATAGGTGGGAGGAATCCTTAGTGATTCTTCGATTGGCTACAAACTGTTCCACGAACACTTTAGCCAATTTGACGAACATTGGAATGGTTCCAGCTGGAAGCGAATAGAACCATGTTCGAGCTTGTCCTTTGAGGGTGGCAGGAAAGACCTGACAGAGGAGCGCGTCTGAGGCTCGCTGGATATGCATAATTGTTCGATAATGATCGATATGCTCGTACGGGTCAGTTGTCCCGTCATAGGGGTCGATGTTCGGTAGTTTGAATCCTGTCGGAATAGGGTGTTGAAGAATAGCTTCCGTCAGGGGTGACGACTCCTGGAAGTCCCACTGATGAAGAGGTTGCCTTACGCCTCCTGTAGGGAACTCTTCTCGAACCAATCGTCGCAGTTCATGGCGTAGGGTATTGCAAGGGAGCTCAGCAATGTGATGTTGGGCTAGCTCCTCAGGGAGGTCTTGAGGAAGGAGAGATTGCCGACCTGTGTGCGGAGGATGGGTAGAACTTGCTGTATCAGCCAGTTCGTTATCTTGATGTGACTGCGAACGCCTCCTGGGTGGAGGAAGAGGAATCTCAGCTTGAAGATGTTCGATTTGAACAGCTTCAACACGTGGCGGATCTCGAGGGATAAGAACCTCCTCCTGAGGTGCTAGGGTCGGTTGTCGAGTCTCTCGTAGGAGGTGTAGAATCTCGTTTTGAGATTCTTCCATCTTTCGGATTCGCTCCTCCAAAGAAGGCCCTGAGGTTCCTTCTCCAACAATGTGTTGCCCCCCAGGAAGAAAGGAGGCAGAAACTTGATGTCCACGATTTATAGACTGGTTTCTGGATTGAGGAGAGTGGGAGCGGGAGGCTCCTATGAGGCGATTGCTACGCCTATTGACCATCGTAGCAATACTTGAAGTTGTGGGATAAGGTTCCCACAGACGGCGCCAAACTGTTGCGGACTCAAATATACGCGGCGATAGAGTTTAATATTTTCGTCTCAGCGTTGTACGTATATTCAGCACACAAACAGAATCGAAATAGTAACACCAGGATTTTTACGTGGAAAACCCTGGAAAGGGAAAAAACCACGGGGCCACGCCCAGTTGAAATAGTTCCACTAGTGTCGTTTGAAGTACACGAGGCTGATCCGTCCTTTAAATTCAGGACGATCAGATTACAATGAGTATCAGTTACAAGGACAAGCAGAGTTCCGACGTCACTCGGGGTGTCGAGCAGAATTCCGGCGTCACTTGGAAAGAAGTCCGGCGTCGGGTAGAATTCCGGCGTCGGGCAGAATTCCGACGTTGCTCCCGTGTCGGGCAGAGCTCCGGCGTCCCTCCGGCGCCTGGTGGTGCTTTGGTGGTGTTCCGGCGGAGTTCCGGCAGTGTTCCGGCGGTGGTCGAGGAGGAGTTATTCCCTCCTAGACTTCTCTCCTCTTCTTCTTCTCTTTCTTCTCTTCTTATCTTCTTGGCTTGGGTCCCTTCTTAAGAGAAATGAGGGGCTATTTATAGTTTTTCTGGAGTGGCATAGCCCGTAAATAGATGAGGGATCAAGGGCAAATAAGGAGTGATCCGGATGAACGGCCGATATTGAATCCCTTGATCGTGAACCGTTTATCAAGCATTTAAAGGTCTTAATGGTATCAGAATTCTACGATCTTGGGCTCGTTGGATTTGTCTCGTCGAGCCGCTCGATTCGACTATAAGCTCGTCAAAATCGGAGACCGTTTGGTAACTCAAATAACTGTTTGATGCTTCCAACAACGCTTCGGGTACTTGATTTGGACTCGTTTGAGCTCGGATTGAGTCGAATTTGGTGTTGTTGGATTCGTATTTCCGAGACGCTCAGTTCGACTATAAGCTTGCTGAAATCGGAGTTTAAATGGTTTCCGAATTAATTTTTGAAGTTTCCAACTTGAGTTTTTCCTCGAGATTCGTGCCCGATCAAGATAATTTTTCGATGACGTATCAAGGGTATAGCTCCAAATGACTTGAAATCTGAAACACTTAAACATAGTGACATCTGGAACCCTCTAAAATTTTCTAGGAATTTTTTGGACTCTTTAAAACACTTAATTAGCAAACCCTAATTTACCCGTTAATTAAGCCTTAGAAACCTCAAAAAAATATAATAAATGTATTTTAAATCAAAAAAATACCCATAATACCTCAAACTCTCCAGAATTCAGTTCCCAACCTTAGATAATTAGGGCCCCTTAATTGGACCTTAATCTGGACTTTAATTCAGCTTTAATCAAAAATCACCTTTTTGCCTTAATTAAATCATTAAAAATTATTAAAAATCCCAAATTTTCCCCAAACACTTGGGAACACCTTCTTAGGTCATTTTTGACCTTTGGGGGTGATTCCAATCAGTTTGGAGCTGATTTGGGCCAAAACCCCCAAAATACCCCTAATTAGGCAATTTCGATAATTCATTTAATTGCCCTAACTTCTAAAAATCATGACTAATTACAGAAAATTTCAAAATGGGCAAACTAAAAGGCATTCAACTCATATTAAGGTCTAGTACTTGCTAAAAATATTAGGTGTCCAGAAACCAACTGAAATTAAAAAGTCAACTCTTCGGTCAACCGTAGTCTATAGTCTAGGGCCCGAAACTTCTAAAATTCATAACTTTGCGTAGGAAACTCCAAATCCAGCAAACTAAAAGGCATTCAACTCACATTAAGGTCTAGTATTTGTTAAAAATATTAGGTGTCCAGAAATCAACTTAAATCAAAAAGTCAACAATCCAGTCAAACTTAGTTCAAAACGAGACCAAAACTTCAGAAATTCATAACTTTGGATAGAAGAATCCAAACTGGGCATGCTAACTGTCTAATTGATCAGGTTAAGGCCTAGTATTTTATAAAAATATTAGCTAGTCATGAATACCCTTTAATCAAAAAGTCAATTTTGGACCCCCCTTTTTGCTTAGTGTATAGGTGGTCCCCGAACTCCCTAAAACTCACCGATGCAATTTAAACTTCAAATATCATCACCCTAAGAACTAAAACTGATCCACACATTAAATCAACTAAGATTGATCTTAATTCACTAATATTTGGACTTTAAATAAAATTCCCTTTTCAGACCTACAACCAACCTGGACAGTAGGCAATTGTAACTAACTACCCAGCTTAAGATCTACCTCAGCTACACAGCTTTTCACACACATCTAGATGGTTTGTTAGGGCACCACTTCTAGATCTAGGTTAGGCCGGTGTTTACTTTTCTGTTGTGTGCCGAGATTTCTGAGATTTCACTGCATGTTGTGATTGAGATGATGCTGGTGTGTTTGTTTACTTTTACTGCACTCTGGGAATTGATGTGATTGCACGATAGACTACCCATAGGTTAGGATCGATTTTTGATACTAATGATGTTTTCTGCAGGTGGCCATGCTCATGCAGCACTAAATATAAGGGGGCAATAATCATGATTTAAAAATTAATGCTGTTTTATGCAGGTGCTTCAGAAATTGCTCAGCCCCCCTAAATAAATGAGGGCTAATAAAAAAAAATCATTATGAATGGATACAGGTGCTCCAAAGCTTGCTTAGCCCTCAAAATAATTAAGAGCATGGCCAAGTGTGGCTGTGATGAGCATTTCATTTTCTTATAACTGCTTGTGATATATTAAACTGCTTGGGATGACTTTTATTAGGATAACCTTGCAGGGGAGTCTAGATTTACTGCTTTTTATTAATGTAAATCACTTGTAATCTGGTATAGAGTTGTGAAAGTTTATTTTGAGTGGGGATACAAGAATTCAAAGGTTGGATGCCCAAAGAGAAAAGGACACCCAATATGAGGATAGTCCTTTTCTGTTCGGGAATGCAAATTTGGATTATTCTACTACCCGAGGAGTCCAAGGAAGCTGAGGTCCAAGGAGGACGAGGGAGCTCAGATCCAAGGAGTCTAAGAAAGAGAAGATCAAGAAGATGAAGACCAAGTGTATCCCACTCAAAATAACTTGCGTCAGTCTTAGGACTAGAAATCCGGGTTGTTGGCAGTGGTGCCCGGCCACTTTAATTTTCTGCAGACCCTGGGTTGTAATTAAGGGCAGTTGGCCTATTGACATTTATTAATTTGTTTGGATAATTTTGATGTGTTTTATGATTGTGTGCCTCTAGGATTGTTTGCTTTTCTTAGTTTCTTGGCGTTTTGCATGTCGCTTTTGTTTTAGCCTGGATTTCGTTAGGCTCTTTAAGGACTAAAACTTTTTCTACTCACAACTAACATTCAAATTTTAAGATTTAAATAATTTAGAAACTTAACGACCTAGGGAATTGCCGGAATCGTCCGGGGTAGCATGCATATCGTTGCATTTCTCTCTTTCCTTCTATAAGACACTTCCCCGCCTGCGGGTAGAGTCCGGATAATCTGACCTATGAGGATGAGGTGCCGGACCTGGGGAAGCCCAGTCTAATTCTAAAAATTATTTTATAAGCCTTTTTAAAGCTCTATGCATACCTGATTTGGATACTTTAACTAGTATGCATTGCATTAGAAACTAACTAAATCAAAATTTTAATTGCATTAGTCATAGGAGCATTCACCCAACATCAGTCCGGGGCCAATTAGGAAATCCTCTAGATGTCGGCCATACTTCCGAGAACTATAACCTACCCACCCATCTTTCATAAATGACTGGACAGCATGGTTTTAAAGCGATTAGGTGGTTAGCTGGCTCCCCCTTCCAGGCCGGGGTAAGTCCAGGTTTTGCATTGTATTAGTTAGGACACGGGTGTTAGTGTTGTGTAGAACACTAAATCCACCATAGATTCAGGATTCAAGGCTACTATTGTTTCGTAGTACGCCTCATCAGTAGGTAGGTCTTCTGTCTTCCAGAGACCCTAAACCCTACATATCTGCGTCACACGGATGACGCCACCTCCATCCTTCCCTCCTGCATGCTTCGAGTGCGTGATTTATTTATTTTTCTCTAGTTTCTTCTCACTACTTTAGTCCCTCCGGATGCTGATGTGAGCCGTGCATGTTGACTAAGCCTAGTTGAACCTCTCTTTCCCTTCGAGTAGGACTTCCTAGTCTTCCCCCTATGTGCCAATCCCAATTCAGAAAGTGTAATATAGAATCCTTAATCGAGAGTATTCTCAGGCTTCGGCTTGAGATGTAATTAACCACGGGGGCTTGCGCCCGTGGGAAACCGAATTCCACTCTCAAATAAACCCCATTCAAGCTAATGTATCGGGTGGGGGAAACCCGTTGTGATTAGATCGTACATATTGTTATCCATCGGGGTGTGCTGGTGAGAGCCACTATCCTCAATGGTTAATCGTATGCATGATCGAATCTGCCCTTCTATTGGCCAGATACTGTCTCCCCTCGCGGGGCGATGGTGTCTGTTGTCCTTTCGGAGGTCCACAGATGTGTGTCAATCTTGGTGATGATAGTGAGTGATATCACCGATTATCAACCTTTGAGCTGGCAACATACATGAACCTTATGAGCAATAGCATGTGTCTACATTGTTAGCAATGATTGGAGACTGTGAAGTGACTCTGATTTGGAGATTGAAGTCGAAGTATTATGGTCATAATATTGTAATCAAGCGAAGATGGTTAGAAAACTGTAGTCGAGGACTACAGTGGCAGTTTGGGGACTATGATCAGGTGATGACAATCCATCGGTGGTGGTTGAATAGCAATGGTGGTTAGGCATCGTTGTTATGGAGTCAGTGATCTAATGACAATGATTAGGTGAGCACTAGGAATTCTCTAAGGTCTCTCCTTCTGCCAGGCTCCAGCCCCCCTTTCATGTGGAGAATGGATTATTTGTTTATACTTTGTTGAGAGTGCCTTTTGATAAATATAGCCAAATTACCAAAAAAAAAAAAAAAAAAACTCCATCAAGCGACACGTAATGATAAATTATTCTTTCAATATTTAAGTGTTTAATGATATTAGAATTAAGTGAATTTTGGGTTCTTGAATTTGTTTTGTCAAATCACTCAATTTAGCTATAAGCAACCAAGATTTTTGGTCTTCTTATTAATATCTAAAAGTTTCTAACCATACTTCACATTCTAATTTATGTTCATTTTAACTTGAATTGAATCACTTTTGATATCGAAGAATTTGTCTCATTGAGATGTTTAATTCAACTATAAATTAACTGAAATCAAAATTTATATGATCCTAATTTTAATTCTAAAAATTTTTTATTCAAATATACATTAAGATTCATGCTTATTAAAGCTAAATTTAATATATGACATAATACAATATTTAGTTTTGAAATACAGATCAATTTTTAAAAAAAAAATTTTACGGAACAAGATTTATGTCGTATAAGGAATAAAATATGTACAATTTGTTATTGTTAAATAGTTAACAAATGGTTAGGCTAAGCTTGCAAAGTGATAAGGCTTCAAGGCTAAAGTGAACTTGCCACTATTTTATCAAATTGATTAACAAGGCCCAATCAATCTGAGGCAAAAGTAGCGTGAAGCATTTGAGGCAACCTATTCTTCTACTTAGCCCTACCGATCGATTAGGCAGATTAATGCTTCAAAAGCGTTCAGTGTAGTAACTTGCATATATACTGGGTCTTAGTGGCCAACTAGATACATTCGTCTAGAATATTCAGCATAATAAATCATTAGGACTTGGTCGATGAAGGTATGTCAATCAGCGACTTCATTTGAATAGTCCTAAATTCATATTTTAAAAACCCTGAATACATATTTACGATAATAAAAACTCACAACTACCATAATTTTTATGAGAAGTTCATTATGCAATAATATTTACTGAATGATTTTTTTCTAAATGTGGTGTTTCTGATTAAGCTATCTCTTTGCCCCACCTATAAATAGGAGGTTAAGCAACGAAAAACTTAAAAACTTATCTCATTATCTCAAGCTCTCTACTTTTCAACATTGAATCACTAAATAAATTTTGCTAGAAAGATCTAAATGCCACTCATGAACAAATTTATATTCAATACCAGTTTCAAGTGAACTTTTTTAGCTTAACTAAAATTTAGCCAAATATCTCAGTTTTCAGCCAAAACTATTAAAACATAAAATATTACTAAGTTTCAATCTAAATTATTGAAATCAAAACTATCAAAACATTAAATCTAATTTATTCATAATAAGAATTATATCATTGGTTGCAAAACTATCTACATATAGATTAGTAGCGAATTTTTCTTTGTTTAGAAGGGGAGCTCTGAAAGGAAAACGGCTTAATACCAATCCTGGTAATCCGTTGACCGTTCGCAATCATTCTAACAGGTAATGATTAACAGGCCCAGTAATCCATACTACAAGCTAATTATACATGCGATTTTATTCTTCATCTTGAAAGGTAAACCGTAGCATAAGATTTATGTGCAAGAATATTAGTGGTGATGGAAATCCCCCTCTGTGACCTGATTGATGGATTGGCCAGCCTTTGCCACCAAATAATTTATTGGGCCTGGGCTGGGCTAGGAATCTCCGTCAGGCCGAATATCGTCCCACTAATTAACTATTGTTACCCAGTGGGTCGGCCCAATTTGCCTAGCAGCATAGCAATTCGATGCAAAAGTACTAATGAGATATTTGCGGATGGTCACTGTAGATGGCGAATGGTTAATTCAAGACAAGAGTAGCCACTATTAGACGAGATTGTAGGTGCTGTTTGGTTGTGAGGAGGGGTTAACCAAGGAACTATTTAAGCTAATTTTTTTTTATTTTACTTCTCATATTACAAAATCAGTTTAATTGACTGTTATTTTTGTTGCATCCTGAAGTATTCGCGGCAGTAGAGAAATATAAAGCTTAACGTCTTAGCATTATATGAAGATCCAGCACGTAATCAGATAAGAGAGAGGGTGTTGCATTCATTCGAGACAATAGAGTTTTTACGTGGAAACCCCTGAAAAGCGGAAAAACCACGGGGCCTGACCCAGTTTGAATGAATCCAATATTATCTGCAGTCAATTACAAATGAGGCCCATCTTTAAGAGGATGCCTTGGTTTGATGTCACAAATATACATCGTATAGAGCATATTACATGGTGGGAATTACAATAATCAATATAGACATGTTTGTTTGGTCGATAGGACCATAGTCGATAGACGTTGAAGGTCAGAAAGACCGTAGTTTAACGATAGAGGTCGGGAGGACCTTAGTTGGTTGGGCGACGGAGGTCGAAAGGACTGTAGTCGACTGACGTTGGAGGTCAGAAAGACCATAGTCTGATGACAGAGGTAGGGAGGACATTAGTTGGTCGGACGACGGAGGTCAGAAGGACCGTAGTCGACTGACGTTGGAGGTCAGAAGGACCGTAGTCGTAGGGCGGTGGTCCGACAGAAGTCCGGGCCTCAAGTGATGGTCCAGTAGAACTCCAGGCGTCAGGTGGTAGTCCTATGGAACTCTGGGCCTCAGGTGATGGTCTAGCAGAAGTCCGGGCCTCAGGTGGTGGTCCAATGGAAGTCCGGGCCTCAAGTGGTGGTCAGGAGGAGCTCAGGGGCCTCAAGTGGTGGTCTAGCAAAACTCAAGTCCTCAGGTGGTGGTCCGGCACAGCTCAAGTCCTCAAGTGGTGATCTGGCGGAACTCAAGGCCTCAGGTGGTGGTCCAGTAGAAGTCTGGGCCTCATGTGGTTGTTCGGCGGAGCTCGGGGCCTCAGGTGGTGGTCCAGCGGAGCTCAGGCCTTAGGTGGTGGTCTAGCGGAACTCTGGGCCTCAAGTGGTGGTCCGACAGAAGTCTTAGCCTCAGGTGGTGGTTCGGTAGAAGTCCGGGCCTTAGGTGGTGGTCCGGTAGAAGTTCAGGCCTGAGGTGGTGGTCCGGCGGAGCTCAAAGCCTCAGGTAGTGGTCCAGCGGAGCTCAGGGCCTCAGGTAGTGGTCCGGAGGAACTCCGGTCCTCTGGTGGTGTTCCGGCGAAACTCCTGTGTCAGGCAATGGTCCAACGGAACTCCGACGGTGGTCGAGGAGGAGTGAGGGGGCAATACCGATCTCCGATCTGTCCCTTATTTCCTTGCTTGGGGCCCCTCTTTTAAGATAAAGGAGGGGTCTATTTATAGATTTTCTGGAGTGACATGGCCTCTAAATAGATGGAAGATCAAGGGTAATTGAGGAGTGGTTTGGATGGACGGTCGATGTGGAATCCCTTGATCATGGATCGTTTGCTGGATTTTTAAATGTCTTAGTGATATCAAAATTTAGTGATCTTGGGCTCTTTGGATTTATCTCGTCGAGTCGCTCGATTCGACTATAAGCATGTTATGTTTGGAAACTATTTGGTAATCCAAATTGTAGTTTTAACCTTCCAATAATGCTTCGGGTCCTTTATTTGGACTCATTTGGGCTCGGATTGAGCCGAATTTGGTGTCGTATTTTTTAGATGTTCAGTTCGACTATAAGTTTGCTAAAATTGGAGTTCAAATGCTCCTAACTTTAATTTTGGAAGTTTCCAATTTAATTTTGCCTCGAGATTCGTGTCGATCCACATAATTTTTTGATGATGTATCAATTGCCCCCTTATTTTTGGATGTCAAAGCTCCAAAAGTCCGAAAATATGTGTCACAGCCTTTTGAAAATTTTTTGTGCTATTTGGAAACTTAAAATAATTCAAATTTGGGCGTAGAAGTTCCAAAATGCTCTAAAAGTATCGAAATTGAGTCCAGAATATCAAAAAATTATCTTGCGGACCTCAAAAATATCCTATTTAACCTTTTCGGGCCTAAAATTGGGCCCGAGAACATGCTTCGACGGACTAGTCGCCAGCGACAGCCACCGCCGCGCCACCTCCATGAGCCTGCTCAGCTGCCTGCGCTGCCCTTATCGTCGCGCCCCCGCTCACCTGCCCACGCTGATTAGCACTGTCGCGCACCTACCCGAGCTGCCCGTGTGGTTAACAGTAGCCAGTTGGCAGCGGTTAGCCGATGGTTCGGTTAACCGCCAGCCAAAAAAAACTTTTTTTCACAACTGCTCGGGGTATGAAACTCTTACACCTCCCCCTCTCTTGCTCTCTTTCAGTTGAGGCCCTCCCCTGGCCCAGCACAGACGGTATGGGGTATCCCCTATCCAGGTCTAGGGCCCCTCTTTGCAAGAAGGAAACTCCTCCCTCTCTTCCACTCTTTCAGTTGAGGCCTTCCTCGGGCCCTGTACAGGCGGTATACCCTCTCTAGGTCCAGGGCCCTTCATTGCAAGAAGGAACTTTCTCCCTCTTTCTTCGAGAAACCCTACAGTGGTGTGGAAGTCTGGCGACGGACATAAGTCTAGAGATAGATGAAAGTTTGACATCGGGTAGAAATCCAATGAATGTCCGACATTAGACAGAAGTTCGGCGACGGGTAGAAATTCGACGTCGGGTGGAAATCGAATGAAAGTCCGACGACGGGTAGAAATTTGACGTCGAGTAGAAATCCAACGAAAGTTCGATGACAGGTAGAAGTCCGACGACGGGTAGAAATTTGGTGTCGTATAAAAATCCGACGAAAAAAATGATGACTGGTAGAAGTCCGGTGATGGGTAGAAATTCGATCTTGGATAGAAATCCAACGAAAGTCCGACAATGGGCAAAAGTCCGGCGATGGGTAGAAATTTAATGTCGGGTAGAAGTCCGATGAAAATTCAATATCGAGTAGAAATTCAACGAAAGTCCGACGACAGGCAGAGGTCTGGTGATGGGTAAAAATTTGACATCGGGTAGAAATTTAATGAAAATTTGACGACGGCAGAAGTTCGACGATGGATAGAAATTTGAAGTCCGGCAGAAGTCCAATAAAAATCTGACAACGGGTAGAAATTTGACCTCATGTAGATATCCGACGAAAGTCCGATGTCGGGCAGAAGTCCAGCGACGGGTAGAAATTTGACGTCTGGTCGAAATCCAACGAAAGTCCGACAACAGGCAAAAATCCGACGACAGGTAGAAATTTTATGTCGGGTAGAAGTCCAACGAAAATTCGACGACTGGGCTAAAGTCCGGCGACTGGTAGAAATTCGACGTCGGGTAGAAATCTGATGAAAGTCTGACGATATGCAGAAGTCTAACGATGGGTAGAAATTCGGCTTCATGTAGAAATTTGATGAAAGTTTGACAACGGGCAGAAGTCCGGCTACGGGTAAAAAATTGACATCTCGTAGAAATCCAACAAAAGTCTGACGACGGATAGAAGTCTGGGGACTAATAGAAATTCGATGTCGGGTAGAAGTCTGACTAAAATTCAATGACGGGCAGAAGTCCAGCGACAGATAGAAATTTGACATCAAATAGAAATCCAACGAAAGTTCGACGATGTTAAAAGTCCAGCGATGGGTAGAAATTCGGTGTCGGGTAAAAAATTGACGAAAGGCTGACAACGGGCAGAAGTCCGGTGACGTGTAGAAATTCGACGTCGGGTAGAAATCCGATGAAAGTCCAACGACGGGCAGAAGTCTGGCAAAAGGTAGAAAATCGATATCGGGTTGAAATCCGATGACAGTCCGGTGATGGGCAGAAGTCCGACGATGGGTAGAAGTCCAATGATGTTAACCTATATGAAAGAGATTGAGAGGATCCACCAAGGATGTATGAGTTAAGGTTGTAAGTTAGAGCCTTTGCATGATAACGTTAACCTATATAGAAGATGTCGAGAGAATCCACCAAGGACGTGTGACATATCTAAGGTTATAAGTCAGAGCCTTTGCTTGATGATGTTAATCTATATGAAAGAGATTGAGAGAATCCACCAAGGATGTATGACCTATCCGAGGTTGTATGTCAGAGCCTTTGCTTAATGACCTTAACCTATATGAAAGAGGTCGAGAGAGTCCACCAAAGATATATGATCTATCCGAGGTTGTATGCCAGAGCCTTTGCTCGATGACATTAACTTATATGAAAGATATCGGGAGAATCCACCAAGGATGTATGACTTATCCAAGGTTGCATGTCAGAGCCTTTGCTCAATGACGTTAATCTTTATGGAAGAGGTCAAAAGAATCCACCAAAGATGTATGACCTATCAGAGGTTGTATGTCAGAGCCTTTGCTCGATGACATTAACATATATGGAAGAGGTCGGGAGAATCCACCAAAGATGTATGACCTATCCAAGATTGTATGTGAGAGCCTTTGCTCGATGATGTTAACCTATATGGAAGAGGTCGTGAGAATCCACCATGGATATATGACCTATCCGAGGTTATATGTCAGAGCCTTTGCTTGATAATGTTAACCTATATGGAAGAGGTCGAATCGAATCTACTAAGGATGTATGACCTATCTGAGGTTATATGTAAGAGCTCTGCTCGATGACATTAATCTATATGGAAAAGGTCGAATCGAGTCCCCCTGGATTGATTTTGCCTTAATTGGGAGGGAGCGAACGCCGCGTGTATCTTGAGTCAAAGGTAAAGAACGATCTATCTTTAGACCGTTACTATCTTTTTGAGGTCGAGATTAAGACCTTACCTAAGAAGTAGAAGCCCAACAACGGACTGTATAATATTTAAAATTTATTGGAAGCATATTTGTATTTATTGAAAGTTTCTTGAAATATCATCTTAATATTGAAAGCATTATATGAATCTTCTTAGAGTCAAGTTTGCCCCCCAGTTTGCATCTGATTCCCATGAAATTAACGTAGCGATAGCTAACGTAAGGAAGTTAACATGAATGACCTTTTGAGGTTGGAGTAAAAATTGCCCCTAGTCGGGAACTACATTCCCACAAATGGTACCAAACTGTTGCATCCTGGAGTATTCGTGGCAGTAGAGAAATATAAAGCTTAACGTCTTAATATTATACGAAGATCCAGCATGCGATCAGATAAGAGAGAGGGTGTTGCATTCATTCGAGACACTAGAGTTTTTACATGGAAACCCCTGAAAAGGGGAAAAATCATGAGGCATGGCCCAGTTTGAATGAATCCACTATTATCTGCAGTCGATTACAAAGGAGGCCCTTCCTTAGAAGAAGGTCTTGGTTTGATGTCACAAATATACATCATATAGAGCATATTATATGGTGGGAATTATAATAATCAACATAGACATATTTGTTTGGTCGGTAGGACCATAGTTGATAGACATTAGAGGTCAGAAATATTGTAGTCGAATGACAGAGGTCGGGAAGACCTTAGTTTGTCGGGCGACGGAGGTCAGAAAGACTGTAGTTGACTGATGTTGGAGGTCAAAAAGACTATTTTCTGATGACAGAGGTCAGGAGGACCTTAATTGGTCGGACGAGAAAGGTCGGAAGGACCATAGTCGACTGACGTTGGAGGTCAGAAGGATCGTATTAGTAAGGCGGTGATCCGGCAGAAGTTCGGGCCTCAAGTGATGGTCTGGTAGAACTCCGGGCTTTAGGTGATAGTATGGCAGAACTCCAGACCTCAAGTGATGGTCCAGCAGAAGTACGGGCCTCAAGTGGTGGTCCGGTAGAAGTCCGGACCTCAGGTGGTGGTCTGGCGGAGCTCAAAATCTCAAGTGGTGGTCTAGTGGAACTCAAGGCCTCAGGTGGTGGTCCGACAAAAGTCCGGGCCTTAAGTGGTGGTCTGATGGAGCTCAAGGCCTGAAGTGGTGGTCTTGAGAAACTCATGGCCTCAGGTGGTGGTCCCGCAGAAGTTCGGGCCTCATGTGATGGTTCAACAGAGCTCAGGGCCTCAAGTAGTGGTCCAGCGGAGCTCAGGGCCTCAGGTGGTGGTCTAGCGGAACTCAGGGCCTCAGGTAGTTATCCGGAGAAACTTCGGGCCTCAGGTGGTGTTCCGGCGGAACTCATGTGTTAGGCAGTGGTCCGATGGAACTCCGGTGGTGGTCGAGGAAGAGTAAGGGGGCAAAAGCGATCTCCGATCTCTCTCTTGTTTCCTTGCTTGGGGTCCCTCTTTCAAGAGAAAGGAGGGGTCTATTTATAGATTTTCTGGAGTGGCATGACCTGTAAAAAGATAGATGATCAATGGTAATTGGGGAGTGGTTTGGATGGACGACCGATGTTGAATTCCTTGATTGTAGATCATTTGCTGGATATTTAAATGTCTTAGTAATATTGGAATTTAGTGATCTTTGGCTCGTTGGATTCGTCTCGTCGAGCCGCTCAATTCGACTATAAGCATGTCATGTTTGAAAACTATTTGGTAATCCAAATTATGGTTTGAACCTTCCAACAATGCTTCGGGTCCTTGATTTAGACTCATTTGGGCTCGGATTGAGCCTAATTTGGTGTTGTTGGGTTTGTATTTTCGAGACGTTCAGTTTGATTATAAGTTTGCTGAAATCAGAGTTCAGATGGTCTTGATTTTAATTTTGGAAGTTTCCAATTTGATTTTACCTCGACATTCGTCCCCGATCCACATAATTTTTTGATGATGTATCAATTTTATTATTGTTTTTTTTTTTTGCTTTTTTCTAAAACAAATTGGGATGGAAAACTAATTTTTACAACTAAAATTTCTAGGGATTTTTTTTAAGGAGCATGGTGGTTAATTTAAATTTGGAATAGAAACAAAGCATTAAAAATTTTAAAAAAGAACAAACTACACAAATAAAATGGTGCATTCTTTAGAATGCGCCAAATCATTTGGGCATTCACATCAGCCAGCCAAACTAAATTTTAAAAATACTATAGCCATTCACCAAACAATTGAGTGCATTTAATGGAATACGCCAAACAGAATGGCGCATTCCATTGCATGCGCCAAATCTGTTGACTTATTCTAAATAGGTTAAACAATTTGGCGCATTCAATGAAATGCAGCATTATGTTTGACTAGTTTGCTTCTTTTTTAATTTATTTAATACTTTGCCCATATTCCTAATTTAAATTAACCACCATGCTCCTTAAAAAAATCCAATTCCTCTTGTGTGATAGCTTTAAGGAAACAAATATTCATTTTTTTTTTTACAAAGCAAATTTATAATATCCACAACAATTTAAATAATTTTATTTTCCTTATAACAATTTTATAATCAAATTTACAATATGTTGCAGCGGCCCAAACAAACCCTAAGTGGGATTACATAAATCTAGTGAATTTAGATATAATAGTGAGAGTTAAATCTAATAATTATTTGGCATGATAAATGTTAAATTTTAATAGATTGTTTGGCTATATCCAACTTTTAGATCAACTTGCAAGTGTATTACTTGATGCCAAGCCTCTAAACTTCAAAAAATATAATACAATTAAAAACTATTAGATTTCTTTTTTACTTATTAAAGTGAGGCGATTAATCAAGTTGAGTGACGCCATTAACTCATTATATATGATTGAAAGCACATATTAAAGGATAATATATTGAGAATAACACTAATTTTTATGGAATGAAATTAAACTAATACACATATATAGCACATGTTGGTGGTAATTGCATTTCTCACATTAGGGGTGTCAAAATAGGTATTCGGGTTGGATTCAGGTCGAACCCGAAACTGACTCGGGTCCAATTCAACTGACATGAACCTGACCCGAATTATAAAATGGGTCAGATGCTTAGACCCGAACCTGACACGAGTCTAACCCGGGTTGATCCCATTCGACCCACTAACCGTGAGGCCACGAGGCTCGAACAGGTCAACGCAGAGGACGTGAGGGCAAGGACGAGTGGGCGAGCAAGGGACGAGTGGGCGAGCAAGGGGCGAGTGCGCGAGGGCGAGCTGGTGAGGGGGCGATGCTCACAAGTGGGGGAGCGCATGCTAAGGAGCTTATAAGGGCGAGCGCAGGTGAGACCGGTGCATGCTCGAGTGCGAGCACGAGCAAGAGTGCGGCAGTGTGGGTGCGAACGCTAGCACGGATGTTTTGAGAAATTTTTTAGATTTTCACTATTTCATCCCATTGTAACAGGCCAGCCTAAGATTGGAGTTTTGAGAATTTTTTCAGACTTACTTTTCAAATTGAATTTAAAATAACCAGCATACCACATACCTGCTTATAACTGCCAATTTACAAAAAAATAACTTATTCACAAAATTTAGTTTCGTTTCTCATAAAAATGTATATATAACAATTACATTATGATACATGACTACAAACCGAGCTAGCAAATAGAGCAATTTAAATAACTAACTATGACTGTACAAAAAATCAAAAAGAGGAATATCTATATAACCTCAAATAGATCAAATCCTGACTTAGCTACACAATGAGCTATTTCCCTTTCCTAGACCCTGAAATAGGATGCAAATAAACTGTGTGTCAAAATAGTTCGAAAAGCCACACTTACCGATTTAAATTTTCAAATAGTCATTTATTAAGCATTTAATTGAATATAAGAGTTGTTCATAATAAACATTGTACCGAACAAAATAGTACTTGCAGTTATCAAAAATGTAAATAGCAAGACAAGAAAGTAAATAAGTAAACACTTCATATATCAAAGCAGCAAGTAACAGATTTCCCTCAGGCCTTTATACCTCTCATCAGAATAAACTAGAGAGAATTTTGACTCTTATGACTCTCGTGCTGACATATAAGAAAAAAAAATGTTATTATGACTCCTAATGCCTAACATCATGACAGAATGTGCATTTAGCACTAGAACTAAACTTTTTTCACCCACATAAGATCTCCTCATAATCATACATTTTAGTAAAATATATATATATAATTCATTTCATTGTAGTAAAGGAAATGTATATAAACTAATTTCACAATTTAATAGAATACTTTAATGGTAGACAACAGAATATACTACTCAGCAGAAATGTACTGTTTTATAATATAATCAAATTATCAGAGATTATTTAGAGCATCATTTTAAAGCTTTAATTGTATTACAACATTATTTTTTGGAATCAAAATAATTTTCTAATTTGTCAAAAACCTTACATTTTCTAATTTACCTGATGAGAATTGCCTAGAAAAATATCTAAATGTTGAGAATTGTCATATATGTAACATGCAGAAAGTTATGCGGTAAATGTTTTGCAGATATTAAGCTCTCCATTTTTTGCTAACAAAATTTTAAATTAAATAAGAAGATTTCAGAATTTCTCGTATTTTTGAAAACTAAGTTAGGCATTATATAACCTACCTCGGCCGGGCAATTTTTAGAACTAAGCCAATAGTTGAAAAAGATCCTAAGTGCCTCGAAACAGTCTTTCTCTCTCTAAACCCCCTCTTCTATCTCTCTCTCTCTCTAGCCGACAGCCTTGAGGGAAGAAATGGGATGAAATAGTGAAAAATTATATTTTTAGTATAAAAATTTGCCTAGCATCATAACAAGCCTCGCAGCGCTCCCTCTGGGGGACCATAGTGTTGTCGCCGCCTACCCTGTATTTATCTATTTTGCAATTAAATAACAACCATAAAAGTGATATGTATATCATCCATGAATCCAAAGCAATTTTTAGAAAATGGATGGAATTGTGGTTTAATTTGTATATAAAGATGGCATTCAGCTTCACTTTGGGAGTAACTTGATGAATTTGTTCACCAATAGCATGATGCTTCGCAATACAGTATTAAACTATCAACTCATATTTCTTCTCACACATTGATTTAAATGCTATAATAACCATTTAAAAAAATATTGAAATAATAACTACAAATCTATAAAATAAAAATTAACATAGTATGCCATGATTAGGGGTGTAAGTGAGCCGAGCCGACTCGTGAGCCGGCTTGAACTTGACTCGTTAACGAGCTCGCGAGCCGAGCTTATCGAGCTTCGAGCTCGAGCTCGAGCTTATAATCGAGCTCATTTAATAAACGAGCTCGAGTTCGAGCTCAATCGGACTCGACTCGAAAGCTTGATAAGCTACTCGATTATATATATATATATATATAATATTTATAATAATAATATTATTAAAATATGTAAAGGTTAGAATTTAGATTAAAAAATCCTACTTGCCGGCTGACTCGTTTCTCAAATCTCACTCGCCGCATGAAGCCCTAAATCTTTTGTGTTCATTTTAAGTTTTTCGCACTTCGCTGCCTCCAAACTGCAGGGCAGCTTCGGGAGTTCGGGCATTCGGATTTGTGAGTTGGGACTAGGAGTTCGGGCCTTCTTCTTCCACAAGCATTCGGCATCTCGGCTTAGTGATCTTGCTCGGTTAGTCGGTTCATTGTTCGCCTTCGTCGTCGTTCACTGCGACTTCGAACCTCCTCTATTTTGTGTCTAAGTTTTCCCTTCACGCATGTTTTCAGACGAGTGAGGACTGAGGAGTGATGACTGCGGTTTCGGCTTCGTGAGTTGGGAGTTCGGGCCTTCTTCTTCGACGGCCTTCTCCGGTAGTTTCAGCTTTCAGGTAATCTTTAAATCTCATTTTGAAAAAAAATTGGGGGTTTGTTTGTTGTTGTAGATGAATTTGTTTTTTGTTTTCTTCTTATTTTTTTTCAATCATGTAAAGAACAATGCAAACCTGATGTATTAGTAAAGTAGAAAAATGATGTTTGATAGTTCTTCAATGTGGTAGGCTATTAGCTATCATTTTTTTGCAAAGTGTTCCTTATGTCTTGTTTAAGCAAAGTGGCAGCCAAAAGATGGTGGAAAATGGCAGCTAGAAGATGGTTTAGAAATTGATCTGAGTGTGCTCCTTATGTCCCTTCCATACTTGCATATCGATTTTATTATATTTATGTTCTTGTGATTGACTTGATGGAAATTTTTTGTCATCTAATTTAATATCAAAGGATTAGGTTGGCCCAAAATAGTTTCTTGTTTAGTATTTTATGTACAAATATCTAGTAGTGAAGATGCCTAGATATTTAATGTTTACCTAAATATTTGGAACACTTACTTTCCTATTTCCTACTATATGTGCTGTTATCTGTTACTGTATATTATTGTTCTTTGGATGTACATGTGGAATATATTTTCAATTCTCATGTTAAATATATTTTCAATTCTCATGTTATTATCATTTTTTTAGAATGTCAACACCAGCAAGTATGGAAGGGGATAATATTGAGCCTGCAAATATTACAACTGGAAGACTTGATGACAATCTTCACTCTTATGTTAGTAGTCAACCTATGAATGAGAATAATACACATAATGATGACAATGAGATTGACGAAGAGATTGAAAATTGGACTAATGAAAATCAAGTGGATGATATTGAAGAAGTTGATGATGTTATTGGAAGAAATAAAAGGAAAAAAAGATCTAAAGTTTGGGATGAGTTTAAGGAAGTTATTCTTCCTACTGGGAAAAAAAAAGGAGAATGTGTGCATTGTAAAAAACAATTACTTATTGGAGGTACTGGTGCAACTACACAATTTAAAAGACATTTGGATCGATGTGCTGCAAGGATTCGTTTCTTAAAAAACCAAAAAATCTTACACTTTCAACCAACAGATATAGAAAACTCATTCTCTCAGAGCAGTCAAGATGGTGGAATGTTGACAACATTTAAATATGATCATCAGAAAGTTAGGGAGATGATAGCACATTACATTCTAACTAATGAGAAACCATTTTCTATTGTTGAAGAATTTGGATTCAACTTAATTTTGAAGTCTATGTCTCCTTTGTGGACCTCCGAGAGGACAACAAACACCATCACCCCGCGAGGGGAAGACAGTATATGGCCAGTGGAAGGGCAGATTCGATCACACATACGATTAACCATTGAGGATAGTGGCTCTCACCAGCATACCCCGATGGATAACAATATATGCGATCTAATCACAACGGGTTTCCCCACCCGATACATTAGCTCGAATGGGGTTTATTTGAGAGTGGGATTCGATTTCCCACGGGCGCAAGCCCCCATGGTTAATTACATCTCAAGCCGGAGCCTGAGAAAACTCTCGATTAAGGATTCTATATTATTCTTCCCAAATTGGGATTGACACAAGGGGATAAGACTAAGAAATCCTACTCGAAGGGGAAGAAAGGTTCAACTAGGCTTAGTCAACATACACGGCTCAGATCAGCATCCGGAGGGACTAAGATAGTGAGACGAACTAGAGAAAATAAATAAATCGTGCACTCGAAGCATACAGGAGAGAAGGAGGTGGCGTTATCTGTGTGACGCAGATATGTAGGGCTTATGGTCTCTGGAAGACAGAAGACCTACCTACTGATGAGGCGTACTACGAAATAATAGTAGCCTTGAATCCTAAATCTAATGGGTCTAGTGTTCTACGTAACACTAACACCCGTGTCCTAGCTAATGCAATGCAAAATCTGGAATTACCCCGACCTGGAAGGGGGAGCCAGCTAATCACCTAATCGCTTTAAAACCATGCTGTCCAGTCATTTATGAAAGATGGGTGGATAGGTTTAAGTTTATTGGAAGCGAGGCCGACATCTATAGGATTTCCTAATTGGCCCCGGACTGATGTTGGGTGAATGCTCCTAGAGCTAATGCAATTAAAATTTTAATTTAATTGATTTCTAATGCAATGCATGCTGGTTAAAGCTTCCAAATCAGGTATGCACAGAACTTTAAAAAGGCTTATAAAAATAATTTTTAGAATTAGACTAGGCTTCCCCAGGTCCGGCACCTCATCCTCATAGGTCAGATTATCCGGACTCTACCCGCAGGCGGGGAAGTGTCTTATAGAAGGAGAGAAGAAATGCATTGATATGCATGCGACTCCAGATGATTCCGGCAATTCCCTAGGTTGTTAAGTTTCTAAATTGCTTAAACCTTAAAATTTTAAATATTTGTTGCGAGTAGAAAAAGTTTTAGTCCTTAGAGAGCCTAACGGAATCCAGGCTAAAACAAAAGCGACATGCAAAACGCAAAGAAACTAGGAAAAATAAGCAATCCTAGATGCACACAATCATAAACAAAACACATCAAAATTATCCAAATAAATTAATAAATGTTCATAGGCCAACTGCCCTTAATTACATCCCAGGGTCTGCAGAAAATTAAAGTGGCCGGGCACCACTGCCAACAACCCGGATTTCTAATCCTAAAACAGACGCAAATTATTTTGAGTGGGATACTATAGATCTTCATCTTCTTGATCTTCTCTTTCTCGGGCTCCTTGGATCTCAGCTTTCTTGGACTCCTTGGGTCTCCTCTTCCTTGGACTCCTCAGGTAGTAGAATGATCCAAATTTGGGTTTCCAAATAGAAAAGGACCATCCTCATATTGGGTGTCCTTTTCTCTTTGGAATCTAACCTTTGGATCCTAGTATCCCCACTCAAAATGAACTTTCACAACTCAATACCAAATTATAAATAATTATATTAAATGAAAGCAGTAAATCTAGACTCTCCTGCAAGGTTATCCTAATGAAAATTATCCCAAGCCGTTTATATTATCCAAAGCAATTTATATAGAAATAAAAGTACTCATCACATCCACACTTGACCATGCTCTTAATTATTTGAGGGCTAAGCAATTTTGAAATACCTGTAGCAATTTATAATGATTTTTAATTAACCCTCATTTATTTAGGGGGGCTGAGCAATTTCTAAAGCATCTACACGAAACAACATTAGTATTTAAATCATGAATTTTGCCCCCTTTTTATTTTAGCATAGCATGAGCATGGCCACCTGCATAAGACATCGTTAGTATCAGTCGATCCTAACCTATGGGTAGTCTATCGTGCAATCACATCAAATCCCAGAGTGTAGTAAAAGTAAACAAACACACCAACAGTTCAATCACGACATGCAGTGAAATCCGAAAAAGCTTGGCATATAGTAGAAAAGTAAACACCAGCCTAACCTAAGTCTAGAAGTGGTGCCCTAGCAAATAATTCTACAGTGTGTGTAGAAGCCTGTGTGGCTGAGGTAGGTCCTAAGCTGGGTAGTTAGTTATAATTGCCTATTGTCCAGGTTTGTTGTAGGTCTGAAAAGAAATTTTGTTTAAAGTTCAAATATTAGTGGATTAGGATCCGTATTAATTAATTTAATGTGTGGATCTATTTTAATACTTAGGGTAATGATATTTGAAGTTTAAATTATATTAGTGAATTTCAGGAGGTTCGGGGTCCCTACTTACTGAGCTAGGGGGTCCAAAAGGTCACTATGAGAATTAAGCTAGGTTTGGGATTCCTAACATTTTATTTAAATATTAGACCTTATTATGAGTAATTAGACAGTTAGTTTGCTGGATTTGGAGCTTCCTACGCAAAGTTATGAATTTTAGAAGTTTCGGGCCCTAGACTATAGGATACGGTTGACCGGAAAGTTGACTTTTCAATTTAAGCTGACTTCTGGCCACCTAAGATTTTTAATAAATATTAAACTTTAATTAGAGTTGAATGCCTTTTAGTTTGCCCATTTTGGAGTTTTTTGTAATTATTTATGATTTTTAGAAGTTGGGGCAATTAAATGAATTATCGAAATTGCCTAATTAGGGGTACATTGGGGGTTTTGGCCCAAATCAGCTCCAAACTGATTGGAATCACCCCCAAAGGTTAGAAATGATCTAAGAAGGTGTTTCCAAGTGTTCGGAGAAAATTTGGGATTTTTGATAATTTTTAATTATTTAATTAAGGCAAAAAGGTGATTTTTTGATTAAGGTTGAATTAAAGTCCAGATTAAGGTCTAATTAAGGGGCCCTAATTATCTAGGGTTGGGGACTGAATTCTAAAGATTTTGAGGCATTATGGGTATTTTCCTGATTTAAAATGGATTTATTAGATTTTTTTTAAAGTTTCTGAGGCTTAATTAACGGGTAAATTAGGGTTTGCTAATTAAGTATTTTAATGAGTCCAGAGAATTCCTAGAAAATTCTTGGGGGTTCCAGATGTCACTAAGCACTAGTGTTTAAAGTTTCATAGCAATCTGATATCTATCCTAGCTCCTAGAAATATTCTAAGTTCGCTAGACAGTCCTTAATTATTGTCCTTAGTGTGTCACTACACTAAGCAGGAATAAAGTGAGTTAGCTAACCCTTAGGCATAACATAAAGGGTAAATGCAGCAAATATAAACACACCAATCAAGTCCTTAGATCTAGGAGAGCCTAGGCTATGTGCATGTGCAACCTACACATGCAAGGACTACGAAAATACTAAGTAAAGAAGCCTAATGAAGTGATTAGTGAATGATTGGGACACAATCATTCACTAATCTTTCTCTCACATGAATTGCTCTTCATATACATAGCCTAGGTTTAAAGTTTCATAAGGGGTGGACCTCCCAAAATTAAAGGATTTAAATAATATGTAATTTTAAAATCATTTTTTAAAATACATAAATATTATAAATAATAACAATATAAATTTAAAAATAAGATAATTGAAAATACTTCAGTTCATAAGCATAGGAGGTCTACCAGCCACCAAGGGGTTTTAAAATAATTTTTATTTTAAAATAATTATTTATATTAATTAAATAATATTTAAATAATTAAATAAGCAAGTAATATAAAAAAATATCCAGAAAACACAGAATCAGACACAGAAAGTATTTTTAAATTACAATTCACATTTTTCTGAAAAGAACGAGTTATTATACGTCGAAATCCGAATTAAAACGAGAAAGTTATGAATTTTTGAAGTTTAACGTATGAAAAAAAAGGATTTTTTAAATAATTTCCAAATAATTAATATTTAAAAACAATTATTAAATTAAATTAAATTAAGTATTAAAGTTTCTGGATTTTTAAAGTACTTTAATAAAAATAATTTTCATAAGTTTTAAAAAATAAATGAATTTTGAATTAATTAATTATTAATTAAATAATCTAAGTATTTAATTAATTATAATAATCTAAATTTTAATTATTATTTATAAATTTAGAAATAATTAAATTTTAAATCAATCAATTATTAACTAAGTAATTTAAGTAATTAATAAACTAAAATAATTTAACAAAATAGGAAAAATCATTAATTATTCGAATTAAATAATAAAAAAATAAAAAAATAATAATAATTTTCTTATTTTAAAATAATTCAATAAAAAAATAATTTTTATAAATTTAGAAAGTATTTAAAGTTTAAATTAATTAATGACTAATTAAGTAATTTAGGTAATTAATCAATTATAATACTTTAAAAAAAGGAAAGTAATTATTAATTCGAATTAAATAATAAAAATAATAATAATTTTTCTGATTTCAAAATAATTCAATAAGAAAGTAATTTTTATAAATTTAGAAAGTATTTAAATTTTGAATTAATTAATGACTAATTAAGTAATATATGTAATTAATCAATTAGAATAATTTAAAGAAGAAAAGTAATTATTAATTCGACTTTAAATAATAAAAAAATAATTTCTCTGATATTTCAAAATAATTAATGAAAAAATATTTTTTTAAAATTTTAGAAAATAATTAATTAATTTTTTATTAAATATTAAGATATTTAAATAATTAACTAATTAAGAATTACTTAAAATAATATATTTTAACACAATTTTAAAAATTAAATTATTGAAAAGTAATAATAAAATTTTTCTTATTTTTATTTATTTATTTTAAAATAAAATAGATAAATAAATATTTAATATTATTATTTTAAAAGTATTTAATAATTATTAGTATTAATTAAGTGTTTAGATTTTAAGTAATTAAAACTATTTTAAATAATAATAAATACGTCATAAAATAGATTTAATTTTAAATTAATATATTTAAAATAATTATTAAATTATTTAAACATATTTTTATAAAAAAATGTATTTAATTTTAATAAAATATTTATAAAAAAAAGAGAAAATCAACGACTCATGCTATTCATGTACGCCGAATTCTATAACCCTAAAATTTAAAAAAAAAATGGGTTTCATTCTCAAGAATGGCTTTATTGATTTTGATGAAATTTTAAATGTAGATTAAGAACTTAAATAAAAGTCATGGGGAGGTATTTGAAAGCTCTAAAAAGCGCTTATTAGAAAGATATACGGATCTAAGTGTGGTGACCTAGATCTAAAGTTTTGATAAAATCTTACCGTTAGATTTTCTAGATTTTGAAATATCTGAGCTTATAGATTGTCCTCGTAGATTCCTCTAGTTGAAGTCGAACTCCAATTCACCTTGGATTGGACGGTAGAAGCTTTGGAAGTGGAATGACTCGGGTCGTCGGAGATCTGACGTCCGGTAAGATTTTAGCGACGAATTTGAGTGGAGGAAGATGGAGAAATGTTGGAAGAGCTCTCACACTAAGAAAATTAGGATTGAGAGCGGCTAGAAAAAAGAAAAAAAAAACAAGCCCCCTTCATGAAGCCCTAAAAGAGTATTTAAATGATTAAGGCCTTAGATCCACGGCTAGGATTCATCCTAAGGTTAATTAGGAGGGAATTGAGGTGATTTAATTAGTCGTCCTTTTGATTGCTTGATTTAGAAATAAATTTAAGCTCATGAGAATGAAAAATAAATAAATAAATAAATAAGTAAATTAAATTAAGCATATTAGATTAAAATTAAGCTTACAATCAGATCTGATTCG
The DNA here is from genome assembly GCA_019925795.1 of Dendrobium chrysotoxum. Taxonomy (NCBI): domain Eukaryota; kingdom Viridiplantae; phylum Streptophyta; class Magnoliopsida; order Asparagales; family Orchidaceae; genus Dendrobium; species Dendrobium chrysotoxum. The sequence goes on from CM034313.1 coordinate 74,675,010, forward strand.
GGTCAATTTGGGATTCAATTTGATTTACTCAAATTAACCCAGTTAAATTTAAATAAAATGAAGACTCAAATTAAATTAACCTCGACGGGCCTAAGGCAAACTAATCGGGCTCAATCGGACACGGTCGAGTCTATTTTGACTCAATTCAAGCTAATTCGAGCTCGAATTGGACTCGACGGGGCTTGATTAAATTAATTAAAGGCCCTCGAGGGCACTCGAATGAAAATAAAGGTCAACATCCTTTTTTTGTGAAATACTCACGTGCAACAGCATGCAATGATGTCATACAAGTGTATGAAAGAGAGAAAAAAATTGAAGAATGCTTTAAAGGGCATTAACAAAATAAGTTTTACCACAGATTTATGGAAGTCAAAAAATCAGATAATTTCATATATGGCAGTGACAGGTCATTATATTGATTCACATTAGAATTTACAGAAACGAGTATTGAGTTTTTTGCATTTGCCACCACCACATACTGCAACCGAAATTGTTGATACTTTCTACAAGGCACTTTGTGAATGGGGTGTTGAGAATAAAGTTTTTACTATATCAATTGATAATGCATCAAACAATGATAGGGCAATAAAGCTTCTAAAAGATAGTTTTAGAGTGAAGAAAAAACTATTCTTTGGAGGAAGGTTGTTTCATGTCCGTTGTTGTGCTCACATACTAAACCTTATGGTTAAGGATGGCGTAAAAAGTATGGAGTATATTATTGATAAAATTAGAGACACTATGAGTTTTGTTAATGCATCTGAAGCAAGGTTAGTCAGATTCTATGAGGTTGTCCAACAACTACAATTACCTACTAGAAAGCTAGTGATGGATTGCCCAACTCGTTGGAACTCAACTTATTCAATGTTGACAGTGGCATTACGGTTAAGGGAAGCCTTTTTTCATATAATGAAAGAGAAGTGGCATATGTTGCATGTCCAACAGAGGAGGAATGAGATAAAATTGAAAATGTATGTGATATTTTGGGATTCTTCAATGAAGCAACTGATATTATGAGGAATATGTTAGAAGTTCTGAAGCCGAAATGGATGGTGATGGTGGTATTGCAGGAGGGAGTTCAAGGAGCACAACCAATTCATTGCAAATTGTAGACCATCTATCTAACTCTAAAAAATATAGTGGTTGGCATGATTTTACCTCATTTGTCTCATCCAAAACAAGCACCAGGCCTGTCAAATTAGATTTAGACAACTACTTGGAAGATGGCTTAGAACTTTGTGGTGAGGGGCAGAAGTTTAATGTGATAGCATGGTGGAAAAACAATCAAGCCAAATACCACATACTTTTGAGAATGGCAGTGGATATTTTATCCATCCCTATTAGTACAGTAGCTTCAGAGTCCACTTTCAGTGCTGGAGAAAGAGTTGTTGATACATATCGATCAAAATTAGGGGTTGACACTGTGCAAGCTCTTCTTTGTGGCTCCAACTGGGTTCGCTGCCACTATGACTTGAAGGGAAGGGTTAAAGTAATGATGGTACATACAAGATATAAGATATTTGTTTGGTTTCCTAAATACTTACATATGAATATTCAATTATCATTGTTTTTGTAGGAGGAGGAAGAGGATGAAGTGGTGGAGATTGTCCTACCGATTACATGAGAAAATTTGAGGTCAGAAATATATTCTTGTTTGGATAAACAAATTTGCTGTCAAACTCAATGATACTTCTCCAGATTTGGTTTTTTTTTATTTAGAAATGAATATAGGATTTTTTACATTGCATACATTTCATTTTAACATTTTCTGTTTACCAAAATGTGATAAATCTATTCAGAATTGCTATAAAACCTTGAAAGACAAACGAGATGAGCTTCTTTAAGGGCATATCTTTATCATTAATCTCACCACTTGACAAAGACAAAATAAGGACCTCATCATTGCCAAAATTTGATTTATAAAATTGGTTTATTTTGGCAGATGCAAACTCAGTGGAAGCATGTTTGGAGTCCAGAAGAATGGTCAAAATGCAGGTTTTCTTCTCAATACGAAGACACACAAGAAATTTTGGCTCATGGCTTAGACTTGCTGTAGCTCCTCCTTTCACTTTTACAATCCAGCTCAAGAGAATGTTGTTTATTTATTATGGTTTAATGTCAAATTTGATGCTGACTCCTATAAGAATAGGAATTGTTCTCTAATGCAATTAGTTTCAATTATAGCTCATGAGTTCTTATTCAGTTGTAGTTGTATATGAATTGTGAATTTGTGATTCACTGTTTTGGTCTAAATTTGATATTAATGCTCTTTTTCATATTTATCAAGTTTTATTTGTATTTAATTCCATAAAAATTGCACTTGATATTGATCATTTTTTAAATAAAAATTTTTAAAGAAATATGATTGCTCATTATATATTGATTTCTTCTACAAATAAATTTTTTTTAAGAAATTAAAAGTTAAAGTTGTGGACATTTTATGATTAGTTAAGTTATTTTTCATAATTTAAAATAAATTTTAATTAAGTGTTAGAAAAAATTTCCAAAAAAAAAAAAGAATTTGGTTTACAATTGAAGAATCAAGCCAATCAAACGAGCTCTAACTCGAGCTTTTCAAACGAGCTCGAGCTTTCGAGTCGATCTCGAGCTTAGTATTTTCTAAACGAGTTGAGCTCGAGTTTACTAATCGAGCTCGATCTCGAGCTCGAGCTCGAGTTCGAGCTACTTGAGTGTTAAACGAGCCAGGCTTGATAAGGCAGATACTCGACTCGACTCGCTTACACCCCTAGCCATGATATAACAACATATATTAGAGAATAATTAATAGCTTATATCACTTTTCCTCGCAAAAAAGTTAAAATCACATTCATTGAACCTCCTAGTCTCAAATTAATATTTATGGACTCCTTGTCACTCACAATCTTTATACCTCACACTCCATTATCATGAATCATGAATCAATTGAGTAAGATTGTTTGATCATTCTAAATAAATTGTAGTTGCTTAACATAAATAGAAATATCATTTGTTACCCTTCTTATTACTTTTGGAGATGAATAATGGCATACATCCAAACTATATCATATTAGGTAGGTTGTCACAATCCTTTAATGATCCCTAAAATAAACCTCCAAGCACAATGAGCTCATCGATGGAACCTCTCTTCCAAGTGGGGCACTACTTCATATAGTATTCTAAGACATTTTTATATTTTGCTTAATCAACTTTAAATGTGATGACAAGACTCACAAATTCTTTTATTGGATAACCACATATGAATTAACTTATAATTTGATGTGGGGAACCCCCTAGATCAATGTCGGCCATGTAAATATTATTTAGTGATTATATGAGAAGGTTGGGTTTAATTACTCAAAGGTGGCTAGCAAAATAATTATGACAATAATACATCAAACAATCATAAATGTAAGGAGAGAAATAACTTACTTTAAATTAATATCTAAAATAACATACTTTAATTTAATATCTCAAAACACAATGAAAAATATTCCCTTCACTAGCCCAACTAGAAGGTATAAATATAAGTGTAGCATTAAATGCACATAAGAGTCAAAGAGTTGTCATCTTAAATGTTTGTCTTTAATTTAATCTCCCATAACCTACTTTAATATAATCTCTCATTGCTTGCTTTTTTTATTATATTTGCATAAACATATCCCCACCATAACAACACCCTCTCCATCCCCTTTCTAGTTCCTAAATAATTCTATAACCCCCGCCACAAGGCAGTGACCTGAAGCCACTTAATAATGAAACTAAGGATGAGTGATGGTTAATATGCTCCCATCTATAGGGAGGCCTGAGTGCACCATCGTATTAACTTCAAGATTAATATTATTTTTTTTAATAGCATTGGAGTTAGGATTTAAAACTATACACTAACTCTGAAATATAAATGAATGCCTACATAGCCCATTTTAAGGGATGAAAATCAACTTGTTCGTACATACATAACATTATTCTTATTATTTAATCGAGGCAAGAAGTATAAATAAAATAAATCTAATCACATTGTTATATTATTCAAAATTGTAGTTACTCCAAGCTCTAACACCAATCAGTAGCAATGTAACCAAGAGAATAATATCATCGGCCCCTTTTACAACATCACTACCACCTAACATTTCTCCCTAAATATTCTTCTTATTAGGGTCGTCAACATTTAGAAGATTAAAGAAGACTTCATTGAGGATAAGGTATTAAAGAATACCTCAGCCATGTTATCATTTCACGAGGCCCCCATTGTCAAACTATAGGATAAAAAGAGTTTCTTAGATAATAAAGTTTAGAGCATAATTGTGAAATTCATAAATAATGTTTATAGCATAATTGTTCTTGTTTCTTGTTAGCTTGTGAGGGTTATGCAATATATTTATGATGATTGTATATATTATAAAAAAAATTGTGATGAATTTGTGGCATACTTGATCAAGAAACCAAACTTTATGACAAATAATTGATTAAAGTTCTATGACAGAACTCATAGTTGGTATATCATAAATTAATTATGAAATTAGGGAATGTGAAGTTGTATGGTGGCAACATTATTGTTGCTATACATCACCATGTAACAATGTTCAAATTGGGAATATCATCAAAAATAATTCAAGAATCAACCTAAAAAAAAAAGTAATTAAAATCCTATCATAAAGTGTTCACAGAATTGCAATAATGTCTTTTTCTTTTTTTTTGTTTGTCACAAAAGGAAATTATGATGACGGTTTTTTTTACAATAAATTTGGCCTCATAATTTGTCGCAAACTAATATTCTGGCACATTTTGGTACAGGTTGCAATAAAAATTTATGTCTTAAATTAATTGTAACATTATTGTGAAAATGAGCCAATAAAAAGTATTTGACTCACACTACTAAAAGTATTAGGCTTCGTTTCGCACGACTTTCTTATTGCTTCTTAAATCAATTTTTAGTTAAAAAATTAAAATTTTTTTACTAAAATATTGCTTTACGAAGTTGTAAGAAAGCCTTCCCGAATGAGCCTTTAATCTCACTGATAAAAAATAATTATTATAACCAATGCTAGACAAGCTTTAATCTTCACATAAGTCTTAAAGCCCGACGAAAAAAAAAACTCGATGGAATCAACTCCGTAGATAGCAAAGCATAATTAACCCAATGTCACATCACCATACCAAATTCAAGAACTCTCCAAAGGCTTTAAGATTAAATACAGCTTCATATTCAACTACACACTGATCTAGTTATAAACTTCCAACCTTCTTGGTTTGAACCAAAATCCAAGATTTATAAGAAAGGCACCAACTAAATCCTTTATATGCCATATATAGAATGAATCCCTAAATTCGTTCGTCCTGCTTAGTTTCAGTGCAACTGAAGAACCTATATACGAAAAAACTCCAATTGTTAATTCAAACAATAATAACGTAACCTCCATGCCATGCAAAGCCTTTAGGAAGCACACATGTAACCTGAACACTTATGATGTGCACATAATTTGAAATAAGCACAATAAACTAGCTTTTTAAAATGTATAACATATCTATTTTCGGCTTTATTTGGGACGGCTTTCTTACTACTTTTTAAAATAGATTTCTAGTATAAAAATTGCTTGAATAAAAAAATTTTATAATAAAAAGTTGTTTTAGAAAGTAGTAAAAAAGCCATCTCAAATGAGGCCTTACTTGTATATTATAATATAAAATGCTATCAATGATCAATGGATGTATGTCTAATAGCATACTCCACCACCTGTACAATAAAATAGATAACCAATCAACTAACATAAAAGCAATGAAATCATCTTACAACCATCAATCATGTTATCTAACGACTCAAAATTTAAGAGATGCATATGAAGTATTCATATGGAGATTGAATGAATGTAATTGTTTTTGTTGGTTTTATGATAGAGATTTTTGGCAAACATATATTTCTCAAGTGATGTGCGGATACTTTTATGGCACCTCCAGAATTAGTATACAACACTATTTGTTATGATCCAACCCGAGTGAGGTAACCTACTAGACTTCTGGATTTGAACACCCCCTCTATATGTGTTTGGAAGAGTTATGTGTGCATGTGAGTCTGTATGTGTCCCGTTGTGGGTCCCAGGAGTTTGTTTGCATGTTTGAAAATATGAAACTTTTTCCCCTGCATCTCCGCGACGCTTCGATGTTAGTGCTCTTTAGAAAATTAAAAATTAATTCAGCGCAACGATACTGGGATTGCACTGCGACACTGCGGGATCTACGAGGTAGCGTTGTGGCTGACACCGTAGTGTTAGGCCGAATTTTAATAATTAAAATATCCAAATTCATTATTCCATTCCATTTGATATGTTTGGGCAGCTGGCACTAGTGATAGAGAGAGGTTTTTTAGTGAGATAAACTCCATTTCGAGCTGCTTTGGGTCATTTTCAGCTAATAGTCCAGTTTAGAAAGTTGCTTGGGTTGAGGTAGGTTGCATTTTGCTTATATCAATTTTTAATAATTCAAAATTTTTGGCAACTGTTTCATCGAATTTATAATTTGATTTTGCAAAAATATGGTTTTCTTGAATACTAGTAAATTTCAACTACCTAACTTTTGATATGTTGTCGGCACTATTATTCTAGTTGTTTCAAGTATTTATTCAAGATTTTTTGTTGGGTAATTTTGAAATAAAAAATTTTATCAATTTAGAAATTTATTTTGTCATCTAAAAATAGTATTTAGTTTAGTTAAAGTTTCAGAATACTGTTATACACAATTTCTAGTAAAATGGTAGAATTTTGAAAACTATAATTTTGGTGAATTATAGAACACTATGTGAGAAATTATTTTGACAGCCTTTAAAACATTTTTGTAGATTTGAACAATAACATTGTAATCATTTTAGTAGTGTGGAATGCACTTTATTTTTAATATCTGTTTGAAATACATGAATTTTGTGAAAAGAACTTCTATTGGCGGGGAGAAGGGATTTTGTTGGCGGAAAGAAGTGACTCTATTATTTGTTATGTGTTGGAAATTTTGAAGCCTGAGGGCTATTCTAATATTTATTGAGAATAAATTTTGTTGGCGATTAGAAGGATTATGTTATTTGTTATGTATTAGAAGTTGGGCCTGACGACCATTCTGATATTTGCTATGATGTGCTTGTTTATATTTCAATCCGTTTTAGTAGTTTATGTCAATTTAGTATTAATGCCTTATTTTGTTTTATCTTTCCGTATGATACTTCAGTTATTATTATTATTCAACATTTTTGGTTCATTTTGTTTTAGTTATTGATTCCTGTTTTAGATTGTTATAGCCTATTGAGTCGTGTTAGTTCACTCCTACTTTTGCTTTCATTTTTAGGCCAGGAAAGGGGTAAGGAGCGAGAGGCCAAGGAGGGGGTAAAGAACGAGCTGAGTAGATTCTGATATCAGGTTTTGATCTGCTTCTTTCTATGATCAGACACGGTATGAGCTGTGTGGTGGCATGTGTCATATCGGTTTAGGTCGTGGTGGTTTCCATGATAGATCTTATTAGGACTAAATTTCTTAATTTTGTTTAAAGATGATAATTGTAGGATGACTACATTGATGAGCGACATTAGTGAGGGCTTAGGTTTCTTTGTCTTTGTACCAAATACCATGAGGAGGGGTGATCATTTTACATTTGAGAGACTATATTGAGCTTCTTCTCCATTTTATTGTGGGTGTACTCATGTTTTTTTATAATACGTTGAATATTCAATTTGTGTAATACGATTATACATTATGTATAATGTAGTGATTGGATCCTCTATCTTTAGAGAAGAGGTCTTTCTAACCTTTTAATGAAAAAGAAACCTTATTTACACTCGTAAGTGTTGGCTTGATGAAAGCCAAATCACATACGACAGTATGTCTTATATGTTGTGCTTTCTCTTGCATTTTGTGATTCTTTCGAGAATATTATTTCTTTTTGAACGCTTTGCAAAATCATTTGATAGTTGAAGCCTTTATTACACCAAATCAATATGAGAGCATAATTTTGAGATCAATGTACATGATGTTTAAGTTTGAGATGCCAAATGGTTTCAAGTGAAAGCTCTGATAGGAGAGCAGATGCAATACAGGAAGGAAAGCAAAGACAGAGAAGAAACAAAAAAGTAAAAGTAATATATATACATGTAAAGCCTTGTACAGGGAGTATAAATAGACAATTTAGGTAACTAAAATACAAGAGCAGCAAATGGTGAGAGTACACATGGAGTCTTGATAATGGTGAGGAGTGGATGACGTGTCTAACAGGCCCCCTCAAGCTGGAGCATCCGGAGGTTGCAGCAGATTGTTTGCTAGTGTTTTGAACTGAGGTGACAGAAGAGGCTTGGTAAATAAATCTGCTAGCTGGTCTTTGGTGGAGATATGATGAACTTGGATATTCTTGTCCTAATGCAGTTGCGAATGTAATGGCAATCAACTTCGATATGCTTTATTCTTGCATGAAAAACAGGATTGTTTGCCAATGCAATATCAGACTTGTTGTCGCCGAATAGAGGAGTGGCAGTGTGTTGGGGGCAATTTAGTTCTTGAAGGAGACGACGGATCCATGTTATTTCAGCTGTCGCAGATGCTAGCGTACGGTACTCGGCTTCAGTGGATGAGCATGCCACGAATTTTTGTTTCTTAACACTCCAAGATATGAGTGAAGAGCCAAAAAAATTACAGTAGCCCGTGATGGATTTTCTGTCAGCTGTGTCACCGGCCCAGTCTAAGTCGGCTTAGGAGCAGAGTGTATGCTTGTCACGGAACAGGGGAAGACAGTTTTGAATTGTTCCTTTGATGTATCTCAGTAGACACTTGAGAGCTTCAAAGTGAGAGTATATTGGGTTCTGCATGTGTTGACAAGCCTAGTTGACGGCATAGGAGATGTCCGGCCTCGTAAGTGTTAGATATTGTAAGCAGCCAGTAATTTGACGATATGGAGAGAGATTAAAGAAAGCAGTATAAGAATTATTAGTATTGTGAGTTTTTAATGAAGAGGGTGTAGATACGGGTTTGCAATTTGACATACCTGCGCGAGAGAGGATAGTTTGCGCAAACATGCTTTGGTTGAGGTGTAGGCTGTAGGATGTGTGAATAACATGTATGCCCAAGAATTGTGATAGAGAGCTGAGGTCGCTCGTAGTGAATTTGGAGTGTAAGTTGTCAAGCAATGTCTTGATGGCCTTGGGGCAATTTTCGGTGAGAAGGATGTCATTGACGTAGACCAAGAAGTACATGTGAATGCCATTGTTGTTGTAGATGAGAAAAGATGTGTCAGCTGAGCTGAATTGGAAGCCGAGAGTTTGAAGGTGTCCGGACAGAGCTGCAAACCATTCGCACGGAGATTATTTTAGGTCATAAAGTGCCTTTTTCAGGCAGCAAACATAGTTGGGATGAAGTTCGTTAATGAATCTGATAGGTTGCTTCATGTAAACCGTATGAGTAAGAGTGCCATGAAGGAAGGTGTTGGAGACGTCGAGTTGGTGGATTGGCTAGGAGTGGTGAAGGGCGATGGCTAGAAGAATTCTAACGGTAGGCATTTTGGAAACCAGACTGAATGTTTCGGTGTAATCGAGACCGTATTCTTGATTAAATCCTTTTGCAACAAGTCGAGCTTTATATCGAGCAATGGTTCTATTTGCAGATATTTGGTGCAAAATATCCATTTGCAGCCAATGACATTTTGATTGGGATTGGGAGGGACGAGGTCCCAGGTACCTTGGGATTGAAGTTCTTGGAATTCTTGCACTACAGGAAAATCAGGAAATACCGGTGGAATTTCTGGCAGAAATAACTACGCCAGAAACAACGACGGCATTACCGGCAGAATTATCTGTCGGTCTGTTTACGGCGGATGTTCGGCCGGAAATAGCGTTGGTAAATTTTCAGCAACGAAACTGCCGGGATTGTGCCGGTGTTATAAATTTACCGACGCATATTTCGCCGGTAATGTCTAACGGAGATTCCAGCGAATTTACCACCGGGTTAATTAAAACCCGACGAAGTATTACTGGCGGATATACCGCCGGTAAGGAGTCCGGCGGATATTCCGCAGAAAAATACACCAGTAATTCCAATATATCGGCCTCTGCCCTCGATTTCAGGACATTCTCCACAGCTGTTTGACTTCGCTCCTTCACTCCTTTGACGACGTTCCGCACCTATTCGACTTCGCTGCCCTCGAGCTCGCTTGCTCTTCGCTCCTTCGACCTCGCTTGCTGTTTGCTCCTTCGACGACGTTCCGCACCTGTTCTACTTCACCCCTCCCCTTGAGCTCGCTTGCTGTGTAGGTAACTTTCTCCCTTTCGCATACTTCACTCCTATTCGAATTTGCTCCTTTGACGAAGTTCGACTTCGCTCCTTCGACGCAGTTCAACTTCGCTCCTTGATGCTGTTTGACTTCGATCCATTGACGTTATTCGACTTCGTTACTTCGACGACGTTCAATTCCAAACGGGAGCTCGCTTGCTGTGTAGGTAACTTTCTCCCTTTCGTATAGTTCAAGTTTACCTTCAATTTCTTTTGTAGTCTTATCAATAAGAAGAATATCATCAGCAAAAAGCATACACCAAGGTACATCAGCTTGTAAATGTCTAGTGAGAACATCCATGACTAAAGGAAAAAGATATGGCTTTAAGGCTGATCCTTGATGTATGTAATCCAACCTAAATAGGAAAATACTTGGTCAAACCACCTTGTGTTTGAAAATAAGTAATAGCTCATGCATACATATCTTTAATGATTTTAATATAAGCGTTATCATATTCTTTCTCTAAATCAATAAATCAATAACTCATGCATACATATCTTGGTCAAACCCTCGAGCTTGCTTGTTGTTCTTGGAATCATATGCTTTCTCTAAATCAATAAATATCAAATGTAGATCATCCTTATTATCTCTATATTTCTCCATCAAACCTAGATAGGACTATCTTGTTAGGGCATGGGGGCAAGGATGGACACAAGGGTGGGCACGATTGTCTTCAGCTTCGAAGAAGCGGTAGAGACATGAGATGCATACTACTTTGAAGAAGAAGCAAAGCTAGAAATTGTATTATATAATGATAGGGCATTGGTGTAAGAAATACAGAAATTAATTCCAATGTGTATGAGTTTGAGTTCCTCTTTCCTCTATGTCTCGCTCATGTCCCACCGTGTCTGATAAGTACAGTGTCCAATTTACACTAAATAAATTTGATATAATTTTTAAAGTATCATACATGTGTTGGGACATGTCGGAGCTATATATTTGCATCTAACAGTATCTGACACAAGTTATTTGGAATTATTTGTCATTCATAGCTTTTTATCAATGGTAGTATATAATTTATTGTTAATATTATATGTAGGCTATATATTATGGATATCATAACTCAAAAAAGTTAGATGTATAATTGATTGGCGTAATGACGAAAGACATTAACTGGTGAGTTTATTAGGGGGTGAATATTTTTATTCAAACAGCTTCTCAACTACCCTGCTTCATCTTAGATGGAAAGTTTCGTTGCCAGTGTTCTAAACATAAAAATCAGGTGCACCTTAGCCCAGATGACGTAACTGTAGATCTATATCATCGAGGTTTAATGCCAGAATATTGGTATTAAATTTTTCATGGTGAGTATGAATCACATTTCGATTCTCGATGCTGCCCATCAATAAGTGCTACTAGAGATGAGGAAGAGCATATTATACCTAATCTCGAGGATTTAATTCATGATGCAAGTGGAGCACAATTTGAACAATATACAGAAGAGTCGCCTAATAAAGAAGTATAAAATTTTTATGATTTGTTGTATGCTTCTCAACAACCAATATGGAAAGGTTACACCACTCACTCAGAGTTATCGGTTGCTGTTAAGATGTTAAGTATCAAGGCAGAATATAATATATCCCGTGATTGTTTTAATCAATTTATTGGACTGCTCAAAGAAACCACACCAGCATATAACATAATTTCTACAGATTTATATCAGACTAAGAAGTAGGTTTCCAAACTTGGTTTGATATACAAAAAGATAGATTATTGTGTCAATGGATGGATGTTATTCTACAAAGATTTTCAATCAGATATTGCATGCCATCATTACAACACCCCAGATTTAAACCAAACTCTATCATGAAAAGAAAGCTGAAAGAAGTAGCAGCCAGCAGGTTATTTTACTTACCCATAATTCCTAGACGGCAACGATTATATACTTCAATGAGATCTGCTGAACATATGAGATGACATAAAGAACATATCACAAGAAGAGTTTATTACACATCCATCAGAAGCAGATGCCTGGAAACATTTTGATCGTATATATCCCACCTTCGCCTCAGAATCAAGAAATATAAGATTAGGTTTATGCGCGGATGATTTCACTCCATTTAGTCAGTCTGCTTCACCTTACTCATGTTGGCCTATCATACTCACACCACACAATCTTCTACCAGAGTTGTGCATGACTACTCCTTATATGTTTCTAAAGCTTATCATTCTAGGGCCACATAATCCAAAAGTAAAGATCGATGTATTCTTACAACCGTTAATTGATGATTTAAATTTATTATGGGAAATGGGAATAAGTATATATGACATCTATACTAAACAGAACTTCTTTATGAGGGCAATATTACTTTGGACAATTGGTGATTTTCCCATGTACAGTATGCTCTCAGGTTGGAACTCTTCTAGAAAATTAGCTTATCCACTTTGCATGGAATATACAAAGTCATTCACTTTAAATTACGGAGGGAAGAACACTTGGTTTGACTATCATCATATGTTCTTACCTACAGATCATCTTTTCAGACGAAATAAGGATAGTTTTGTCAAGAATAAAATGATTATGTCGTTTCCTCCTCCTAGATTAACTAGTGAAGAAATATTTGAAAGAGTCAGATCCAGCCCCACAATAGTGGAATCTCCAACATTAGCTGATTACAAATTATCAGGATATAGTGTTAATCACAATTGGACTAAGAAAAGTATTTTTTTGGTCATTATCATATTGGAGGACAAACTTGATCAGACATAACTTAGACGTAATGCATATAGAGAAAAATATCTTTGATAATATATTCAATACAGGCATGCATATCAAAGATAAATTCAAAGACAACATAAAAGTAATGATGGACTTAAAGAAAAATTTGTAGGAGGAAAGCATTAGAATTAAGGGATGGTGGAAATAGAAAATTTTTCAAACTAAAAGCTCCATTCACTTTGACTTTAGAGCAGAGGCGTGCTGTTTGTGAATGGGTGAAGAATTTACGGGTACCTGATGGATATTCTTCAAATCTAAGCAGATGTGTTGACATTAGAATGAAGAGATTGTTTGGTATGAAGAGTCATGACTGTCATATCTTCGTGTAATGTCTATTGCCAACTGCCTTTAGTTATCTACCAGATCAAATTTTGAAGCCCTTGATCGAGCTTATTATCTTCTTCAAAAATTTATGCTCTTCAAAATTAAATATAGAGCACCTAATTCTTATGGACCAGCATATCCCTTTTATTCTGTGTAAACTTGAGAAGATATTTCCTCCAACTTTCTTTGACTCTATGTAGCATCTGCCCGTATATTTGTCATATGAAGCTAGAGTCGGTGGACCAGTTCAGTTTCGATGGATGTATCCTTTTGAGAGGTACTTAAATAAACTTAAGAAGACTGCTAAGAAAAAAGCGCATCGTGAAGGCTCAATATGTGAAGCATATTTAATGTACGAGACAACCCAATTTTGCTCGTATTACTTTGAAACAACGTCACAATCAAATCAGAGTACTACACCTGAAAAAGTGGGTCAATCCTCAAATTTATATGTATTCAACAGCAGTGGTGAACCCTTAGGCGCTAGTACCATATGCTATTTGACTGATAAAGAGATGCGAGTTGCCACTTTATATATCTTGCTTAACTGTGATGAAATTGAGTCATATCTCGAGTAAGTATGAATAAACTTACTCATAATTTTGTTACTCATCCTTACATTTAATCTAAACCTTAATATTTACATGAGTTTCATTGATGGATTGAATACAAAAGAATAAGTAGAAGTTCAAAAGATAGTGAAAACAGATTTTCCTATTTGGTTTAAAAATACGGTATATATTTTGACTATTCATTTCAAGTAATATATCTTTAATTAGTTATTAAGTATGCTATTGATATACTTTGCCTACTAACTAGGTCCATGATCAAGGTTGTAATTTGCAATATCATGGACTACTTGATCTAGCTTGGGGACTAAATAGAGCGGTAAAGTGTTATCAAAATTTTTTTGTTAATGGTTATAATATCCAAACCAAATATTGGTGTGAAGATAGAAAAATAGATAATTCTGGTGTATGTGTTAGAGGAAATACTCATACAAGTGATGATTCTGAGTATTACAGGGTATTACAAGAAATATTACAGTTGGAATATCCTGGTGTTGGGAATAATGTGTATCTATTCAATTGTGAGTAGTTTGATCCAGTAAAGAATAAAGGTACAAGAATACATCCACTGTACGGTATAACAGAAGTTAAACATGGTAGAAAATATTTAAAGTTTGATCCATTCATTATTGCTAGTAAGGCAAGCCAAGTTTATTTTGCTAACTACCTAAGTAGAGTACGAGGGAAACTTGATTAGCTCGTAGTTATGAAGACTAAACCCAGGGGAGTTATTGAAAATACTACTTTAATACCACCAACACATCAAGAAGAGTTTATGTCAAACATATAAGATATTGCTAATGATGTGAAAGATCAAATTACAACTACTGAGAGTGAGTTGCAGTTTGACTAAAACTGAAACATAGAGGACATTCATGACGAGTCTGACAGTGGTACAGAAGTTTCATCATATGAAAGTGAATCAATATAAGGTAAATGAATTTTGACTAAAAATAAAATTTTTGTACTTATATTTAGTTATTTATTGTGTCATTTTATATTTAAAAGTTTTTTGTACTTATATTTATTTAATTCATGCGCTATTTTATATTCATTTTTTGTCATAATTTATGTTGCTAATATTTTTTAAATATTTATGCAGATGGCTTCAGATGATGACTGTCAAAGAGGATTGATAAAGAATATATTTGATAGACACAATAAGAAGGTTGCTGTTAGTAGGCTTGTACATACTGAGGGCACCTCTTCATCTCAGCCTACTACTCAGAGTCAGCCTAGGCCGCCTATACCTACTGCTGCAGCCAGTAGCCCATAATTATACTCACCAGACCCACACTTACCTTCACCGGACCTTACATAGACTACTCCTTTCTACCCCTATTACCCACCCCCACCTTCTCATGGTGCCCATCCTCCATATTCATATCCATATCCGCCATATGTCCCACCACCACATCAGCCCGCTACAACACCACCTCAGCCCGCTACAGGCGGACCTTCCTACCCAGCTGTAGCAGAGCAGGCGATAGAATGTCGTATATTGATTGAACCTAACGGTGACACATAAGTACTAATTTTATTTCAGCTATGTAAATAGAATTGAATTAGTTTTTTTGATAATTAACATATTACTTTCAGGTTTCATCCGTCAAAAGAGTCTACGCATAAACTATGGGACATCATACGGAACAGATACGATGCTCCTTATATTTTTTGAAAAAAAGTCCCGAAAGAAGTACGGAACATATGGTTTAGAGAGTTTGAGGTATGTTATTATATAAATTTTTTTGTATTATATCTAATTTACATAAGCAAAAAAAATATTTATTATTTATTATATGTATTTAAATGCAGAAAAATTTTTATTGGCTGCCACAGTATAATGATAAAATCAAAAAGAACTTTGAGAAGCGTGGCTCGACTCGTATGCGAGACATGTTTACTAATATTAGAAAATCATGCTAGCGACCACTCTGGATTGGTGAGGGTGTATGGGCAGAGTTGAGCAGTGCTTGGGGTAGCCAAGATTATACCAGAAGGAGAGATCAAAATAGACATAATAGAGCTTCTGATGTTGGGGGCTTGGGTAGTTCCCTTCATACAAGAGGTTCTGTTCCTCATACTGAACACAAAAGACGTTTGATAAGAAATTTTAAAATATTTTGATAATTTACTTTAATTAGAATACTAATATATGTCTATTATAGAAATAGGTGCTGGGTAGAGAACTGACTCCTGTTGAATTACATAGTTATACCCACAAGCGGCAGGAGGATCAGCAATGGGTTGACGAGCGTGCTAGGAAAGCCTATGTAAGTATATAAGTTTAATTTTGGTGATATTATGTATAAATTACATAACGTTTTATTAACTTTTATATGAGGAGTATATACGGCTTCTAGAGAGTCAGGCTGCAGCAGGTGAAGGTTCTTCTGCTGGATCAACAGACTATTCTGATTATCGCACTTGGTCGCAAGCGGTAGGAGGAATGCAGCATGGCAGAGTATACGGGTTAGACTCGCAGGCCTATGCATATGAATGGCAGACATCTAGTGGCAGCAGTTTTTCATATAGTACCCAGGAGTCTTTATATACCCAACATATAGCTGCCCTTACAGCCGAGCTAGAACAGGTACGGAAAGCTCAAGCTGATTGGCAGATGCAAATACAGCAGCAGCAGATGCAGATGCAGCAGCAGCAGCAAGCTCAAATGTTAGAAGAAATGAAAAAGATGAGGGAGCAGATGAGTAGTGGTCGGAGTACAACATCACCTGGGGATAAAATTGAATCAGATTAGACGTTATTTGTTTATTTTACTGATGTGGACATCTGTATTTATGTATTTTTTGGACATGTTTATCTATTTGCTGTTTGAGCATGTTTAGATATTTGTTGATGATACTCTTCTTATATATATTTATTATGTACATGTTTAATTATTTATTATTTGGATGATGCTCTTCTGGTTTATGTGTAATTGTTGATGTTGTAGATCAGAATTAGATTTATCAATATATATTGTGTTGTATTTTTTTGTATGCATGTATAAATGTGGAAATCACTTTTCAAAGTGTGGAAGCTTTTTTTTAATTTCTGCTATAGTTTTCCTACGGATTATCCGCCAGAATGATTGTCGGTAATACAATATGACGACCTTTCCGGTAGAATATGCGATGAAACCTCCGATGGGTATTTCAACAGTGATATCCGACGGTACAAATCGACATCAATTTTTTTGCGACGGAATATCCGCCGGTACTTCTGGTGGAAGATTTTCACCGGTAATTTCGGCGGAGTATTCGCCGGAACATGACGACAGAAAAGGCGTTGGGTTGTAGAACATTTTTGCCGGTTCTCCACCGGAAAGACCACCAAAAATATTTCTGGCAAAATTAATATGATAAAAATATTTTTTCCGATGCGCGTTTTACCGTCGGAGTATTTTCCACCGGAAACCTATTTTTTCCGGCGTATTTTGCACGTTACCGGCGGAATCTGTCCGCCGGTAATGGCTGCTTTTCCTGTAGTGTTGGGACATGGCGGTTCGCCAATGAGGTGTGCGAGCTGCTTCATTGTATGTGGTGCGGTCGATAGGTGGGGTGGAGTGCAGAAGATTGAATACTTTCTTGGGTTTTAAGTTGCCAGTTTTATATCGGGTTTGCATTTGGTGGGTAGGGTAGGGAATATGGGATGGAGTGGGCTACAGAGAAGAATTATGAGAAGATTCGGTGGTGTTATGTGGGATAGGAGGGTTGCTGGGAGGAGTGTGAGGTGGTGCTGATTGGTTGGAGGAGGGGTTATAGTTGTTGGATGGAGTGGGAACAAGATGTAATGGTTGTATAAAAGTGTGTGTGGATTGAGATGTGTTGGGTGGGACGGGAATGTGATAAGGAAATATGGCTTTGTTAAAAACCACGTGCCGAGAGACATAGACTTGTCTAGTATGAGGATTAAGGTAGCGGTAGCCTTTTTTCGATGACGCGTATCCAATGAAGAAGCACGGTATGGAGAGGGGGGAAAGTTTGGAATTATTGTACGGGTGAAGCCAGGGATAGCATAAGCAGCCAAAAAATTTGAGATGGTTGTAATTTGGTGGTTTTTGGTATAGAATTTGATACGGGCTGTTGTGTTTGAGGGAACGAGAGGGCAAACAATTTATGAGGTAGACGAAGGTGAGTAAAGCTTCGACCCAGAGAGATTTAAGGAGGTGAGCTTCAATCAGTAGACTGCGGATAGTCTCGAGAATATGCTGGAGTTTCCTTTTGGCGACGCCTTTTTGAGATGGCGTATGGGGACAAGTAAATTGATGGATAATACCCAATTGTTTGAAAAGGGTTTGGAATTTGTTGTTTATAAATTCACCTCCACCGTCGGAGCAGAAAGTTTTGATGTGACTATTAAATTGCCTGTTAATCATTTTATTGAATTCTAAGAATTTAACAAACACATCTGATTTATGTAAGATAGGAAATACCTAGCAAAATTTAGAGTAGTCATCGATGAACGAGATATAATATTTGTAACCTTGTGTGGATGTAGTGGGAGAGGGACCCCAAACATCGGAGTGGACTAACTAAAAATTTTGAGAACTAGAATTAGCCGAGTTTTGGAAAGGTAAACGGTGGCTCTTGGCCAAATTACAAGCGTTACAATGCGTGTTATGCACGTTATTACATAAAGCTGGAATATATTTTTGTATTTCTTGAAGAGTGGTATGTGTCGGATGGCTGAGGCGTTTGTGCCACAGGTTAGATACTTCTTGAGCTGAGAAGAGGGCGAGGTTAGGCTTGATGATGGACGAGCGGATGGGATAGAGTCCGTCAAGACTTGGACCCTTGAGGAGTAAGCGACTTGTCGTCAAGTCCTGAATTTGAAAGCCATGAGCAGAAAATTTGACAGTGCAGTTATTATCAGTGGTTAGTCGGTATATGGAGATGAGGTTAAATGAAAGATTTGGAACATGAAGAATATGTTGAAGGTAAAGATTACTTGTGGGGGTAGGGAGTATACCTTTTCTGGAGTGCTGAATGGGTAATTGATGGTCGTTACCTAGGGTGATTTGCTGGTTTCCGGCATAAGGTTTGCTAGAGTGAAGTTGCGAGGGATCGGACGTGAGGTGGCTGGTGGCGCCACTATCAAGAAACCAGTTCGTAGAATTGTTGGACTCGGATGGCGTAAACAGTGCGGTTTTGACGGGTTCTTCAGTGTAAGAAGAGTCATGACGGTACCAACATTTGAGTGCAGAGTGGCCGGCTTTGGAGCAGATTTGGTAGACGATGGCGCTGGAGGTAGTCTTGTCCGTGCTATTGCATCCGCGATAGGATGACTGAGATCGACCACGACCGAAAGTGTTCCGAATGCGTCCGCATCCGCGATAAGCGGCGAGGGCTGTGGCGAGATCGGAGATATGGAGATTCTGAAGTTCTTTTGTAGCTTCTTGAGCGATATTTAGTTCTTTGCTGTAGAGTAGCGTGCACAAGTCGTCAAGGCAAAGGGGTTGAAGATTTGTGCGGATAGAGGTTTTGAAGGCCATTGAGGGTGTAGAAGATAACTTCTTTAGGATCTAGGGGAGATCCGGTTGCGGTGATGGCATCCATGATAGATTTGATGGCAAGAAGATATTGGGACATTGATTGATTTTTCATGGAAAGGTGATGCAGTTCGTTTCGGAGCTAGATAGTTCGAGAACGGGTGATGGATTGAAGGCGGCGTGCAATGGTGTCCCAGATTTCGAAACAATGATCAAGGTATAAGATGTAGGGAAGGATGCTCGGAGATATGACGGAGTAAAGAGCGGCGACGAGATTTTGGTCAAGAAGGTTCCAAGTTTGGTAAGAGAGGTCAGTGTTGGATGAAGGTGTGAGCGGGGAGGGACAGGTGCAGCTGCCATCAAGAAAGCCGTCGAACCCGTTGGCCTTAAAAAGCTTGCAGACTTGGGAACGCCATATTTGATAATTTTCTGCTGTGAGGGTGAGGGAGATGATGCCTTTGATGTGGCTCATAAGAAATTTAAGCTGTTGAGGGATCGTTTGCGATTCAAGATTTGTGCCGGAGGTGCGTCTGGCTTCAGATGTCGCTGCGGTGGAGGAAGATGAAGTAGCCATGTGGAGCCGAGAGAACAAGAGAAGAGGATGGAAGGATCACAGGCTTACCCGCTCTGATACCATGAAAGCTCTGATAGGAGAGCAGATGCAAGACAGGAAGGAAAGCAGAGACAGAGAAGAAACAGAAAAGTAAAAGTAATCTATATACATGTAAAGCCTTGTACAGTGAGTATAAATAGACAATTTAGCAGCAAATGGCAAGAGTACACGTGGAGCCTTGATAGCTGTGAGGAGTGGATGACGTGTCTAACATCAAGTTTTGAAGAATCAAAATTTTTTTATCAATACAACTATGTTTTATAAAATTCTTAGTGGATACAACTAATAAGTGATACAATCATGCTTTATAAAAATTTTAGTCGATATAACTAATAAGTGAGTGTGATTCATATTAGAGCACACATCTTAGAAAAGTAAAAAATAATTAGTTTCATTGTTGTAAGAAAGTTTCAAAATATATTCATGCATGAGATGACATGAACAGTTTTTATGATCAAGATCACATTTTCATCAATAGTTATCTAAATATTAAATGATGTTCCTGAAAATTTTAAAGTAAGAAGGTATCCAATTTTGAGGTGTAAAGTTTCATATGACTAATGAACTTATAATATCTAACATTAATAAATTTATTTATTTTTCATAAAAATATATTTTAGAGGTCTCTTGTAGTTATTTAGAGGCTCAACTAAATGATGATAAGTGATAAAGGAAATTCAAAATTTGGGTTGGGTTAATTATTATTTATTAAATAATATGTATATATATATATATATATATATATATATAAAATAAAAAATGGCTTTATAGTAAATTATCGGAATATATATATATAATAAAAAATGGCTTTATAGTAAATTATCGGAATGAAATTGAATTATTTTCCGTACAATTCTTGATTGGCAAGATTTGCATTTTGAATCTTTTTATTTGAATCTTTTTATATCAAAGTTCATGTGAGGGACGTGAAAAACCGAATAAGAAGAGAAGATTTTATTTTTGGCTCAAAGGCTGGAGAGGATAGTGGAACTGTCACTCTTCTTTGCGAGGTAATTGGAGCCGGAAACAGATTTAGCCTTATAATCTCATGCACTTCTAATGAGTCTTCCCACTACTACTGGACACGTTTATCCTTAGCATCAGAAAGTTTATGATATAGGACGTGGCAATCACATGACGTCTGTGTTTGGTGTATCTTGTTGAGGGAAATAACCGGATTATCATACTTAGGAAGGGTCTTTTAGTAATTTCCTCGAAGGTTCTGCCGGAAGTGACTGGAGTCACCATCCAGTAAGTATAAGCCTGTTCAGTGCTCGATTCCTCTTTCTTCAATTCGAGCCCATTTTGGCTCTGTGCTGCTTCAAATGCTTCTCGTCTGCTCTCACCCTGGGCTGTCTACGACGCTTTCTCTGCGTTTTGGAGCCGCTTTCGATCGTTCAAACTTTAGGGCTTCTTCTGATTCTTTTCCTCCATTAGGGCTTGCTCTGTTTAAAGAGCTGCTGCTGTGAAGGAAACGAGCAGCGCTGCTCGTTCTCCGGGGAGGTAAGAGGTTCGACCTAACGCACTTTCTCGACTATTCTTCTCCCATTTCCTCGTCTCATTTCTTTGCGCTGAATCTTTTGCCCTTTACGCGCCTTGGTTTTAGCTACATCACGGTATTCCGGTTAGGAATTCTCTTGCGCCGCCGGCTTTCTTTGATCCGTTGATGTCCGAGGAGTCTTGTACCTTGCATGCCATGCATTTGGTTGTAAAGATCGACAAGATTATTCAGCATTTTTTTTGAATTAATTCATTCTTGGATTCCGATGTTCTCTTTTTTGGCTAGTGATTTTTTTCTTTTTTCTTTTCTTGATTTACCTCGTTACTCAATTGAAATTTTATGCCTAAGCACGCTTTATTCCTTTCTGTTGACGGTCCATGCATATTATGTGTCGGAGTGATAACTTTTCATCAGGATTTGGGTGCATATTAGTTTTGATGAGTACTATTCCAGCCAGGTGAGTGTTTTTTTTGTCGTCCTATGCTTTTAGCACCATATGTTTAGGATTATTTTTATACCAAGATGTAATGCTGCATTTTGTTCTTAATCTTTGGGCCTGATTTGCTAGAACTTTTGGTCCTTTAAAAAAAAAATGCTAATGGAAGGCTCTATGCTATTTATTACTAGGTATCTTTTAAATTGAAGCCAACAAGCAGTTGAAAACTGAAAAAAATTCTTGTCCTTATATAACGCCCTTATCTCATCTGATATGGATTTTTGATGAGTTGATGATTGTTAAGAAATTTGATGTACATAACCTAAGATTTTTCAAAGGAAAAATAAGAGATTAGTATCATTTTGCTACTTTTATGGGTTAATTTTAGCTGATTTGCAGTGCTGAAATCTGTAATTACTTTTGGAACGTGTCATTTGGTTTCTCCAGAAACGCATTGTTTGCTGTATTTAGTATTTTATCTATTTAGCCTCCATGCCTCTACTCCCTGGGCAAATAAGTATAAACTAAAAAACGAGTCCATTTAGTATCCGTCCAACAATTACTTCAAGGGTGTCCATGTAGCTAGAAAGCTCGGGCGTCTGTTCTCACAGCCTTCCAAAGCGAAGGCGAGGGTTCAAAATCTAATAAGAAATAGTTGCGGAGGTGAAATGCAGATAAAGTTCGGTGCTTATAATTTCTTATAAAGTGCCTTTTTTTATTTTTGAAGCGTTTCTTATAAATTGCAGCACTCTTCTGTGCCGGACCACTAGTACTAAAATATGGATGAGGATATTGAGTCTTTTGTTTCAAATGGAGCGGTTTCTAGCATAAGTTTTAGCTTAGCTTCTTTTGATGAAGTTGTAAGTATTTTTGTTTTTTTACTTTTATATTAAATGAGATTTCAATATTTCCTATTTCATTGTGCTGTCAATTTAGCGGTGGACAATTTTTTTTCCTTTGGCAGTGCAAATATTCTATTAATAATTGCCCGATATCACATCCAAGCCAGTTGGGAAACCCTTTTCTTGGTTTGCCACTCGAGTCAGGGAGGTGTGAATCATGTGGGACCGTGGAAACTGAAAAATGTGAAGGTGGATATAACAACTTTCTTGCCTACTAGTTGCATATGTTGCTTTCTCTATAGGTTTTTCTTTTCTGAAAACGTTGTGACCATAACTTTGTTCACTTTTTTCAGGGCATTTTGGTTATATTGAGTTGCCCATACCTATTTATCATCCCTCCCACATTAGTGAGCTGAAGAACATTTTGACCATGCTATGTTTAAGGTGCATGCGGGTAAATAGAGGAAAGGTAGTAAACGTTTTTATAGCACTATCTTTGTTCTAATTGAAGGATTTCTGTGCATGTGCTAATATATTTTATAACATCTTGGTCAGCATATATTTTAGTTACAATGCTATGGAAGGTAAATATTGTGTTGTCATACTGTTATTGATATTGTTTATTAATTTGCTTGATATTCTCTAGGGACGATTGGATTCCTATTTATTTGTGGCAAAAATATTAGTTTTATTTAGTTTGCGCAGCTGCTAAAGTTCTTTGGCTATATACTCAACAAAATGGGAATGAATTGAGTGAGCCTTTAATATAGGAGTTACTGCAAAAGCATATTATTTCCTAAAGCGTCTGGAGGTATCACTATAAAGCTAGACAAACATTCTCACATATGTGGAATATGAAAAAGGGTTAGGATATAAAAAAAAACGTAACAAGGATAACCTAAGCATTCAAAAATTTACTTTTAAAGAAATTCCGCTAGCAATGTGGAGGAAGTTTCTGCCTCTATATTTCTTGTGTTCGTGCTTAATTTTTATACTCAATATCATTCATTTCTATCTTTTCTATGATTAAATTGTACTTTTTGTCCTCAACGGGGACTGAGGACAGTCATCCCCTTAACACTTTGTCCTTATTCTCCTATTAGATGTATGAAGAAAGTATCATTTATTTGTAGTTGGAAGAATTTCTATAAAGCATTTGAGGGAGGATGCATTTTCTCGGTTATTGTCAAATGTTTTAGTGTTGATTGACGGAGAAGAAAAAACTCGTTCAGCAGCATTTAAAAAATGAAAGGTCAAGTGGTCAAATACTCTGCTATCATAACGACTATATGGATTAACAGAATAGCATTTAGGCTAAGCTGGATTATCGTCCTTCCATTTATTTTAGTTCTTTAAATTTGGGTGCAAATTTTAAGTGTAAACAATGTGGTAGAAAAAGTCATTACATTTTTATTGTTAGATTTTTTTCATATTATATTTTATGCATTTTATTAAATTATTATATTTTTGCAACTTTAGAAATAACATGCTACAATTCTGCATGCATATTCAAATTCAATGTGATATATATATGCTATACTTATGTAGATATTTTAACTTTAATTATCTATACCATATTTTATTTAGGTGGTTGATTTACTTCAAGAAGATAAGCACGTTCTCTTGAGAATTCTAATTGTTAGAGTATTTTCTTTTAAAATGTTAGTTTTAAGAGGTTGTGGGTCAAATCATGGCCATAGATTTTTTGCTTGGCAGAGGTAAGGTTGTGTTATCAAATTTTCCGACTTCATCGTTGCCACATTGGCAAGCATTTTATGAATTTGATATATCCTTTTAGAGTATGGTTTCATAATAATGTATTTTCATTGTTTTTTTTTAATTCTTTTTGTGCCTTATATCCCTTTTAAGTTGGGGTTTCATTATGATTGCTTTTATGGTCATGATATTTGTTTTGGTCAATATCTTTTGATTTTACTAGATAATATTTCCTTTCTTTTAAATATTTTGGAATACATGTTTTTCCTTCTGATCCCACCAGTCCAAATGCATGTTTCCACTTTTTCCATTTTTTAGGCTTCTTTGCAATTCAAAGCACTACGGTACTCATCTCAGTTATCTAAGTTGCGAGCAAATGCGGCAAAAGCTAATTCTACAGACATGGTTATCATTGTAATAGAGGAATGGATATTTCCATTCCTTGAAGTTTGTGCCTGTTTCACAACTCTACGCATCCCTTCTGTCCGTGGCCAGTAAAGAGTGTTGAAGGCTGATCATTTGATTAGGAGATTAAATATCTGATCCTTGTTTGGCATTTCTACTATCATGATCACATGAAAACGGCAATTATTTAAATGCTAATTACTCCATTCCTTTGACAGCTATTCTTGTCGTGCATGCAACACCAGCACCAAAAAAAAAAAAAAGGAGGATGAAAATTGTTGGAATCAAATAGGTTTGTCAAGGTGTAGACTTTCATTGTTATTTTCTGGTAACTTGCCAGTTAGGGAAAAATGGGTTTGGAGTAACCTCTGAGTTCTGCTTGCCATTTTCCACCACTCTAAATGCATGACAACATCAGTCTACTTTGGGTTCTGAAAATGAGAGAAAGCGTTGCCTAGGGACCCCATTGAAGTCTGAATTTAAACTGTCTTAGTTAACTTTTAAACCGGCAGTTATCCGCAAATGAAGAGATAAGGGACATTCACCATCTTCTCCTCTACTTGAAAGCCGAGGTCTTGTAGGTTTGTTGTAAATACTGGCATGGGAGTGCTAGTGTGAGTTGGTTTACTGGGATTCTTGATGGCAGAGTTGCAAGGGGTGTAGAGCAGTGTTCCTCAAACAAAATGGAGATGCAACGTTCTGCACTTCTCTCTTAGTTTTGAAGTTTTGAGAATAATGATTTCAATTTTGCCATGCAAGTGATGGCATAGGACCATTGTTTAAAATTGCACAATATGAGGCTCGCCTTAGCGCAATTCCAGTAAAAACCGCCTCAATGCTTACGCCTCGAGCTTCTTTTATGAGGTTTACGCCTTATCTTAGATGAGGAGTATTATATTTTTGTTGATGACAAACATTTATGACAGATGAAGATGACTGAAATAAATGAAGAAGAAGCAGATTGAGAGGTATTGGATCCTACAGGATGAGGCAGGGAAGAGGCCAATTTGTTATGATAGTGACTCAAATAAAAATCCCCTCAGTAATGATAGTATAGATGATTTTTGAGTTGTTGTCAATTACTTTAGCTTTCTTTAGTAATTGAACGTAGATGAGTAGGCAACTGAGAAAGAAAAAAATAGAGTTGAACTTAATAGTATATGTTATTTTTATACAATTCATATATTTTATATTGTTTTGTTCCTGTAATATTTGGATTTCAATTATTTCACATCATTTATTATTTAACACTTTACATCTTATACAATTTTTTGTTTCATATGTATGTAAATTTGTTACTTCATAGTTCAATAGAAAGTTAATGTCATCCTTTAACATATTATTTGGATATTATATAAAAATTACTTTTAATTTTTATTTTGACTTTACGCAATTTTTAGATTTTGAGGCTTACGCCTCAAAACGCCTTGAGGCTTACGCCTCGCCTCACGAACGAAAAACGCCTCAATACCCAATTGCGCAATTTTAAACTTTACATAGGACTACAGTTATTTTTCCGCATAGACTGTTGCTTAAGTGTAAGGTAAAATTTAATTTCATGCTGAGAATAGGAACATGATATTTTACAAGAATGACATCCAATTCATGTTAGACAGACCGGTCACAGGTTGACATGTGGATTTGTTCTGTTTGTTTGGTGGCCATATTCCATATGATGCACTAGAAGTTTTGGCTTTCTCGATCAAAATTAATCTTAATGAATCAACTCCACATCTATTGTTGTAATTACTGTGATGCGCTCATTTTGTTCATGAGTGAAAGATGAGGGTGTAAAGAAGAAAGTCTCATTGCATGATATAGATGTTTTTATTTTTTAGGGAAATTCAAGTGTGGCCGAACATCCTAGTTCAACATCATGTTCTTTCACACATTACAGAAAATTTCTTGTTTCGGTTGGAAAACAGTAGTCTCATGTCCACCATTAGGTTGGATACCTAATGAGGATGTTAAATGATGTAGCTGATGTGACCTGTAGTTTTGTTGGAATGTTGGCCTGCATTGTACTGGTCATAGATATCGTGCATTCATCAGTTTTCATCTTGCATGAAATTAACTTATTCACTCTGCTTTCTAATTATATCTCAATTGGGGCCATTGTCTTATAATATGTTCATATCTTTCAGGTTAAATGTGAAACAGGAAAGGAAAAAATCTCCATTGCATCTTGTACTTATTGTCGGGTAAATCCCCAGTTAAGATATTTTCATTCCTTAGCTGTACTTTTAAGAAATCAGAAAGTTAATTAAATGTACTGATAATATTTACCAGTTGTTTTTGGTACAATACTGTAAAATCTACATGATCTGATGGCACTAAATTTCTCTTAAAATTTGACAGTTTAAGCAGATTTACTTGATATTCTTTCTTTAGCTTTTAAAATTTTCTTCTTTTGTTGTCATCGTGTTGCTTTTCCTTGTATATTTCAGGAGATTGAACCTTTTTCAGTTAATGAAGTTAACAAAACTGATGGAGCAGTTTGCTTGGAATTGAGGGTTTCGAATCGAAATAGACTCAGAGAAGGTTATTGGAATTTTTTAGATAAATTTGGATTTCACCATGATGCAAATCCATTTCAGACTCTTCATCCTCTGGAGGTACTCCCAACTTGTTTTGAACTATCTGTTAAACTGTAATGTCCACATTTTAAAATTTTAAGTGGATTTCTGTCAGTTGTTCAACCATGACTTGATAGGCAGTTTGGCCAATAGACCTGTGGTTCTATTGAAACTTGCTGTTTTTTGCTTCGTTATTGTTTTTACTTGTACCTTAGTTGAAATCTCATTCTACTTGCTAGTTGTGGTATTTAGTTTACTGCCATACTCCTCAGAATTTAGTTTTGCAAGTATTGTAAAAAGCTTGTGCATATTATTAAGGGTTGTCATACTCAGAATTGACAATTGAATGGCAAACAAGTTTTTTTTGTTGATTATTCTGTTGGTTTAACAGCTGTGTATAAAATAGGTCTTGCTCTTTAAATAGTTCAACATATGATCATTAAAGCCCCATTAGCCTAATGGTTACGTGGTATGATTGCTTAACATCCTTCATCTTGGCTTATGCATTTTGGCACATATAACCATATGATTAGTTCATCGTATCTGCTCGCAATATTTAATCATGTCATGAATCATCTTCTATTTAGATTACTAATAATAATCAATTGCCTAATGATTGAATTGGGGATTCTAATTGTTCATTGAAGATGCAATAGTTTCTCTTAATCTTTATGTTAATCTTATTTAAGTAGGAAAATTGATTGATAATGACTATGATGTTAGATTTTTTTGTGATTGTTGCATTAAGCAGGATCATATGATGGGGAAAGTATTCATGAAGGGACCTAAAGCGGACGATTATTTCTTTTTCATCCTTCTATTTATGAAGTTATTTTGCTATTTTGTATTTTAGTAAATAAAATAAAATTGATAACTTATGGAATAAACGATTATGTCATTTAAATTCTACTATTTTATTTAATTTTATGGATTATGGCTTGTTGGGTTAGAAAGATCAGTTCTTTTATCATCTTTTTTTTATTGTTTTACAAATACCATCGGGAGAAGAAAGCTTCTTCCTTTTTCATTGCATTGCAAATAGGATGAAAACTGTTTTGACTTTATTGATAGTGATGTATGCATAGGGTATTACTCTTATTATATCTGATGCAAACTATAAATATTTTGTGGCATTTGTGGATGATTACAACAAGCTTGCTAGGGTTTATTATTTTTGCTAGAATCTGAAGTACTAATTGTATTTAAAAAATTTGTAGTGTATGTTGCAACTTAGTTTTCATGCAACATCAAAGTTTTAATATCTGATTCTGAGGTTAAATATATGTCACTTGAATTTGATGACCTTCAAGAAAGAGGAATTGTTTCTCAACAATCTTGTTCATATAAATCTCATCAAAATAGTTTTGCTGATGTAGGAATAGCCACCTGTTAGATGTTAATCAAATTTTGTTGCTTGAATCTTTCGTTTCTCATAAATAAAGGTTTGTTGCTACAATCTATTTAATAAATAGGTTATCATGTCGTACATTAAAGTTTGGTTCTCCGTATTATCTTCTCTTTTATAGGTGTCCCAACTACCATAATATGCATGTGTTAAATTTTGTTTGTTTTGTTCATATACCAGTCCATGATTTTCATATATTCTTTGCTCAATTTATTAAATGTTTATTTTTGGGTTCTATGCTTATCACAAAGTTTATGCTTATTAATCATGCTCTAGAAAATTAAAAAAGTATAATTTTGTCAGCTTGACCATCAATTTTTCTCCCCTGTTTATGTTGAACCTTTGGAGATATATGTTTTCCTTTATTATGTGAATTAAAATCTAATCTTGAACGGTTCATACTTGGATTTGTCCATGAAAGGAAATTGCTAACTTTACCACTTTCCAAGCTTGGTCTACCTGCAAATTGATTTGGCACTTGAGCCCGCTAGCTTTAATTTAATCACTACTCCTGGTAGATCCTCTAGAATCTCTCATCTCTAAAATTGATATGGTTTCACAATACTTTAGTTTCAAGTCCCAATCCCGTGCGCTATTCAGAGATTGGTAAACACGATCGTTGGAAAGGGCTAGGGCTAAACAAATTTGAGCTCTTAAGGATAACCATACATGGGACACAATGCTAAAGCCATTTACTGCAAATGGGTTTACTTAACCAATATTTACTTTGAATCTTTATAATGCACACATTGTTATCCTCGGTAACAAACAAGAATATGCAATTGAATATGAGGAAATTTTTTATCATGTAGCTAAAATGAGTGCTATACGAATGATTGCCTTTATTGTTATTTAACCAGGAATCCAGGATGGCCATCCCACCTAATGAATGTTAAAAGTGTCCTTGTTTATGATCTCAAGTAGGATATTTACATTGTTCTTCCACTTGGCACTTCTGTCTCCTCTACTTTAGATCTATGCAAACTAAAGTGCTCTATTTATGGATTGTAACATGCCACACTTGCATGATTTGATAAGTTTTGATTAACATGATTTTATTTCTTTTTTCTATAGAGCCATTAAGACTCAATTTTTTTTTTATTTATAAGAAATCCAGTGGTATTGCTCTTGGTTTATATTGATGATATCATCATTATTGAGATAAATTTGGATTTGATAAGTCGTTTGTAATATCTTCATGCTACGGTTTATGTGAAGAATCTTGGTGCTCTTCTTAGGTTTGAAAGTTCACACTAATTCCTCTGTTACTTTTTTAACCAACATAAATAAACACAGTATTTGGTTACTTTGGCATGTCTCCAAAATACTTCCCTTATAAATACTATCTCAAAAGTAAACACAAAATATTGTAGCGAGGAATGTGATATTCTTGTTGATCCCACTATTTTTTGACAATAACTTGACCTTGATATTTTCTTCCTGGTTTTGCAAGTTAGTAAATTTATGCAAAATCCTCGTCATTTACATTTAGTTGCCTGTCATTGATTCATTCCATTTCTTATTGGCACACCAAGTTGTGGATTTTTCTTTCCAATATATTCTTCTTATCATCTTCTGTGGTATAGTGATGTTGGTTGGGTGCCTTGATACCTAATGGTTGGTTACAAGTTGATGTGTGTTTCTTGTTGGACTTTTCGATATCATGGAAGAGTAAAAAGCATTTTTCTTTGTGTAAATCCGTGGCTGCAAATATTCCCAGGCGGCATTGTTGAAAGTGCCAAGTGTTATGTGTAAAAACTTAGAAGACATATTAGATTGTAGATAAGGCACTATCTAGAGATTTTGCCATTTTTTGTGAGAATTTTATGATTTGGTTCTCGATTTCTTATACGTGTAAGTCCTTATGATTAATTGCCTCTCCCGGTGATGAGAGAAAACTTTCTATTAAGGATAGTTATTAGGCCCAATGTGCTTACCATATAATTGCAGTGATTTTGTTTTAGGATTGAGTGAAGTTTATCATCGTTAGTCTAAAATGGATGGTGGGGGGGAGTGATGACGAACCTGATTGAGATCTAATGATTCTGCCATCCTCGGTTGTCATGGACCTTAGTTTAGTTAGTCATATGAGGTAGTCGACCTAATCTGACCGAAAGATCATTATGGGTAACATTGGGTTATATTGTCTAAGGGAACCTTATTTATCTAACTGTATGTATTTAAGTTGACCTTAGCTAACAAAAGGCTTTGTGCCTTATCAAATGCATTCCATGATTCATTGCTCAAGGGTTTTTATACCATTGGGAACTTCTAGTGTTTGGTCTTGATTTTAATCTTAGTGCTATTTTGCAATGAAACCACCTGGTCAGAAGATTTCAATCATAATTATTTACCTATTGTGTCATTTAGCGGCAAAATCACTGGATAGAGGATAGGTGCAACTTCTTGACTGGTGAGTGATCATTTGGGAGTGAACATAACGATACACTTGACAACACATTGGCTCATCTTAAGTTGAGGTTATTTTTAAATTTATTATTGACCTCATTTTCGATTGAGGTCATTTAAATTCTAAACCCCCTGAACACACCATCCTTCCTTGACTTTAATAACTAGTATAGATGCCTTAGACCTAGCTATTGAACCCCAAGATTCTTAAATTAAATCTAAATACTTTTCAATCAATTTAATCAACATCTCTAGTGCACTGCACTTTGCAGTACATTGGCCCCTTGAATTCAAACTCTGTTCAAACTTCTCCATTAGGAGCTTCATACATTAAATCCATCAACCCTGACTCCCCAAGCCAATGGTTGACCCAGTTAACCTAGTTGAGCTAGCTCAACTTAGCCCAATTAATCAAACCTCTTGATTGAATCATTTCAAACTTCATTTGTCCATCAAACTTCACCAAATCATTTTAAATATAACTCCTCATGGATTGAACATGTTTAGTCAACCTGCCCTAGTTGAATGTTGACTTGGTCAACTCAGCACAAACTTGGTCAAAACAGTCTAGTTTGAGTCACACCATTGCATACAATCAATTAAACCTCTGAAATTGTTCAAACTCACTTCAATTGATAGCCCAAAATGCTTAAAACATGGGTGAGCCAAGCCATGGTGAGTTGACTTGGTAAACTGACAACATTGGTCAAACATATGTATGAAGGGTCATCTTCACTCAAACAGCAAATACATTGCTCTAAATGCCTTAGACTTGACCTAACCAACATCTAAAACTCCCGTAGGGTCTATCCTAGTCAGCTTGACCAACTTTGACTAGTCTAACTACTCAAATTCACTAAAACTATATAAATGGCCAAGCCTTCTTAAAATTCCAAAATATCTTGAATTCATTTATTTTAAATTGCTTTTATTGACTCTAGAATGTTCTTGAACCACTCTTGAACCCAGTTTATGGCTTGGGCTAGCCCAAATCGAGCCCATGTGGTCCCCTCCATGAAAATGTCCTCATGTCATTATCTTGCTTTTTAGACCACCTATAGCCCCAGAGATCGTTCCTTAA
Source organism: Dendrobium chrysotoxum (assembly GCA_019925795.1). Taxonomy (NCBI): domain Eukaryota; kingdom Viridiplantae; phylum Streptophyta; class Magnoliopsida; order Asparagales; family Orchidaceae; genus Dendrobium; species Dendrobium chrysotoxum. The sequence continues at coordinate 74,707,360 of CM034313.1, forward strand.
TTGCCTATTCCACTTGGCAATCATCCAAGGGTTCTCGCTGATCAATCCTAGCTATTGTGTTGGCCTCCATGGCTTGGTATAGGGTCGTTATTTTGTCGGATTTTCTTAGAAAATCGGTTATGTAGATTTGAGTAAAAGTAGAATTTAGAGTGCATTAAGTGCATCTTAGAGAAGCTTTAAGTTAAGGGAAGCGTCAATTTAAAATGCATTAGTTAGGCGCATTGAAACTTTACTCATCTTATAAATTCCAGATTTAAACTCTTAACATGAGTCCTTGATTTCAATATAAAAATAGTTGTCTTACCTGCATGCATCAGACCTGTAAATCATGGTTTTAAAGTTGTGCTTTGGTAGTTAGCTGGCAGTCCATTTCAAGCAGACGTTAGTCCAGATTGCATATACACCCCTCAAACTTTCTTTCGGGACGAGTATCTCGATATTCTAAATAATTATCCAAACTTCAAAACTTTCCCAGTTGATTGATTGAGAACTTAAATCCTTGATTCAAATCCTTTTAAATTCAAAATAAGTCTAGTCTCCATTTTAATTGAATGTTTTTTCTTCAGAGATGTAAAACTGTAGAGGCTTGCCTCTATAGGAATCCTAAATCACAGTTTAATATAAATCTTGTTTTAGTTCGCTAGAGCAGGGGAAAAATCTTTGGACGAAGATAATGCTTATCCATTGTTAATTTCATTTTCGAAACGATAGGTGAATGCTTTATTTATCTTTCGAGATGAATATTACATTCCTTATGTTGATTTTGATTATGAAAATAAATTCTATTTCTATCTTTAGATCGATAGTAAAGCATCAGTCTTTCTCTCGAGATGGTATGTTGCAATCTATACGAATGTAATAATAGAAATATAAATACGAATCAACTGGACTTATCCCAATTAATTTGTCGACATTTATCACCTTTAACAAATTGTTGTAGATGGTGGTCGGTTATTGCTTGAAGTTCTTAGTAATAGATTTCACTTGAACGTAGTAGATTTTATATCGATTTTGGATTTTTAAATTTTTAGTGGGATTTGGATCCCAAATGATTTTGCTTTGAGGTATGTGAGCATTTTGAAAATAAAGACCCCTCTAGTTGATATTTGCTTTTAGCACAACCATCATCAGAGTGACTTGTTGAAACATTTGATTACTATATAAATATTATGATTTTAAAGTGAACCCCACTTGTTGATATTTTCTCTCAACAAAGTCATTAATTTGGTTAACACTGTCATTCCCATGTCCCAAATCATGAATAATCATGATATGAATCATTTAATACATTGTGTTAATGCTAGGGCGTTCTCTGTAAGCGACGCGCTGTATGGCCTAAATACATTGAGAAGTGTGCAAGGGCCGCTGCCTCGACCTCCGGATGCAGTTTTAAATAGGCATGGGTTCCCAAATCATGGACGAATGTGGGCAAAGAAGCTTATCCATGAAACTAAAATTAGGTTAGGATCGTCGAATGTAGGTTCCCTCACAGGCAAATTAATTGAATTAATTGATGTTATGATTCATAGGAAGACAAATATTCTATGCATTCAGAAAACTAAATGGGTGGGAGAGAAGGCGAAGGAGATTGATAGTTTAGGGTTTAAACTTTAGTATTCTGGTAGGAGTCGTATTAAAAATGGTGTATGTGTGATTATAGATAAGAGTTTGAAAGATAATGTTGTAAAAATTGATAGAATTGGAGATAGAATTATAACTTTGAAGATTATTGTTGATGATAAGATTATTAATATTATAAATGCTTATGCTTCTCAAGTAGATTTGGATATGTGCTCAAAATTAAAATTTTGGAATGACTTAGAATAATTAATACAAAATATACCTCTTGAAGAAAGAGTTTTTATTGGGGGAGATTTAAATGGACATGTTGGTAGAGATGTAGAGGATTTTAAAAGTATTTATGGTGGCTATGAGTTTGGAGCGACTAATGAATGTTGTAAGACTGTATTAGATTTTGCTTTAGCTTATGATTTTGTTTTTGATAAAAGTATATGATAAAGTTTCAAGAGAAGTGCTATGGAGAGTTCTAAAAAAAAGGAATTAATAATGCTTATATTCAAGTCATTAGGGATATGTATGCTGGAGCTGCTACTTGTGTTCAAACACAAGGTGGTTTGACCAAGTATTTTCCAATTTCAGTTGGATTACATGGATCAGCCTTAATCCCATATCTTTTTTGCTTTAGTCACGGGTGTTCTTACTAGAGATTTGCAAGAGAATGTTCCCTGGTGTATGCATTTTGCTGACAATATTCTTCTTGTTGATAAGAGGGAGGAATGTAAACTTGAATTATGGAGGTCAACCTTAGAGTCCAAAGGTTTTTGTTTGGGTAGATCTAAAATTGAATACATGGAGTGTAATTTTAGTAGTAATAGTTCTAGGGAAAATTCTATAAGATGGTGGTTAGACTTGCAATGCTTTATGGCACATAATCTTGGCCATTAAAAGAGAAGCATAATATTAAGTTAAGTGTTACAGAGATGAGGATGCTTAGGTGGATGAGTGGCTTTACTCTTAGAGATAGAATACGAAATTAGCATATACGTGAAAAGGTTGGAGAGCTCTAGTGACATCTAAACCAATTTTTATAACAAAATTTCTTATTTTTGATCTTTTCTTGCACATTTTGATTCCACTATCCATTATTTTTACTATTACGAGCTTTTCCTTTTGATACTCCAAGCATATCCTTTACAATATTCTTAATATCATTAGCTATTTTTTTTTAAATGTAACATTAGCTTGTTCATGTATAGTTCATGGTTTTACATCACCTAATTTTAAGATCTTAAATCTTACTCTCAAAAATATTTTTGTTTGTATTTTTTAAATGTCCTCATCTAATTCTATGATAATATTTTATTTTATTTTTCATATTCAGCCTATTCATCTTAAAGTCCAAAACTGATAAGCAATGCTGAGTCATAAACTTTCAATCGGAATAACTTTATAATATTTATAATCTTAACAATCCATTTTTGTTATAAGAAAATAATCAATCTGAGCTTTACTATAATGATTCTTATAAGTGATGAGATGTTTCTATCTTTCTTAAAGAAGATGTTAGCAATTATAAAATCATAAGCTATGAAAAAATTTAATATGATCCTACCACCTTTATTAGTCGCTCCAAACCCATAACTATCATGAATGTTTTTAAAGTCTTCTACCTCTCTACCAACATGTTCATTTAAATCTTCTCAAATAAAAATTATTTTTTCAAGAGGTATCTTTTGTATTAATTCTTCTAAGTCATTCCAAAATTTTAATTTTGAACACATCCAAACCTATTCGAGGAGCATAAGCACTTATAATATTAATAATCTTAGCATCAACTACAATCTTTAAAGTTATAATTCTATATCCAATTCTATTAAATTCTACGACAATATTTTTCAAACTCTTGTCTATAATCACATATATATCATTTCTAGTATGACTCACACATGAATACCATAGTTTAAATCATAAACTATTAATCTTCTTAGCCTTCTCTTTAACAGATTTAGTTTTTTGAATGCATAAAATATTTATCTTTCTATGAATCATAATATCTATTAATAATTATATTAATTTGTTTGTATGATAATTTATATGTCAAGTTCCTATTCTAAATTTTGTTTCATAGATTAGCTTGTTTGCGCAAATCCGCCTGTGATGTGGGAACCCGTTGTTTATTTAACATTGTACCAGGGCGTCGATGCCGCGAGCCTTGCACACTTTTCATTGTGTTCAGGCCATACAACGCATTGCTTCCAGATAGCACCTTAGCATTAACATAGTTATACTGAGAAATAATGTAAGAATAGAGACAAAGTTAGAGAGAGAGTGAGAATGAGAGAGAGAATGAGAGAGAGAGAGAGTGATAGGAAGTAGAGAAGCTGGGATGAGAGTGGAGAGGGTGCAATTGCTGGTGGATTTGCGTTGTAGCCAGAGTTGGTGTGGTCGACATGCAACTGGTTGTTTGAAAGAGGGAGAGATTGACAAGGATTTCAGGTTGGTATCGTATAGGAGGAAGAGTTGGGTCTCGGTTTGTGAATAGAAAGGCGAAGATCGAGCGGTTGGAGTGGGATTGGGTTGAGGGAAACCGTGCGAAAGCAGATCATGAGTGTCGGTGACATTTGCATGATTCGGCAAGCATGGTTTATAGCTCTGGTTCCGCTATTGCCTTCTCCCGCAAAGTTATTAATGGGGCTTCTTCATCACCAAGCATTTAGAGGATTTGGATCAAAGTGAACTGAGAGTGGGAAGATAAGATGAAGAGAGTGTGAGAAAGATAGATGCGCATGAGGGGGCTTAAGAGTCGCATGTTGATTGAGGGTCTTAATTTTAGGGTTTTTTGTTTGATGCGTGAAGGGGAGAATAGGGCAGGCATCAAACTCACAGACTAGCAGGATTTCTACGTAGCTTGGATTTTCTTTTGATAATGATGACTAATATGTGTATTGAATCTTTCTTGCAAGTTCCTTCGTTTTGTCTGTCAATTTCATATCATCATCTTGTGCCTGGTAAATTTTGGGCTATTCTTGTGTACGGTGCCCCATGCAATATGAATGCCCTTTTTGATTATTTATAATATTTTGGATGCATCAACCCAATCCATTTTTCCGTAGTTTGTCATATTCGCTGTGCTTGATCAAATCAACAAACTAATTATTCTTTGGTATCTTCGTTGCAATTTGTTTCATGAAATAAGTGATGGTTGGATAACTTTTGTCTGCTGCTCTCAACGCGTTGGAATAAATCTTTTGCAGAGCAGATATGAGGGGTTAAAAAAATCTTTTACTTAGTTTGAATGCCGCACTATATTTGTTTCTTCATCAAACTTTGGCTGGCTTCATGAACTTCTATTCACAATTGGTATTTCATAGAATAATCTCACTTATGGTTTAAACAAGCCAAACATGTGTCAGCTTGATATGTGTTGGTGTTTGGCTTGTTCGAATTTGGCTCGAATTCTAAATACTTTGTAAACAATGTGTTTGCATTTGGTTCGTTCTACCTCCATCAAGCTTGTTCTGTTGAAAGTTGGGCTAATTATAAAAGAATTTGAAATATCAAGCTTCTTAAATTAAGCACATAAAATAAAATTAATGAGATATTAAGTAGTATATTTATATAATTATATTATTTTATATGAACAATTAATATGCTTAAACACGATCGAGCAATGATGTAATTGTGTTCGATTCATTTAAGAAATGAACCCAAAATATCTATTCAAGCTTTTAAAAAAATGAACTTTGCAAGTTGAACCCCAGCAATTTGCTAACAAAGAGGGAGTTTTGACATGAGGGAGTTTCATATATTGAAGCTGATTGTTGCTAGATTTGGGATCACTTGTATCATTTCTCTTACCTCATATTTTTACAAACCTTCATGTTATATAGACATGTTTACAAAGGTGACAATGGCGTAGTTTCTTGTGGGAAAATCAATAATTCTTGAAATGCAGTGTCTTGTTAAGCTAGGTCTTATTGAGATATTGGCTTGTATCATATACTTATTCCTCTCTATATAATGAGGAAAGCACTCTAGGTGAGGGAAAGGAATTTTTGCAAGTGGTTTTGTCCAGCGAACTTAAGTTCATGGCACGTCTCCTACTGAATTATTGTTTAAGTTTACGCTGGGTTGGTGAATTTCCAAAAACTTAGTTACACGAGAATGGCCTGTTCTATTACTTTGCAAATTACTCTTTTTGGATGAAGTTAGACGACTGGGACGCTCGTAATTTTTTTATTATTGTGGCAGAGAATGCCTCAAAGTTCCTGGATTTTGAACATGTTGTGCATGGAGTATTATTTGATTTGTTATTTAACCTTCCAGGCTCCTCACCTGTAGCTGCTTGCATATAAGCAAACTATTATTGCCTTCTTCCTCTTTTTCTATTACTTTAGCAAAATCCTTACCAGCCCTTCGAAGGGCTTTTGCCCTGTTCACATTTCATCTTATATGAATTCTTTTAAAAAGTGATAAAATTTTCAATACTGGCGTGTTATCCCTTGTCATGATATTTCGTTTTTCACCATGTAACATATTCTTGGAGGATATCCATTGTTATTTTTTTCCCTTGTTCAAGGTTATCCGTATTTTGAATGAGATACCAGAAGAAACCAGGAAAAGGCTATTTGCAAAAGGATTCTTCCCACAGATTGGTTTCATTATTCAATATCTTTCAGTACCTCCAAACTGCTTATCCATGCCACTGATTTCGGATGGCAAGATAATTATGTCATCTGTAAGCCTTTTTGAGAGAAATTCTAAACTTACTGCTAGGTATAGGTTGTTTGTTGGCTTCTAAATTCTAATGGTGATCCAATTTTACTTCACAATATCTTTGCAGGACAACTCAAAAAATTTACTTAGAAGAGTTTTTACTAGCATTGAGAAAATCAAGACAAATCAGTCTTCTAGTATTGAAACTCCAGAAAGTGACTTAAGCAGCCTGCAGGCAACTGTTGCACGGTATTTGAATCTCCGGGGTGTTGCGAAGGTGAATGGAGATACAGAATGAGATCTTTCTGTTTTTGAACACATGTATTTTTTTTTGGAAGTCGTTTTCTACTAATCATTCTAATTGCCTTTTTCTTAATATATCCCTATTACACTTTTATGTTCAAGGTGCCTCATGATATAAATGGCAAGTTAAAGATTAACGAGGTCACTCAAAATTCTTCAAAGCAATGGCTTGAGAAGATGAGAACATTATTTATCAGTAAAGGATCTGGCTTTTCATCTCGAAGTGTAATCACTGGTGATCCCTATATGGGGATTGATGTTATAGGATTACCAGCTGAAGTTGCTAAAAAGGTTACCTTTGAGGAGCGAGTGTCAATCTATAACTTGGAGCGCTTGCAGAAGATGGTAAATGATAGGTTATGTGTGGCCTATACGGATGGGGAGACAAAGTTCTCTATAGAAACTAGCGCTGAAGGACATGTAAAGCTAAAAATTGGCCAAATTGTTTGTCGTAGAATTATGGATGGTGATGTGGTTTTTCTTAATAGGCCTCCTAGTACGCATAAGCACTCTGTCCAAGCTTTCTTCGTGTCACTTCATGATGAAAATGTTGTTAAAATCAATCCACTGGTTTGTTCCCCCCTGGGAGCTGACTTTGATGGTGATTGTGTGCATATATTTTATCCACAGTCACTTGCCGCCAAAGCTGAAGCTATTGAGTTATTTAGCGTTGAAAAGCAACTTCTGAGCTCTCATAATGATTTGCTAAACATGCAGTTTGTTCAGGACTCGTTGTTGTCACTGAGGCTGATATCCAATACCTGTCTGCTGACCAAAATGAGAGCTCAGCAGTTATCCATGTTTGTTCCCCGGGGCTTGCCAATACCTGCTTTAGTAAAGGCTCATAATTGTGGCTCATTTTGGACTATTTTTCAGGTATTACAATGTGCATTTCCTGTCTCCTTTGATTGTTCTGGTGACAGGCATTTGATCAGTGGTAGCGAAATACTACATATTGATTTTAAAAAAGACTTGATCCACTCGATGCTGGTTGATATGGTTTCTTCTGTTTTGTCATTTAAAGGTTCCAAAGCGGGGCTTGTATTTTTGAACACTGTGCAACCTCTACTTATGGAGATGTTAAATGTACATGGTTTCAGTATCAATTTGCAGGATTTTGATGTTCCCAAGGATATCCTTGCAGATATGCATGGCAAATTGCAGGAAATTTCGTGTTTGCTCAGCAAACCCCGATCATCTTTTCAACAAGTTCAGGACTTGAAAGTTGAGGATCACCTCAAAATCCTTAAATTACCCATTACAGATTTTATTCTAAAGACTTCATCGGTTGGTTTTTTGATTGATTCGAAGAGTGAGTCATCAATCTCTAAAGTTCTGCAACAGCTAGGCTTTCTAGGGCTTGAACTATTTGAGAGAGGTAAATTGTACTCGAAGACCCTAGTTCAGGATGTATTTTCATATTACTTGGGAAAACATTCAGTTGATGGAGTTGGTGTGCCATCTGAGGCCTGTGGTCTGGTTAAGAGTTCATTTTTTGGCGGTTTAAATCCATATGAAGATTTAGTCCATTCTATTTCTACAAGAGAAGTTGTAGTACGCTCCTCTAGAGGGCTGACAGAGCCAGGAACGCTGTTTAAGAATCTAATGGCAATTCTTCGTGATGCTGTGGTTTGTTATGATGGGACTGTGAGGAATGTTTGCCGAAATTCTGTTATTCAATTTCAATATAGAGTAAAGGATGGTGTTGATGCTTTGACTGGCGATCTTGCTGGTGAACCAGTTGGGGTGTTGGCTGCAACTGCAATATCTAACCCCGCTTATAAAGCTGTCCTGGATTCTTCTCTCAGTACAAATTCATCATGGGAGTTGATGAAGGTGAACACTTGATTATGGCATTTAAGTAGCCACTTTTTTCTAGTTTTAGTTTTCCTTCTCCAGAGTCATTCTCTCTGAAGACATTCTCTTACTGGTTTTGTAGGAAATACTACTAAGCAAAGTGGGCTACCAAAATGTATTCAATGATCGCCGTGTGGTTCTATATTTGAATGACTGTCTCTGTGGGAAAAAATTCTGCAAGGAAATTGCTGCATTTGCAGTTCAGGATTGCTTGAAGAAATTTACCTTGAGGGACTGTGCATCTGAATTCTCTATTGAGTAACTATGAAATTTTCTCAACCCTTTTTTGTTTTTTCTCAAAAAATTCTCATTCCACCAATTCTTAGTAATGTACAATTTATTTGAAATTTGAAAAGATTTTCTCGTGAGGTTTTTTTTTCATCTTTTTTTGCCCACAAGAATGCCTTTCTAAGTCATTTGTGTGGCTATATTTCTTTAGTGAAGAATTTAGCGAATTTTGGCATTTATTTCTTGAATGTCATGTGTTAATCGTTGCCTCCTTTGGAGTTTGCTGGCGGATCTCAAATAACCTTCGTGAAGCTAATCAGTTTCATTTGGATTTGTTTCGAATAACTCATCACTGAATGATTATAATTTTTTTATCCAAAGGCCCAGATATTCTTTTGATAATTAGTTTAGTTCTTGGCTAATTTCATTTTAAGCCTGGTTTATGCATTCCATCCCCGTTCATATAATAAGCCTGAAAAACAATTTTTTCAAAAGACCTTTATTCTTGATTTCCTTTCTGCAGAGAAATAGATTTTTTGTTAAGTACTGGAGGAAAGTGTTAACATGTTTTTTTCTTATCAAATAACAGTGCATCTGTATCCAAGTCTTTACCTGTTTTCCATTCTTACGTAGGGACATACCATATTTTGATTCTCCAACAGAAAAAAAGAGGTCGAAATACGTAGTTAGAAAGTTAAAATAAATCTGTGTCACTGAATGGAAGTCTGTCCCCGGGGCATTTCGATTTAAACTAATTTCAATATCCTGGTTCATTTGTTTTTATCTTTGGGTAATCTTCAAGGAAAATGTTGGAATCACTTTCTCAGAATCCAAATTAATTGAGAAATTAGGCTATTTGTTTCTTAAGTGTACACGATCTCTGTGTTTTTCTTAAAATGCATTCTTTCGACTGAAAATGTTTACTGTGAACGTGAAATGCACATCTAGAGTAATTGGCACTATTTTACTTTTCTTAATATTTAAAAAAAATCTAATTTTATGTTTTTTCTTGGGCGCATTTCCACATGCTGAGATACTAAAAAATCTTTTGATTCCTGCCTCACAAATTGGTAATGCCATTTTCTGTGATTTTGAGTCTGTTTCATTCCTTTGTTTTGTAGTCTACATTTGTTCATCTTGAAGTCCTGCTGTCTAAATCATGAAGCTAGTTTTTTTTATTCATAAACTAAACCCTAAAATATTTCAAGGTACAAGAAAAATATGGTTGCTTGTGATAGTTTGGAAGCAGTTTCCGGCCTTGTTGGCCATATTCATCTTGATAGGGTGCGCTTTTTCAACTTTTGTCTTTAGTGTTGCATTTAGACAGTTCCTGCAAATTGTATCTGTTCAGATTATGAAGTATTTGTCTATGAGAAGTATTTCTCTCTTTCATCTGACAGGGGCTGTTGAAAGCATGGAATAAGAGAACAGAGGAAATTCTGCTGAAGTGTCAAGAGATTTTATCAACCCGTCAAAAGAAGAAGGGACCTCTCTCTTTTTTGTTTAAAGGAATTGTTTTAACAACCAGGTTATAAATTTATTAAGCACCTTTTTTTTTGTCTTTGGGTTTCGTCTTCTCCAAATTCTAACCCTAAATATTCTCTGCACTACAAGCTATAACTCTGTAGAAGTTGCATAGTGATAATAATTGAGTGGTGCCCTTCTTATGTGTGCTTTTAATGTTCTTGATTGTAGAACTACAAGTCTCTAAAAGTTTCCCTTTGCATAAAGTCCATGATTTCATGTATATAGAGTTTTTTTCATCATCTCTCCCTTTCTGAGACGCATATATATGCCTATCCCTAATTATGCTTATAATGAACATGTACATGCACATTTTACAGCGCCTACAAGCACATGTATAAGAATGTGCGTCTACATCCCAAAGTCTATTGCATACGCGTCAACTTCAACATCAAGGTTTGAAAAGAACAATTGAAAGCATTAGAGATTAGTTTTGGCTGGTTTTGATCCAATTGTGGGCTTATGAGGAGAAGTCTCTCTTAGTTGAATTCTCTGTAAGTAAAGTTTGAAAACTTTCCCATACAGTGGATTTATACGAACAAATTTCCTTGTGTGAGGTCAATGGGGTTTATTTAGATATGGAAATTGAGACTTCTCATGGGCACACTTCCCCATATTCAATTACCTTCCTCCTAGGAGACTATTGATCAAATAAATCACAGGATTTCAGATTTCGAAGCACTTGCTTTATGGCAGTGTTCTCAAATGTTTAGGTCTTGCCTCCCTACTGTGTTTATAAGTGTGTAGTGATGGATGGTAAACACTACCAAGACTCATGGCCCCATTATTTAGCGTGAGTTTAGTAGAGTCCAGTTGAAATACTTAGGGAGACTTGGCTGTGACAGTATTATTTTTAAGTTAGGGAGCTATGTGCTACTGCTACGGGCATTAGTTTATTGGCTTTCTTTGACCATTAGCACTAATCCATTAAGCTTGCTGTTACTTGTGGCTTTTGAGTCAGTGAGTCTTAAATGTGGTTGTTGGGCATCTTGTTAGTAGCCATATGTTATTGCATCTTAGGGAGTGTCCTAAGAAATTGAGGTGTGGTGAAATGATAGATGAGATTATTTGCCTCACCACTTACATGGGAAGATATGTCTTTTGAGGCTGACATCATTTTTCTTTGGTTACCAAGTGCTTGGGCATGGATTTTAGTGTAGCTGAACTTGCATTTCTCATTGATGTAATAGTTAATTTATATTACATATCAGTTCTTGGTGTGGAAATCAATACGATTCATATCACCCCTTGAGTGGAAGTCAAAGTGGCATGTCACCTCTTAGGGTGGAATATGATGGCAGTTGAAGTAGATAAAGTATCATCCCTTAGGATGGTAGCCAAAGTCAGATGTGTTACTCCATAGGGCTGGCTAAAATTTATTTTCTTTTTTTGCTTGAGATGGAAGCTAATATTAAGGCCTCAGCTTCTTTGTGGATGAAGTGTAGACCTTCTTTATGTTGGCGTTGAAGCTTGAATCTTCCCTTTTTTAGCTTCATGAAGCCCTTTTGTCCCGGGCATATTTATCAATCCTTGACTTATTCTATCTTGTAACACAGTTTCGAAGTCTTGATAACTTCCAGTGTGGACATCATTGCTGCACTAGAGTTTTTAACACTATCTTATAAGGCTATTGATAAAGTGATAAGTGATATGCTTTTAATGCTTTTGAGGCAGCCCAAAAGATAAATTATATAGTCAGTTTACTATATATTTTAATAATATTCATGAAGTTTCCAAATCTTTGTAAAAATCATTAGGTGTAGACTATGTATATAACTCTTTGTACGGACTACTGGTTTACACAATTATGCACTTTACCTAATTGGTGTACCTTGTGTATTCCATCTAGTAAAGTACACATTTTTGTACTCCAGAAGTCGTATGTAGTGCTACTACTACATATATAGTTTGCTCTTTATAATCTCATGTCTCGACATGTAATTTATTGTTTTGACACATTATATTTGGGAAAAAGGACCAAAATGATCTGTTAAATCTTTATGAAGGACTAAAATGACTAAACTATATTAAAGGACCATTTTAGTCTCTAAGTCCTTAAAAAAGAATCAAAATAGTCCCTTAGTAGGACTATTTTGGTTCCTCTTTAAAGAACTAAGGGGCCAAAATAGTCCTTTAATATAGTTGGTGATTATTTTGATTCTTCATAAAAAGTCTAGGGACTATTTTGGTCCTTTTTATCCATTATATTCTCCATATGCCACTTGTGGTTTTGTCATTGTTGAAGTGACAGACCTTGTTGTTGCTATGTGTGCATGATACTTACGCTAGCTTGGCCGATATGGTGCATTTATTAGTCATGCTGCCATGTGGCAGTCATGTGGGCATCCCTCACTTTATTTCAAGTTTGGTGCCATATTTTGTAAAAAAGGGTTTATTTGAGTGTTGTGTTGACCGTATGTTAAAATTTTGAGGCTTGGTGGAGTACATTGTGAAAGGAATGATCTCATTGGTGTGTTTTCTAGCTATTTTTTTAATTAAACCTTTATTTTAATTTACCCCATAGGGCCTATTGTTGAGATGTTGAGGTAGGATTGATTGTTGGAGGAGGTGGCCAATCATGTGGTCATCCTTGACTTCCAATTGGACCTAATGGCTTGCTAATCATATTGCTTCAACAATGGTTACCCCATTTAACGACAAGTTTGACCTACAAGATGACCTCAGGTGTTTGCTTTGAAAGATGTTTAATGGATTTTAACTGGTGATTGATTATCTCTATAGAATCAAATTTTCATCGAAGGTATATTATTTATTTTATTAGAGAATTCGCTTGTTTAGATTAATGAAATTACTAAATAAGGTTATTTTTATATGGAGAGCAAGATCTCCTAAAAGTGTAAGCTTTTGTGATTAATGTGAGAATCAATTAAAACTCTTGATTAAGGTATTTTTTTGGAAGTTTTTCATTAAGGTCATTTGATAAATGAGTCCATGTCAAATGCAAATCTTAGCTTACAAGAACTATGCAGGAGTTCAAATTGAGTATGCAAAATAATTTATGCAATGTATGATGCAGAGAGCGCTAGGTAGTCAACGGTCAGCGCAAAACTAGTCGAATAATTATGACATAAATCCTTTAACATTTTTTCTTAATGCTAGAGCGTTCCTGGAAGCGATGTACTGTATGGCTTGAATACAATGAAAAGTATGCAAGGGTTACTACACTGACGCCCGGGTGCATTATTAATAGGCAAGGATTCCCACTTCATTGACGGATGTGGGCAAAGTAGCTAGTCTTTGAAACTAGAATTAGGATAGGAACTTGACATATAGATGGAACTTGACATATAGATTATCATACATGCAAATTAATAGAATTAATATATATTATGATTCATAGGAAGATAAATATTTTATGCATTCAGGAAATTAAATGGGTTAAAAGAAGGTTAAGGAGATTAATAATTTATGATTTAAACTATGGTATTCAGATAGGAGTTATACTAGAAATAATATATATGTGGTTATAGATAAGAGTTTGAAATATAATGTTATAGAAATTAATAAAATTTGATATAGAATTATAGCTTTAAAGATCATAGTTAATGCTAAGATTATTAATATTATAAGTGCTTATGCTCCTCAAATAGATTTGGATTTGTGTTCGAAATTAAAATTTTGGAATGACTTAGAAGAATTAATTCAAAAGATATCTTTTGAAGAAAGAGTTTTTATTGGAGGAGATTTAAATGGACATGTTGATAGAGAGATGAATGATTTTAAAAGCATTTATGGTGGCTGTGGGTTTAGAGCGACTAATGAATGTTGGAAGATCATATTTGATTTTACTTTAGCTTATGATTTTGTAATTGCTAATACCTTCTTTAAAAAAAGATGAACGTCTCATCACTTATGAGAATGGATATAGTAAAATTCAAATTATTTTTTTTCTTATAAGAAAAATAAATCGTTTAGATTGCAAAAAGTTATTCTGAGTGAAAGTTTATACATCCAACATCTGTTATTAATTTTGGACTTTAAAGTGAAAGGGCAGGATATAAAAAATAAAGTAAAATATTGTTCTATGATTAGATAGGGGCATTTAAAGAACATTAACAAAAATATTTTTTTTGAGTAAGATTTTAGATCTTAAAATTTCATCTGTGCGTGAGGAAGCTAATGTTATGTGGGAAAAAGTGGCTAGTGGTATTAAGAATATTGTAAAGGACATGATCGAAGTAGCAAATGGAAAATCTCCTAATAGTAAAAATAATTGATGGTGCAATTAAAATGTGAAAGAAAAGATAAAAAATTAGAAGTTTTGTTATAAAATTGATTTAGATATAAAAACTTTGAAAATTGGGAAAGATATAAAGGAGCCTATAAGGAGTCTAAGAAACTAATTTGCGATACAAATATTTTAACTTTTAATGATTTATATAATAGATTAGATACTAAGGAGGGCGAAAAATATATGCATAAGTTAGCCAAACAAAGAGTTTCGAGTAGTAAGAATTTAGTTCTGGTGAAGTGCATTAAGGATGATTCAACAAAGGTAGGTGAGATATTTTGCTAAGCTTTTCAATGAAGATTGTGAGAATGCAATTGACTTTAGTAACCTTAGCACCCTAAATGAAAATATAGAATTTTGTTTTTATCGGCCGTGGAGGAATGCATCAGGCTTGTTAGGGGTGTCAATTTCGAATCACGGGTCGGGTTTGGGTCGAACTCGGAACTGACCCGGCACTGTTCAGGTCAACCCGAACCTTACCCGCTTTTGCAAATCGGTCGATTTTTTGGGACCCGAACCCGACACGCTTTGGGTTTGGGTCAACCCGACCCGACACGGATTTACGGGATTTGACTGAAGAAGCGTGCGAAGATGAGGAAGATAGCGAGCTCTAGCCTCCCGTTGCTAGTTCCAGTTCCGGCGAGGTCCCTCGCCTTGGACTGCTGCGAGCTCCCTCTCCGATTTGGGTCGAATGTCAAGGACCCTAGGTTTCCGGGTCGTCTCTCCTGACGAGCTCCCTCTCCTCCTGTCGTCATCGTTTCTTCCAATCTAACTACAAAACGGTGATGAGGAGAGCTCCCTGCCGTCGTCGTCATTGCTTTTGGTGAAGTGACAAACTGGCGGTCCCTCAGAGCCATAGATGAAGGGCGAGGCAGTGAGCTCCTTGCCGTCGTTGCTTCCGATCCAACTGTGACGAACTGAAGGTGACGAGACAGTGAGTGACACGACTTGCGAGTGACGGGATGTTTTCGAGTCAAATCGGGTTGGTTTTGGGTTTCCGGATCAACCCGAACCCTACCCATTTTTACAGACGGCTCGAAATCTGTAACCCAAACCCGACCCGGTTTGGGTTGACCCAAACCCGAAATTTTCATGTCGGGTTCGAGTTAGATTTTCAGGTTGTGTCCAATATTGACGCCCCATAGGGCTTCTTGTGTGATAGAAAAATCTCCCTCAAACTTGAGGAAAAATTCTATAAGATGGTGGTGAGACCTGCAATGCTTTTTGGCATAGAATTTTGGCCATTTTTAAGGAGGAGCATAATATTAAGTTAAGTGTTGCAGAGATGAGGATGCTCAGGTGGATGAGTGGCTTTATTCTTAGAGATAGGATGCAAAACGAGCATATACGTTAAAAGGTTGGAGTTTCTCTCGTGGCAGATTAGATTAGAGAGAGTTGCCTTAGATGGTTTGGTCACATAAAATGGTGGCCTTACGATGGCCCCGGTTAGGAGAGTAGTTGTATTAGATTTGGCTTACCTTAAAAAAGTAGAGGTAGACCTAAAAAGATTTGGTTAGAATATATTAGAAATGACCTTTCTTTATTAGATTTAAATTAAATTTGACTTAATGGAGAAAAAAGATTCATGTAGCCGACCCCACGTAGTGGGACATAGGCTTGATGTTTTTATTGTTGTTGTTGTTATGCTATAGAGAGCTAAAGAACTCATAACCCAAGGAGATTGGAGACACAGATGGACTGTGAAAGTTCATTATTTGATTGAAGTTTAGCCAAGAAAATAAAAGTTGTAATTAACATTGTATGTTTTGAATGGTTTATTTTAAAATGTGAGCCTTACAATATCACGACAGTTTAAAGGGATAAACCGCATGAAATGCCTAAAATCATTTAGGACTTGCATTATCAAATTGTTTTAATGCCTTATAACATAGTTTTATTTTAGGGCTTTATAGCTCCACAACATCTTGAATGAGTTTCCTAATGAGGGTCTTAAAGCACCAATTGGTTACCATCCTACCTAGACTAATGCATTTTCGCTTGGGTTATGTGGAGCTGCACTTGTCACCAATTAGACGAATGCATACTAAGAGACGCACACTCTTAACCATAACATGCCAAAAAAATGGTCTTCTTTCCTGCGCAATGGGGAAAGCCAATTAAATTTCCCTTTCATTTCAAAAGTAATGCTGTTTAGATTGATCTCAATACAAGATATGCTAATTATGGTTTGGTAAAATGAGGCTTATTGTACCAATTAAACAAATGCTCAAATGCACATGTAGGTTTAAATGCTTAGGTCTATGCAAAATTTGCTTTGTTATCTATATTTCTATGTTGTGTGACCTTGATTATATGTTATCACAAGCTTGCAAATGTTTTGGATTAGCTAGGCTCTGTTGAAGAAGCTAGACATCCAGGACCAGGATGATTAGTGCATATCTAATACATTATATTTGGCCTATTGCCTTCGACAACTCCAACCAAGACATAAACACACAAATTTGTTGAATTTTAAGATCATTAACCAAATATTCTATCTTAACAAGATTTTATTTTATTTTTTAAATTTGAGTCGAATTGATTTTAGCGGGTAGAATATTTACTTTAAGAGCCTAACTAAACATTGATTGAGTAGTTTCAAGCCGCAGCAGAACAATTGTCTTAAAAGAAATAAACATTATAATCTGCGTTGAACTTGAAACATTACAAGAACAATTATTGCCTCACTTTCACTGAATAGCCGTATTACAGTTGGGTGCTTAGTATACCCCAAACACTTTAGACATTTTTTTGGATCTATAATAATATGAATTACAATCCAAACCTAAATCTATGTAAGCATTGTGATTGATCTCTAGCAGCACCTTGATTGCTCCATATGTACATGTTATTCCTATGTTTCTTTAGAAAATTGAAATTACAGCTATAAGTTGTATCCAAATACAACAAAAAATTAGCATTATAGCTTTATCTTGACCTGTTGGATTGCATCTTAGCACGGTAATTTCCTTCACAAAATATCAAGGACTTGAGGATACCTATGTTGTTTGATGCTTGTCTGAATTGGTTGTGAAAGTAAGTTTAATACCAATCATGTAGGTTAAATTTAATTGAGGTTTAATTATTATTTATAAATTAATCTCAAATTATTTATAAAATTAATCATGGTAGGTCAGGTCAGTCTACTAGGTGATAGGGTCCACATAACTTAAATTAATTTGGAGTTGATTTATGTTTTTACTTTTGACCACTTAAACTAAGTGATTAATTAAATTAAATTGTACTAGGTATAACCTTAGGTTAGTCAAATTGTAGTACTAGGTGAAATCATCTAGCTAGGTGTCATTCTGTCATTATACTATCTTAGGTTTATTTAAGTTCTAAGGCAAGTGTTAAATGAACTCAATATAGTTCTTCAGATTAACTTGAGCTAGACTATTAGGTATATTAGGTTAACGAGATCATGGTTAATCAATTAGACTAAATCAAACCCTTTAGGGTCCTATTAAGTTCAATTGAAATCTTAGGGTAGGTCCATAGGAGCTCATTTATCTACTATGGTTTGTTTTAGTCCACTTTATTCGAGCTTGATACACTTGGTAGTTGGTACCTTAGGTTGTTGACTTAGGGTATCCAATTGTGTTAAGTCCAATTTAGATTGGCTAGTCTCATTTTAGGTGGATAGGTCCCTATTGGTTTGACTTGAGTCTACTTGGTCTCTTAGGATAGACTAGGTCCATTAGGCATGCTAGGCTAACTAATTTAATCATGCTAGTCTTCTGGGATGGATAGGTTATTTGTTCGCACTGGCAGGACACCAACAGGAGATCTAACAGACACATTGAGTAGGAATGAATAGTTTGAGTTTTTTATTTTGGATTCTTATTTTTGGAGTAAGAAAAACACAATTTTCATCAACAAGAGAGTTAGGAAAAATACAAGGAGGCAGTTGAAGCTTCTTTGAATCCCCTCAAGATTTCTAAGTCTAAGAGTCTCTCTGGCTACTCTCAAATACTTAGGCTTCCAAGGGGCTATGTGACAAACTTTTTTTTTTTTTCTAAGTTGCTACTTAGTAGGAGACTTGTAGTCAAACCCTTTTACTTCCTATGAAATTCCTTTATATAGACAAGCAATATTCTTTTAAAAAAAGCTAAGCATTTATGATAGCATGGCATCAAATTATGCACCATAATTTATATAAGTAACCATGAATCTATTTTGGGGAAGTTTTGAGAAGGCTTCGCATTTGATGTTGAAATCATGGAAGGCAGCCAGGCTGCCATCATTTCCTTGCAATCAACGGTCTTCTCAACTTTAGTCTACTTGGCTTCTTAGGATACATTATGTTAGACTAGGTCTATTAAGTAGGTTAGTTTAACTAATTTAATCAGTATAGTCTTGTGGTATGGATGGATTATTCATTTTCACTGGTAGGACACCAGAGGAAATCTAATAGACACATTAAGTATGCATCAATATAGTGAGCTTATTATTTTGGATTCTTATTTTTGGAGTAAGAGAAACACAACTTTCATCGACAAGAGAGTTAGGAAATATACAAGGAGGAAGTCAAAGCTTCTTTGAGTCCCCTCAAGATCTCTTAACTCCAGGAGTCTCTCTTTTGCTGCTCTCCAATACTCAGGCTTCCTAGGAGCTTGACAAATTGTTACTTAGTAGGAGATGAGTAGTTAAACCCTTTTGGGCTAGTTATTTATTTGCCAAAAGCTTCGAGTTGAAAGGATTTTGAAGCATATATCTAGGCATGTCGGAGCTCGACTTGTTGACTTTTGTGTTTCTCAGTTTAATGTGAATTGAATAGACGACTTACTCTCATCCTAAGCCTTTAGTTGTCACACATTTAATCCTTATAGCAGATGCATAATAGATTTGTGTACCACCTTTGTTTGGTTGTCAATTAGAGCCCACATAGGTCTCCATAAAGAATTAAGGAATATAGTGTCTTTATTCGAGATGATTGACGTTGGTAAACTAAAATTCACCTAAACATTCTAGAACCTAGAGTGACATGCTACGTCTTTTCCTATTATGATTAATTTCCATGCCATTAGTCTTATTATCTTCGAGAACTTGTTTACCGCTATGAAAAGATAATTATGAGCAGTTGAGCACTATCGGTTGAAAATAGTTCTTCCTGGGAGTCTATGGAAATGCTCTCCCATGTTTGAGCCAGTAAAAGAAAAGCGGTGTACAAACCAAGCTTCATGTTGGTATGTTTAGAGTTGCAACAAAATGAATCACCTCAGTAAGTTGACAACATCGATATGCATTCTTGGCCATTAGACATATGTTTGCAGGTTTTGAAGTCTTTTTACCCCTCTGAAGTGTCCAACCATCTTGGAAGTGTGCACTTCTCTTATATGCTTCATTAGGTGACCATCTTTGGGAGCATACAATTAATTCCCTTCATGAAGAAGTCGCTCTTTGATGGTGAAATCTTCCTTTCGGGTGCCATCTGAAACTTTGGGAACTCTTCATCAAGCTCATATTAGTTGATATGGTTGCAGCTGTATTATTATTGGCTGATTTGCCAGAGGTCGTGAGAGTTGTCATCCATCTTGTTCTGCACTCCCACTTTGTACTGGATGACTAAGTTTAAATGTTTCTGTCATTTATCTAATGTGTTGTTCTTACTGTTGCCTTAGATGGTTTGGTCACATAAAATGATGGCCTTCCGATGACCCGGTTAGGAAAGTAGAGGTATTAGATTTGACTTATATTAAGAAAGGTAGAGGTAGACCTAAAAAGACTTGGTTATAAAATATTAGAAAAGGTCTTTCTTTATTAGATTTAAACGAGAATTTGACTTTTAATAGGACACAATGGAGAAAAAGGATTCATGTGGCTGACCCCACGTAGTGGGATAAAGGCTTGATGTTGTTGTTGTTGTTCTTGCTGAAGCATGGATTGAGCCTAGTGGTATTGAGGTGGTTTGTGGTCCTATAAACCACAATTTCTTTGCTGAGTATATAAAGTTGATAGTGCTTCATTGCTTTGTTAAGTGCAAGTAGTTCCTTGTCATACGGTTTTTCTGAGCATCTTGTAGGGTATTTAGTGACATGCCAGGTCTCGTTTCTTGCATCAAAATCTTGCCAAGATAATTTATGAAAACATCCGTTGGTTTCTACAAATTTGGTAAGGTTAAAACTTAACCTTTCACTGATTCTCCTTTTTTAGAAGATGCAATTTGTTCCTAGCTTCAGCCAGTAGAATTGCTGCTGCCGTTCAAGGCTAATGTAGAGTTGCCATGAGTTCTAAGAAATTGTGGTTAAACTTTCTTATGTATTGGTACACCCCCATAAAGCTTTGCATGTTACTCACGTTATGTGGACAAGGCTAATTGCTTCTCTTTTTTTCTTGAACTCACTCACTTTTATTTAAGTTCGGGAAATTGCAATTTTTTTAGGATATCAAATTCCTTATTCATGTGTTCAAGATGTTTCTCCCATTTTTGGCTATAGATTGGGAGGCCATTATAGCTGTTCACAAACTTGTCGATGAATGGTTCTGAATGTCATTCTTGAGACACATAAATGTTGCCGCATTGCGTGGACTGAATGATACAACCATCCATTCAAGCAATCCTTTTTTGGCCTTGAGGGTTTTCTTCCATGCATATCCAAGTCCAGCTTTATGAAGATAGTAACATGCTTCAATTGGCGGCCTAAAAAGTCACTCACTCTGGGAAGTGGATGTTGATTCTTTATCATGATTTAGTTAAGTCGTCGGTAATCTATGTACATTCAATAGCGCTTGTCTTTCTTTGACATCTTCATGATCGATGCTCAACTTGATGAGTTTAACTTTATAAATGCTTGGACTAGTAGCTCAACCACTTGCTTTAACACTTCATTCTTCAACTCCTAGTTTTTGTGCATCTCGATATTAGTACCCTCTTAGCTCTTGGAATGATGCTTGACAGTCATTTCCCAATTGCTGTTGTCCTTGTTCTTGGTTATCGAGTGCCCAGGTTGGAACTTTTCTTGTTTCTGTATCGTCTGTTCTTGGATTCATTTGAAGAAAATGTCTTGGCATTTCTGTATGGCTTTTCCTGTTGTACAAAGAGTAAATTAAAACACTCACGCGCACTTATCATTCTATTTGCTTGACCAACCATCATATGTGTAAAACCTAATAACCCTTACTTTATAATGGCGTATCTCACATGATCTTTATAAAGATAGTATTGTTGCATTCATTGGTGGAAGGTAATATCTTGGTCTCATAGTTAGGGGTCCTTTAGATAATCTAGTAGATGTCAATGTCCACTTGACACAACACTTTGTTGATGTATTCTCGTGGGATGACACAACAAATACAACATTATAGGTATATCCACATCTCTGAGGCCTTTTGAATCCATTCAAGTGGGTAAGGATAGTTAGGTGTTATCTCGAGGCTTAGTATTTTTAACCAAACTCACCAAGATCAGATTCTTTTGAATCCTTGAGTCAAGGATGGTGTTGATTTCTCCCTGCTTTAGTTGGAGCCACAAGATGAATAGTTCCCAATGTTAGTTAAGGTTAGGTGCCATACTTGACTCTTCCGCTTCGACATTGCCAGGCTTTAGTTATGATGATTCATCAACTTCAATGCTTGATCTTGCTCGATTGCAGTAGCCACTTGTTTCTATTTTGCATTCTTCTTGAACTTCTTCAAGAAAGGCTTTAGATGAAGTTTCTAACATTCCCTTAATCTTGTTTTGTGATATGTTAATGATCCAATAGAGGTTGTTCTTTATAGAAGCAGTTGCTGCTTTATATTTATTAGAACCCTTTATGATGAGGACATCCGACCATGGAGAGTCTACTAGAGAAGGGGACGACGATCTACGGTCACGATCGCACCACTTTATTTTTGAGCTATCATTTGTATTAGGTTTATTATTATTATATGTGTATTTAATTTATTATTGCAGTTTTTTATTTTTACCCTCACTTGAGGGAGTAGTAGTGTGTGACCCTTACGGGCACTTGTGTCTTTTATTTCTTTATTGTAACATTAGCTATTTATAACCCCTCATCTTCTTTCGAGAGGAAGATGATGATTATTATGAAATTTCTACACTTTTGTTCTTTGTGAGTTTTGAGAGTTCTTGTGAGAACCTTGGTGAAGTCCCTAGGTGAGGGCAATGCATTACCCATCAGCCGCAGGAAGCGTCCAGGCTCGTGGTTCTTTTCCCTCTCTTCCCCTAGCCGCCAGCCTCCCTCCCCTCCTCCAAGCCGCTGGCACCCATCTTCCCCTCTTCCTCTCAGCCAAACCCCAACACCCAAACCCTCGGCCGACCACCTTCTCCCTCCACCCTACAAACCGACAGTCCCATCTTCCCCTTTTCCCTTGGCCGAAACTCCCTCCACCTCCAAACCCTAGCCGACCCTAAGTCCCCTCCCTTCCTCCATCCCTAACCCTAGCCGCCGGTCATCAGCCCTCCCCTGGGCTCCAAAATTCAAATCTAGCTTTCAAATCCTTTCCTAAATTAGCTTCTTTTAATTTTGGAAACTATTTAAACTCATATTCAATTGAATTTGAATTTGAACTTTATTTCCTTAATGAGGAAACCTATTTTAGGAAAGCTCCTCAAATAATGCAAATCTGAATTTTAAATAGGAATTGATGCAAATCTGAATTTTAAATAGGAATTGACTTAAACCTCATTTCTTAATTTAAAATTTCAAATCTAGCAATTAATAACCCCTCCAATTAAATCCCCAATCATGCCCCTATATCCATGCTAGCCGCTGGCCCACCCCCTCCCTCTTTCCTCTTTGAAAACTTGCCATGACACCTTATTCCATAAATAACAAATTATGTTTGGCAAGTTTTAAGTGCCCTAAATCAAACTCCAAATCAAGCTAGCCGCCCCTTCCTCCTTCCTTTCCGTTGTGGGTCTTCCCAATTAATTCCTCAACCAATCTCTCCACTGAAATTTCAGATTTTGGGAGGATTTTAACCACACAAGGTTGGTGTCCAAAAAAATTCCAAAAATTTCTCTTGTTGTCCTGCTGCCTGGAAAGTTCCAGTTTGGTGTCTAGAAATTTCAGCAAGTTCCCCTTGTTGACGTGTTGTCCGGAAGGTCCCCGTTTGCTGTCCAGAAGTTCCAGCACTTTGTAATTTGTTATCCCCTCATGTATGGCTGATCCTGAACTTGACCACGACTTTGTTTTCGACGATCAAGGGCTGATTGACATCCTCCGGTCTCCGTTCTTCGACATCGGCTTTGAGAACGACCAATCCGTTGAAGAGTACGTAGAAAGAATCATCTTCTCTCTCGCCATCGTTATCGACCAACAACACTCCGTTTAGTGGCGACCATAGTTTAAAATTTCTCAAGGCGCGCCTCTGCGCAATTTTGCCCCATATAGCCTCATTGCTTAAGCAATTTTGGGAGCTGTTGAGGCTTACGCCTCATGGGGTCTGAGGCGCGCCTCAGAGGCGCAATTGTGCAATATTGGGTGAGGCGTAAGCCTCATGGAGCAGGGTCCCACTCACTTAAGTGAGTAATAAAAAAAAACTTATCTTCTTCCCTACTTACTCGAACTGCACGCACGCAGGAGTTCTGCCAGGCGCCAGATCCACGACGTAGGAGCTCCGCTCGGCCTCCCTTTCCGCCGCCTCTCTCGCCGGCGCTACCTCTCTTGCCGGCGCCGCCTCATGTCGGTGAGCTTAGAGTGTCCGGCCGCCCTCTACGATTTTATATGTTCTTTCTTATTTATACTTTGGGAGATTTTTGATAGACTTATATTTGTGATTTTGTACTTTGAATTATGCAATGAGATGCATGTATTGCTTCTATTTTATTATTTTCTACTAATTTCACTTCTCATTTAGATGTTTTTATTGTATGATATACTCTTCCTGTTAGAATACGTTAATTCTCATTTACGCAATTCTTCGTTCGTGAGGCGTAAGCCTCACACCGCCTCGCCTCACGGGCGAAAAACGCCTCGAGGCTTATTTACGCAATTTTAAACCTTGGTGGTGACTTGCTTCTGAATTCTGATAAAGGTGAACTCTCTTCCAAGTCTTATATCTTCTGAGTTTTCCCTCAATTATGGCGACATAAAGATTATGTAAGCTTTCTCTGTTTTCACCAATCTCTAAAGAGTTGAGTGAGGGATTTTACATAGTGACTATCTGAATGTTAATTTAGGGATTTCTGTTGAAAGCCCACATTACGCAAAATCTGAATTGATTGGCTATTTTTGTGTTCTAAATCTTTGTTGTGTAATCTATTGTTTGATTTAAATCATTGTTTTTTTGTTTTCAATTACCGTTTAAATCAAGAAAGTTGACTAATTGCTCTTGCTCTTTAAAAGGCATATAATTTCAAAATGCAAGACATCAACATACGCATTTAGTCCTACATCATATGGTATTAGAGCATTGTTGCATTTAGGTGCCTATTAGGTAAATTTTATTTCATGTCTTAGCATCTAAATTGCATCCTACACGCATCAATTTACTTGTTTGTGTTATCATATTATTTTCTTCATGTTTACATAAATCTGAATCACCCTTAGACAGGATGGACCTGGAACAAATTCACAGGACTCTAGATCTGTTGGTAGGACAGATGAATACAATCAGCCAACAACTTAGGGAAAATCAAGCCGAAAATTGTCGCCAAATGACAGAACGATTTAGCACACTAGATTGAGTCAGGAATCACCCTACACCTTACACACCTTCTAGGCCTCCTTCTATGTATGGGGACGACACCTTACCGGATGTGGGACACCCCCATGCCCCTTATCGAGCTCCCTAGTACGGCTATGACCTTAATAACGATCTTGATATACCTTTGATGAAAAATATTAAGGTCGATGTACCAATAAATTGACGATACCCTTGATCTCCAACTCTTTATGGATTGGATCAAAGGTATGGATAGTTTCTTTAAATAGTATAACATATCTGAGGCTAGAAATGTTAGGTTTGCTGAAATGAAACTTACGGGTAGGGTTAGTCAATATTGGGCCAACCTAGAAAGCCTTAGGGAATCTCGCAATGAATACCCCATCACTGATTGGACTTCCTATGAAGCGTGAGTTCAAACAGAAGTACTTATCTCCCACGCACTTCCATAGGCTCTTGGATAGGTGGAATAGGTTGACCCAAGGCAATAAACTGGTAAAGGAATACATTGCAGCCTTTGACGACTACCTAATTCGCTGCAAGGGGGAGACCTCTACTACCCCCGCTCAAATTCTGTTCATGTTCCGTATCGGATTGTGTGAGGATCTACGCAACGAATTATTTTCCCGTAACGTCACGACTCTCTAAAATACATACACCCTAGTCTTGGACCTTGAGGAGACCCGTACCCAGCACCCTAGTCGACACCAGGAGTCTAGACCCTCTAGTGGATCGGCCCCTCACCACTCCACTTCCCGGATGACTCTAGGTAACACTAACCGACCACCTTCTGGTCCTTCTACTCCTCGTCCTGACTTTAGGGGCAAGCCTCCAACCCCTGATACTCCTAGGTCCCACCCAGGGACCAAGTGCTTTTGATGCTAGGGATATTGACATATCTCTTCCTAGTGTTCTAGTCCTTATAAAGTCACTATTATTGAGGAGATCACTGAAGAGAAGCTTGAGCACGAGGCTGACCAGATTCACCAAGTTGAAGATGATTGTGAATTCTTGGAGGAGGATGATGACACTGTTGTCGTTCACTGTATACAGAAAGTAGACATCTCTCCCATCTGTGTGGTGAGATGTGTATTGTTACAACCTGTTGCCACTGATGATTGACGTAGGACTTCAATCTTTCACAGCTACACCAAAATTAAAAACAAAAATTGTAAAGTCATAATGGATAGTTGCATCAATGCTGTCTCCTTCAACATGGTGTCTAGACTTAATCTGTCTGTCGTTCCCCACCCTAATCCCTATAAGGTAGCTTGGGTCAACTCCACTGCCTTAGAGGTGAAGTAACGAAGCCTCATACCCATCTCCTTCGCTGACTATAAGGAGAATGTGTGGTGTGATATTCTGGTAATGGATGTTGAACAAATCATCCTAGGGCGTCCTTGGTTTTTTTATAATGATATTCACATCTATGGGTGTTCAAATACCTGCGTGTTTGAACATATGGGCAAAAAGATCAAACTTCTGCCAACCCAACCCGGGGTTAAGGATGACCCTAAACCTAATCCAGTCAAGCCCAAGAATGGGCTGAACCTTGTGACAGCCGAGGTCCTGGATTCGAAAATAGCACAAGACACACCCCTGTACGCCTTGGTTGGTCGTGAGACTTCCACTGAGTCTGATAAACCTGTTCCTCAGGTTTTCCAACCCATACTGAGTGACTTTGTTGATGTCTTCCCTGATGATCTCCCTAATCAACTTCCTCCATTAAGAGATATCCAGCATGCTAATGATCTTGTCCTCGGTGCCTACTTCCCAACCTACCCCACTATCGCATGAACCCCACAGAACATGTTGACCTTAAAAAGCAGGTGGATGAGTTACTGCAACGGGGCTACATTAAGGAAAGTCTCAGCCCTTGTGCTGTATCAGCTCTTCTTACACCGAAGAAGGATGATACTTGGAGAATGTGCGTTGATAGTCGTGTCATCAACAAAATAACCGTCAAATATCATTTTTCTATCCCGAAGTTAGATGATATGCTTGACATGATGACATGAGCCACTCTTTTCTCCAAGATTGACCTTAAGAGTGGATACCACCAGATCCGGATCCGACCCGATGACAAGTGGAAGACTGCCTTTAAGACCAAAGATGGTCTGTACGAGTGGATGGTCATTCCTTTCGGGTAGAGTAATGCCCAAGTACTTTCATGAGTCATGACCCAAGTGCTACATCCTTTCATGGGAAAGTTTGTCGTTGTCTACTTTGATGACATCCTTATCTATAGCCAGTCCGTGAGTCATCACTTAGACCACCTGAGGCAGGTCTGTGAAGTCTTAAGGAAGGAGCAGCTTTACGCTAACCCTAAGAAATGCACTTTCCTTGTTGATCGAGTAGTTTTTCTGGGCTTTATTGTGTCTGTCCAAGAGGTCTCTGCAGATCCCGAGAAGGTGAAGGCCATCCTAGAATGGTCAGTTCCTCAAAATATCCGGGAAGTCCGCAACTTCCACGGCTTAGCCACTTTTTGTAGGAGATTCATCAAAAACTTTAGCACCATTGTGTCTCATATCACTGATTGTTTAAAGAAGGGGGATTTTCACTAGACCCCGGCTGCCACCAGAGCCTTTGATGAGATAAATAAAAGAATGGTAGAAGCCCCAGTGATGAGACTTCCTGACTTCTTCAAAATCTTCGAAGTTACCTACGATGCTTCGAGGGTCGGAATTGGAGGAGTGATGTCCCAGGAAGGTCACTCTGTTGTCTACTTCAATGAAAAACTGAATGACATACGGCAGCGGTATTCCACGTATGACAAAGTTCTACGTGGTGATCCAATCTCTTTGATATTGGCGACACTACTTACTCCCGCAAGAGTTCGTCATCTTTTTGGATCACGAGACTCTTCATTATATTAACTCCCAAAAAAAGTTGAATGCACGCCATGGCCGTTGGGTAGAATTCTTATAGGAGTACACTTACACCCTTAGGCACAAAGTGGGAGTTGAAAACAATGGTGCCGATGTCCTCAGTCGTCGTATGATGACTACCACTGAAATGAAGGCAGAAGTCATTGGGTTTGAACAAATTAAAGAGGACTACTTGGAATGCCCTAACTTCAAGCAGATTTACTCCCTTTTGTCCACAAGTAACACGCGCCTTGTGGATGATTTTGTCCTTGAAGATGGATACCTTTTCAAAGCCTAGAAGCTTTGTGTCCCTAGCACTTTCCTTCGGGAATTCCTTGTTTGGGAACTTCACGCCAGGGGTCTTGCCGGACACTTCAGTCGTGATAAAACTACTGAGGCTGTAGAGTATCGTTTCTTCTGGCCCAACCTCAAGAAAGATGTTGGTAAAATGGTTAGTAGGTGCCACACTTGTCAACTGGCCAAACAATGAAAACATAACACAGGTCTTTACACCCCTTTACAAGTTCCCATCCATGGAAAGATGTCAGCATGGACTTTGTCCTAGGTTTGCCCAAAGCTTTTCATAGGAATGATGCTATATTTGTCGTAGTTGACCGCTTCTCCAAGATGACACATTTCCTACCCTGTTCTAAAACATCCGATGCTTCCCATATTGCCAAATTAGGTCGTCAGATTACATGGTTTATCCAAGATCATTGTATCTGATAGGGATGTCAAATTAATTAGTTACTTCTGAAAAACTCTCTGGATGGAAATGGACATAAAACTACAATTTTCCACAGCCTTTCATTCCCAGACTGATGGCAGTAATTGTGTGTGACCCTTCGGGGCACTTGTGTTTTTTATTTTTTTATTGTAACATTGGCTATTTATAACCCCTCTTCTTTTTTGAAGAAGGTAATGATGATTATTATGAAATTTTTGCATTTTTGTTCTTTGTGAGTTTTGAGAGTTCTCTTGAGAACCTTGGTGAAGTCCCTAGGTGAGGGCAACGCATTACCATCAGCCGCAAGAAGCGTCCGGGATCGTGGTTCTCCTCCCTCCCTTCCCCTAGCCGCCGTCCTCCCCTCCTCCAAGCCGCCGGCATCCATCTCCCCCTCTCCCTCTCGGCCTCCCCTCCTCCAAGCCGACGGCACCCATCTGCCCCTCTCCCTCTCGGCCAAACCCCAACACCCAAACCCTTGGCCGGCCACCTTCTCCCTCCACCCTACAAGATTGGTCCCATCTTCCCCTTTTCCCTTGACCGAAAATCCCTCCACCTCCAAACCCTAGCTGGCCCGAAGTCCCCTCCCTTCCTCCATTCCTAACCGTAGCCGCTGGCCATCATCCCTCCCCTTGGCTTCAAAATTCAAAATCTAGCTTTCAAATCCTTTCCTAAATTAGCTTCTTTTAATTTTGGAAACTATTTAAACACATATTCAATTGAATTTGAATTTGAACTTTATTTCCTCAATAAGGAAACCTATTTTAGGAAAGCCCCTCAAATCATGCAAATTTGAATTTTAAATAGGAATTGATGCAAATCTGAATTTTAAATAGGAATTGACTTAAACCTCCTTTTCTAATTTAAAATTTTAAATCTAGCAATTAATAACCCCTCCAATTAAATCCCCAATCATGCCCCTATATCCATGCTAGCCGCCGACCCACCCTCTCCCTCTTTCCTTTTTGAAAACTTGCCATGACACCTTATTCCATAAATACCAAATTATGTTTGGCAAGTTTTAAGTGCCCTAAATCAAACCCCCAATTAAGCTTGCCACCCCTTCCTCCTTCCCTTTTCCTTGTGGGTCTTCCCAATTAATTCTCCAACCAATCTCTCCACTAAAATTTCAGATTTTGCAAGGATTTTCACCACACAAGGTTGCTGTCCAAAAAAAAAAAAAAAATCCAGAAATTCCTCTTGCTGTCCGGAAGGTTTCAGTTTGCTGTCTAGAAATTTCAGCAAGTTCCCCTTGGTGTCCTGTTGTCCGGAAGGTCCCCGTTTGCTGTCCAGAAGTTCCAGCACCTTGTAATTTGCTATCCCCTTATGTATGGCTGATCTAGAACATGACCACGACTTTGTTTTCGACGATCAAGGGCTGATTGACATCCTCCGGTCTTTGTTCTTCGGCATCGATTTTGAGATCGACCAATTCGTTGAAGACTACGTAAAAAGAATCATCTTCTCCCTCGCCACTGCTATCGACCAACAACACTCACCTGTTCAGTGGCGACTTGCTTCCGAATCCTGACAAATGTGAACTCTCTTCCAAGTCTTATATATTCTGAGTTTTCTCTCAATTGTGGCGTCATAAAGACTATGTAAGCTTTCTCTGTTTTCACCAATCAGCAAAGAGTTGAGTGAGAGATTTTACATAGTGACTATTCTGAATGTTACTTTAGAGATTTCTTTCGAAAGCTTCACATTATCCAAAATTTGAATTGATTGGCTATTTTCGTGCTTTAAATCTTTGTTGTGTAATCTATTGCTTGATCTAAATCATTGCTTTATTGTTTTCAATCACTGTTTAAATCAAGGAATTTGACTAATTGCTCTTGTTCTTTCAAAGGCATATAATTTCAAAATGCAAAACATCAACATACGCATTTAGTCCTACATCACTTTTAGCTCTAACTCTTCTCTTCACTGAGCTTCATTTCTCCTCCTTTCTTCTTGGCATGAGGCTTCTACCTTTTTCTTATTATTTCTCTTGATTTCCATGGCAAACATGCATTCCTGATCGTGATCTTTGGCTAGGAAGAGGAGTTGTTGGAGAAGCTATAGTGCAACCCTTTCATGTAACTTGTCAAAATGGACATGACTTTCGATGGTGCACCAATTAGCATGGCTTGTCTTTTGAACCCTGTTATATATTTGTTCTTTCTTTTTAATACCTTTAGGGCAGAAGTATTATCAGAGCTTTTTCTTGAACTGCCCTAGGTGATTTTTTGTTTCCCATAATGAAGATGAGAATTCCACATTGTCAAAGTTAGGTTGGTTTTCTGTAAATACTCTTGATACTAAAAACTTGGTCTTTTAGAGCCGATGTGACATTGAAAGGAGATTCAATATACACATTGAGCATGCTTTAACATATTGAGGCTATTAAATTGGATTCTTATTTTTGCAGCAAGAAACAAATGTTTCATTTATAAGAGAACTAGGCAAAATATATGGAGGAAAGCAATACTTACTTGAATCGCGTTTCTCACTAGATCTCTAACCTTCTCTAATCTTTGATACCTGCGTTTCCCGAGAGGCTATGAGATGAACTTGCTCAATCCATTTAAGATGCAAATTAGTAGATTACTAATAGTTGAACCATTTCCCTTTCTTTTGCATTCCTTTTTATAGGCAAAAGTATCAACAACAACAACAACAACATCAAGCCATTGTCCCACTACGTGGGGTCGGCTACATGAATCCTTTTTCTCATTTAAATCTAATAAAGAAAGATCATTTTTAATATTTTTCTAACCAAATCTTTTTAGGTCTACCTCTACCTTTCTTAATGTAAGTCAAATCTAATATCCCTACTTTCCTAACCGGGTCATCGGAAGGATGCCGTTTTATTTGACCAAACCATCTAAGGCGACTCTCTCTAATCTTCTCATCCACTGGCACTACTCCAACCTTTTCACGTATATGCCCACTTCGTATCCTATCTCTAAGGGTAAAGCCACTCATCCACCTGAGCATTCTCATATCTGCAATACTTAACTTAGTATTATGCTTCTCTTTTAATGACCAACATTCAACACCGTAAAGCATTGCAGGTCTCACCACCATCTTATAGAAATTTCCCTTAAGTTTGAGGGGGACTTTTCTATCACACAACAAGCCCGATGCATTCCTCCACTTCAACAATCCAACTTGAATTCTGCTGATAATATCCCCATCTATTTCACCATCACTCTGAACAATAGATCCAAGATATCTAAAATGTGTACTCTTATTAATGACTTCATCGTCCAAAGTTACAATCCCCTCACTAGGTCTATTACTATTAAAATTACACTCCATATATTCAGTTTTAGATCTACTCAAGCGAAAACCTTTAAACTCTAATGTTTACCTCCAAAATTCAAGTTTACCTTCAACTCCCTCTCTAGTCTTATCAACCAGAAGAATATCATCAGCAAAAAGAATATACCATGGTACATCCTTTGGCAAATGTCTAGTGAGAACATCCATGACTAAAGCAATTTATAGGCAAAAGTATCAATCACCAAAAAAGGTTTATGTATTTTTAATGGTATGGCGCTGAATTTGATGCCGTAATTGATGCAGGCAATCATGACTTTTATTTGCGGATTTTACACGTTTTCACATTCGGTGTTGAAATCATGAATGGTTGGTTCCATGCTGTCATAGTTACCATGCGGTCAACAATCTTCTCTGCTTTGAAGTTTCTCAACTCTACTTAGTTGGCTGAACCACGAAGATGTTGAGTAGTGCTCCTGTGCTCCATGAATGGATAAACCCACGCCTTGGTGAGAGCTTCCAAAACAGTTGCAGCCATAACAATAGGAGTCACCATAAGCTGAGTATATTTCTTTGCGTTTTGGTTCTGCCAATGTTGTTGATGAACCACAGCATAATAGATCCTGACACTCCACTCATGGTTCTTGAGATCGGTAAATTCTTCCTCTGTTTTTGTTTGACCTTGTCATCTTGTTGTAGGGTTATTTCTGGCTTTATTTCTCTCGACAACACATTCTTGGCTCAAATTCTCTCAACAATATCTTGGATTCTCTTGAGTGTTCCTTTTTAATTAATAGACCTGCTTAGCTTATGCCGTATCATCAAGTTTGCTGATCAGCCAATCAAGAGATTACCTAAGTTCTTCCTTGGTACATTTAAGTCTAGTTTTTCTTTTTAGGCTTTTGGAATGATAATGGTGTGAATCTAGACTGGCTAAAAAAGATTAGCCTTAAACATTTTGCTAAAGTCGGGCAAGTTCCAACATTTCCAGACTAGGATTAGTTATTATGCCAGGATAAAGTCTAGGTATTACTAGACTATTGTAGTCTAGGTCGAATTCAAGATTTTTAAAACGAATGGGAGTCTTAGGTCTTACCAGGCTGAGAGTGAGTCTAAACCTTATTAGGCTAGTAGTGAGTCCATATTTTAGATTATTGAGTATTAATGTTTTCCAAGCATCACTCGGATGTTTAGTAAATAGCTTCTTGACACCTAGATTCTAGGTGCTTTTAAGGATTGGGTGATTCACATAACCACATTAGGATAATGAAGACTAGGACATGTAGAACTTATGTGGAATCCAAGGATAAGTGCAGGATTTATCTTAAGCTAAAAGGGAGATCAATAGTAAGTTAAGCAAAAGAAGGATAGAATTGGTGCTGAGTATTGCAATAGAGCACAACAATATGCTTGGGCTTTGAGGAGTCATAGTGTGATAGTGGTACCATGGAAAAATTCCGCTGGTCTCATGTCAAGTTTTTATGGATGAGTTGTATTTATAGCCCTTGATGTTCCTCATGACTGATTGGACAAAGCATTGGCATGGGTGAGTTATGTGCCAAAGGAGGAGCGTGGTGAGTTTAAGTTGGCTATAAAGTTTATTAGAGGAAGCAGAGATATGGGGATTCATTCTCTTTTATTTTATCATTAGAATCTAATTTCATGACTTAAAGAATGACCAATAATTTTGAAAAAATATAGAAGGAATTGATGACAAAACTTAGAAGGTATAATTTAATAGGTTTCAGGACATGTTCACCATTTACGTCCTATTTGGTCGTGTATATGGTCAAATTCTTTTGAAAGTTTCTGCTTCTTTTGACAAAATTTGGATAGGTTGGCTTAAATCTTGAACAAGGATCTCATAGCTGCATGCGGCCTTGAAGATCTGACTGCTATGCCATCTGTTGGAGTCAATATGGAAAGAGTAAATCTTTTTCTTATGGTGATATTAATTAGGTCTTGCTATTTATTTTTCTAGTGAAAAAATGCGAGGATTCAATATATAAAGGGCAAAATATTTGTTTAAACGCATTCATTAAGATGGGTTCGAAATGGAAATTGAATTTGAAAATCTTTGTTTTGATTTATTTACAACTTTTAGCATGCGATTGCATCATGTAATTATATGAAAAATGAGTGAAAAGCATTTTGTTTCATGATTTTTGATCATGTAGTAATCTCACCCCTTCTTCTAGAGGCATGCAAGTAAATTGTCGTTAAGATTGGCAAAGGTGTTTCGAGTCTCCATTGTTAGCATAAAGAGGAGATGATCTACAATTGGGTTTAGTTAGAGGATCATAGTCAATAAGGTCTCTTTCATCCTTTTTATATGGGAAACATTTACGTTAAGAACTTAAATGTTCATTGTATTATGGGTTGAATCAAAATGGAGTTGTTAGGGAGTATGGAATCAAAATGGAGTTGGAGTTGGACGCATATACTAGTAAGGAAATCCATTGTAAGCCCACAAGCTTAATAGAAGTGGGTTAATCACTAGGCATTTTAATGCCATTTTTTAAATATAATATGGGATTAAACTTGGGGCTCTAAAGTGTCTTAACAATCTTCTTCTCATAGGAGAACTCTTTTTATTGACCATCACTCTCTCTCAAATAGAAAATTTTCAACATCATTAAGTATCATGCTCCAAGAGCTCACTTTATTATATGGAGTTGTCATGGGAGGCACTCACCTTGAACCTTATTCAACCATGGTCCACAAATTGCATGAACCACTTGATTCTCGTCAAACTATAAACTCTAATACTACTTATGGGGAAGTTTATATTACGAGGCAGCCAAAGTTGGAGTAGATACACAAATGCTCAAACTAATTTTTTTATCCAAAATCTCAAGCATATGGGAGAGGGCCAACTACTAAAGTATGTGGGATTGAACTCATGGCTCGCATTTGTTTTAACAATCTCTCATTTAGATAACTTTTCCGATCTACTATAACTCCCCCTAAAGTAGAAGCTTTTTCATATCATCAAATATCATGCCCTCAGAATTGAATAATGTTGAGTGTCATGGAATCACTTATCCTCGAACCTTACTTAATTGTGGTCCACAAATTGTATGAACCACTCAATTTAGTCAAACTATTAGCTCTAATACCACTTATGGGGAGTCAATTTAGTCAAACTATTAGCTCTAATACCACTTATGGGGAAGTTTTGAATAAAGTGCACCTAAGTTGGACTTGATACACCAATGCTCAAACCCTTGTTTAATCCTAAAGCTTAAGAGCAGGGTAGAGGGTCAACTATTTGATATTTCTATATCAACATATTTTTAAACTATCTAATGTGGGATTATGCCCAATAATCTCACATGCATTAACATGTGTTACACCATTTCCTTAAAAATACAAATATTTTATTCTTGTTAGTTTAATGGAAACCTATTTCTTCTAATCTTGTAACTTTCCTTGTGATATTATTAAAGTAAAAAAATTTCTTTTCTTATTATTTATATATTGATGGGATAAGAAAAATTCTTTTTGTTTAAGCACAATTTTTGGGGTTAACTTACAGATTTGAAAGCACACAAAACATGAAATGAAACTTTCAGAAAATTGAAGGACCAAACAATCCTCAATTTTTGAAATTTGATTGGCAAAAATACTATTTTGTCTTGATGATTCCATTGACCCTGAAAATGACAAAATATGAGCACCATTAGAACCCATATTTGTTTGACCTATCATCATTGCGTTCTTGCGATTCTAAATTCAATTTCTTACTGCTTTAGGTCACTTATCCTAGTCTAAATTCTCAATTTTTGCGACTTGACTTTTCACTTATGTTTTCTTATCTTCTAGTCATACTGACTAATAGCCCTTAAGTCACCTGATGTTTATTATCTTCTAATGTCCATTAGAAGCCAACATTTACCTCCACCCTATCCTCATTATTGCTTGACTTCATTTTTACTTGATTTTCTTGGTTGCCCAATGCTTGTCATCACTTGAAGACTATCATAGACCCATGCTTGTTGTCGTTTGAAACCAACTGTCAACTTTAATACCTTCAAACTTGTTCTACCACCATAGGAGATTCATCGTTATAATTCAAATTTAGTTCATTATGTACTCGTGCTTTCTCCAACTTTGGGAAAGTATGATCTATTTTAAACCCTGGTTATAACTAGTTGAATTATTTTAGCTATGGAAAACCTCGTTGTTTTTCCCTTTCTCGGTTTTTCCTCATAAAATTTCGATATCTCCTCGTTGCATTTAGCTCTTTTAATTATGCGTGAAATCTTTATTTGAAGCAATGGGGACAAATTCTTTCACTTAGGATATGTTCTTGTTGGACGCAATCGTCACGACCCGGCTTAGAGGCTTAATTAACGAGGCAGGAACAGACGGTTGAACGTTTGATTAAATTTTAGTTACTAACTATTTCCAATACATAGAAAGAGCCACTAAAACGTTTAAATTTTAAAATCAAATACTATAAATACCTTTCTCTCCGAGCTTTGCGTCTACGATATACATTTTCTATTCTTCTGCTCATTTTAGTTAATTGAATTATACATGTAATTATTTTTCAATGGGAAGAGTGAGTCATAAAAGAACTCAGTGTGTAAATCATGCTTCTGAAATTACAGTAATACAAGACCTTTGGAACAATATGTATGCTCATTTCCAAATATAAATTTCTTCCATTTTATTTCGTTTTATCATAATCATCACTATTATGCACATAACATATTTTTTCTTTTCTGTAAATAATACAACCGTCATAGGAGATGCCGTTTAAATTGTACCAATGAAGGTACTCCTTTTCTATTTCTTTTTTTCGTTTTCATAATTTTTTTCCATTTATGTGCATGGGTACATAGCATCCTCAGTCAATACCATAAGAGGGTGTGCTCCATCATTCAATATGCACATGCAAATATATATATAGCTAAGTCATTCATATAATATTCATTTACTTTATATGAAAAGTATAAATCATAACATATTAATTTTCATTTCATTCAACATGATCAATCATTGGATATGAAAATGACAAATCATAATCTAGCTTGCTATAAAGGCTTAATAAAGAGGTGTTACTATCTTTCAATGTGTTTAATTTAAGAGAAATAAAATTATTACTGTAATTAAAAAGACGCGAGTACTCACCTTGAAATCTGATGCCTGAAAAATCCACCTTAATTATTATTTCGTTGACGCCAACTTAACAACTATATAAAGTCCTTTTTGTTTAAAATTTAAATAATAAATTGCTCTTAATTTCTCTAGCTCAAATATTCTTTACTTTTTAATATTTTAAATTTCCTCTCATAATTTAAATGTATCATAAATCTAAAATCTTATAAATATTTTTTCTCTAACTAGCTATTGAATATACTTAATTAACTCTTGTAATTAATTTATTTCAAAAAAGATAAAGTCTATTCGTTAAAATTTAAGTTATAAATTGTTCATATATTTTTAATTATATACTCTCTCTTTCTAAATTTACTATTAAAGTATATATCATAAATAATTTTAATTAAATAAAATTTGTTATAATATTTATTCTAAAGATACATTTTATCAAAAATAATAAATTTTTTTCCATAATCTCATTATTATTTTCAAGTTTAATTCCAAAAGATATGCTCACAAATATATAAAAAAATTTTAAATAAAATTTTCATATTGTCATAGTTGATTTATATCATTAAATGACATCTTATTTATTAACACTACTCATTTTAATCTAATAATTCTCAATTATAAATTTTCATCATCTCACTTATATGTATAAATATTAATATATTAATCTTCTTATTTTCAATATTAAACATAATTATTATATATATATATTGTTATTATTATTTAATTTGTAATGAAAAAATAACAAAACTTACATTTCTTCCTCCTCTCCAAGCCTCCAAGTCCTAACCGGCATGCATATGACTACCCCTTGGCTGGCTTGGTCGCAGGTGTCTCCTTTTTCTCCCGCTCTCTTCCATTCTCTTTCTCTCTATTTCCTTCCTTCTTCTTCTCGGCTGTCTTTCATTTGCTTGTTTGATTCCACTGGAGTGAATGAATCGTAGTTATCCCCCGTGAGGAGTCATTGCTTTTCGTTTCTGAATTCTGAACACTCTACTTTGCTTGCTCGCTGGAAAAACCCGTCAACTGCGCTCGCCCGCGCTTGCGGCCCGCTCGTCCACGCGATCCTACTTGCCCATGCTTAAATTGAACCGGTAAAACCGGTTCTTATATATATATATATATATATATATATAAAGTTTGAATTGTTTATCGTTCTCCCACATGATTTAGTTTGCAACTTC
Organism: Dendrobium chrysotoxum; assembly: GCA_019925795.1. Classification (NCBI taxonomy): domain Eukaryota; kingdom Viridiplantae; phylum Streptophyta; class Magnoliopsida; order Asparagales; family Orchidaceae; genus Dendrobium; species Dendrobium chrysotoxum. Next base: position 74,745,532 of record CM034313.1, read on the forward strand.
TCCTAAATTTTCTAAGAGTTGTTTTGTGATGGAAAAGGAAGAGAGGCCTCCATTTACTTCTTAAAATACTGTAAACGGGACATTTTCTCTTGTTTGATCGGACTGTCATCTCTCTCAATTTATTCCTTTCTCTTGAGGCTTAATGCTTTTTTTGTTGAGCTTCCTAGTTGCTTTGTGGTAGAATACACTACCTGAAAGCAGGTGGGTGTTTATTTTGGTGAGATATGCTGCAATTTTTACCACAGCTCTTTATGAGCAACTAGAAAGCTGCTTTTAGAAGTATGTGAAAAATCTGAAAGCTGTTTTTCTTCAACTGTTTTACTGTAAACAATTCTGTCAAAAGAAGCCTAGAGCTTTTCTAATGTTCTCATTTTTACAGTGAATGCTGTCAGCAATCAGATGATGCAAATTTGTCCAGTGTTCCGTGTTTGCAGTTCTACTACTTTGATAGAGGTGGTAAAATATCTGATGAATCTCTGGATAGAGTAATTCACATTATGGCAAATGTTATCTGCCCTATGTTGCTGGAAACAGTTATTAAAGGTAAGATGTAATAGTAAAAAATATTGTTGATTTATCCAGCTATGCGTAGATGTTTCTATTATTTGCATTTTTGAGTTATGTTGCTTATCCTTTCTTCTAAAATTTTGATTTCAAATATCCTAAATGCATTGGGTAGTCTTGTTGTTTCTTTTTCATTGGCTGCATCTTGAAACTTTTCAGAGACGCAAGATGTTATAATTTCTTATAATTTTCTTGTTGATAATGAATGCTGTTGTGAGGCTGTTAATTATGATGCATCGATACTTCTCCTTAGGTATGCAGCGTCCAACATGTATTGGACATGAGACTCTTTTGATTAAGACGTGTCTGATTTAGAAAATATTAAAAATAAATTGGACACGCGTGTCCAACGCGCATGTTAAATATTTTATAATTTTTTAATATAATTTTCTTATACTTCAAATTTTTATTTATTAAAAATATAAATAAATTAAATTTCTTTTGTTATCCACACAGCCCCAAATCAGTTGTCTGCACTCAATACCTCATTCCCCGCACATTCTCATTTTCATTTTTTTCTAGCAAAAGTTACGACTAGGGCTTCACAATAACACACGATGCTATTTTAAGATCGACGTCTAATGCCATCACAACATCAATATTTTAAAATCATTTTAGCATCGAAGTTTGTTGATGTCTTTACATTGATGCTTGACGCTAGCAATTTCTACTGTGACACCCCGCACCGTCTAGATGTCTCATCTTTATCCAGCGTCATCTCAACATCCACTACCAACGTCGTCTCGACATCAACGGCCTAAGTGTTTGTGGCATCAATGCCCATTGCACAACACCAATGCTTGACTCTCGACAACATTTTCGTTTCCCCTCTCGATGCCTGGCATGACAATCAACGCCCAAATCTCGATATCCTAATACTAATTATTTGATGTAGGCAAAAATTGCCTATTGGTGTTCCCCATGCTGTCCGTTCCCTTCCCTTACTATTTCCTATGAAATGTTGCCTCCAAAAGGAGTGGTGACTGCTGGTTTCCTAGGCAAATTTATGGCTGCTATTTTCCCCATGCTTGACGTGCCTTTCTCTTGGGTTTTTTTCCATGATTTGGCTGCTCCCATTGGAGGTTTGGGGTGGCACCTTTTTGGGGACTGGCTGTTGGTTTTTTGGGCTGTTCGGATCCTGTGCTGGCTGTTAGTTTCCTGGCTGTTTTGTTCCTGGGCTGGCCGTTCCTCTTTCTGGGTGATTTCCCATAAAATCTGGCTACTTCTATTGGAGGCTTGGGCGACACCTTTTGGGGGCTGTTTGGATTCCATTTTCCCTATTTATAGGAGCAGTTGTGGCTGTTTTAGAAGTTTTGTGTGAAAATTTTTGGAATGTAAAAACCTACGGGTTTGGAATAGCTTGCGAGCTATTGTCTTCTTCCTCCCTCTCTTCTTATAATTCGTCTACTCCTATCTCTTTCTTCTCTCCACGGTAGCCCTTTCAATTGTATCCTTCTTCAAAAAAAATATATTTAAGTTTTATGGTTTATGTTTGTCATGTTTATGTTTTTTAAGGAAGACGTTTTTGTGGCAATTTTAGTTAAATTTTGGTTGCATCATTATTTTAAGCACAGATCATGATTAAATGACTTCTTATTTATCATTCATTCTTAATATTCTACTTATTTAATTTTTATTCATTATTTTTGAGACAAAAATTATAATACTGTGTCCAACCCATGTCTGTGTCTTGTGTTCGTATCGTATCCTATCCGTATCGTCGTGTCCGTGTCTGTGCATCATAGGCTGTTGTGCTTGGCTGCTGTCATTTGAAAGGATAATTATTTTCTAAATTTGATTTATCTTCAGCAAAGTTATCTCCTTAGTTTGGCAATTTGTTTGACTATTGTTTTCATAATTCAATTCAATGCAGGTAGATTACACGTAACAGTAATGCTTGTTGTGTCTGTGCGATGATAAAGTTGCATTTCTTGTAATTGTGTTTTGGCACCCTCAGCATTATAGTCTTAATAGCTCATCAATTTTTTGTGGACTAAATAACCAGGTGATCCCTCTTTGCACCTAAAAGGAAGAAAAAGTACAATATACAGTGCTACAAAATTGCATAGAGAAAACAAAGGGGAGAACTACAAAAATTGAATGAAAGAAACTAAAGGATCAAATTGTATCATGAGTCAAATCTAAAGGCTTATTGTAAAGATTAATATCCTCTCTTTTATTAGTAATGTATTTCAAGGATCAAACTTTATTGTGATGTAAATCGATAAGCTTATCATGAAGATTAATATATCTTTTATTGGTAATGTAATGCACCTCAAGACTATAATTCATCCAAAATTTTTCTTAGGATTTGATTTTGTACCTTTTGGCTTTTTTTTCTCTTTGTAGTGATTGGGGAAACATTTGTTGTTCCCCTTCCAAATATTCCACATATGTGATGGAAAAAAATCCTAGATATCTTCTGCTGCTTTTTTGATATACAAATCCCTTCTAGAAGAAAATGATTTATCTAAAAAATAGCACACCTATTTTCACCAGAAAATTAGTGAAGTCTCCTTCAAATTTTGTTATAGTACTGTGGAGGAAAAGATTGGCGTCGTCCTCTGGTTGTGAATTGCACATTACACAAGTTGTAAATCCTTTTTGACTCATTTGATAAATAGAAACACCTGTTTGATGAAGAGAGAATTTACTAGCAACCTTGCTCATATAAGTGAATAAACCAAATCAATTTCAATGGAACCAATATCTCCCAAATCCAGCTAAAAGAACTTTGAAAGGCTCGATACATATGGAAAGAGTAATATGAACAGACCAAGTGGAGGCCATTATAGATAAAGCATCCAATTAGGATGGTCAATATTAGAAATAAAGACCAACTCTGATTCAGATCATGATGGGCCTTTGAAACACCTTTATTATGATGCATTGTCATAATAACTTTCGGTTGGATTTGCTAGTCAATAGATGCTGGGATAGAAATTAATCCTGCAATTTTCATTCCAAGCCAATTTAAGAAGATGAGGATATAATATTGCTAAAGACTTAATTTCGTACGACAAATGAAATCCCAATAATAATAAGAGAATAGTGGGCACCATGAGAATGATAAAATACTTATAAAACAATAAAAATATCAACATAGTGATCAGTAAATTTCAAACCACTTATACAATCGTTTTGGAAATCATGGGTTTCTAGATTTTTACAAATTTGTTGGTTCATAATTTTCTACTCTGTGAAGAAGAATCAATGGAGCAACTAACAGCATTAAAATAATTTTCAAGTGAATTTTATAGGAGAAAGTTGTTATGTCAGTGCGTACCTGTACTTGGCTGGCACTGTCTACATAAGGTAGCTTCTTCATTCAGGAATGGTTAATACCAAGCAAATGAAATCAAATGGAATTAAAATGGTTGATGAAAGCAAACAATAACTTCATGAGAATGGAGTGAGAAGTATTGTATACAACACACTATGAAATGAAAAGACTGGCATGATGATTAATGATCAATATTTTTCAAAACAACCTAGAAAGAAAGTAAATACAATCTCTTTGGGAAATGAGGGTTTCTAGAGTTTCCAGAAACAGTAGGTTCCCAATTTTAATGGATTAGCCTCACTCAGTTCAATTATATGGTTAATAATATTCGTGGTGGTTCTTTCTTGCAGAAGAATCCATAGAATGGATAATAGCATTAAGAAAATTTAAGTAATTTTAATTGGGAAATTTTTTACTTGTCAATGCGAAATTGAAGTTGGCTGGGATTATCTTGGTACTTCATTCAGAAAGGTTGGAAACTTAGGATGTAGCTGGTTGAGGAAGATGAGAACATCTTTATCTTTCTTTGTTGAATGAGAAGTATTGCATACAGTACAATTAGAATGCAAAAGATGGTCATGACGATGATATTTGAAAAAATGGTTGTTGGAAGCATAACACCATACTCATTATTTGATCTAATTTTATATATTTTGGTTGGTGGGGAATGCGCTTGGTCTTGGAGTGTAGACCTTCGACATAGATCCAACACCCTACCTTGATGCATGAAACAAAAGAATAACTCCATAAAGCAAAGTAGCGCTGGTTTTGACCTTTCTTCTATGGTGTACTCCACCATCTGACAAATGTTTTATTTGAGGATCTTCCTCTTGTGAAGTGAGCTCAAAAAAGCTTTTCTAAGGCTGTTAGCAAACTATAACTAGATGTGAGGCTGGGCCTCTTAACACTTCTTGCTGGAATGTTCTTGTACTATCCATTCAACTATATATATATATAAGTTTTATTTTGGCTTGATTCATGCTATTTTAAGTTCGCAATCCTCCACTCAGAGTAAATTAGTTTGAGTTAAAATTAATTAAATATTGAACAGTTACTATGTTCAAGCTTGAATTTTCATGGACATATCAGGTTATGGTGGGCATGCATGGCCACAAAAAAGTTTTGAGAAGCCCTCAATTTTCATGTTGGCTTCATTGCTGGTATGGGTGTTAAAGATAGCTCTTATTTTCTTTTTAGAGTAGTTTGTTTATGTGTAACCTTACAAATCTGGCCTCAATAAATTTTCACTAAATTTCATGATGTTTCTATTTAAGCGTACTGATTTTTTTTCTTTTTTAATTTTTTTTTTAAATTGGTGTAATTTTACATTATATCTGTTTCTTTAATGATACCCTAGGTGATTCTAGAGTAGATTTGGCTAATATCATTTGGATTGAACCAACGACCACTTCTTCGGTGAGAGATCGGAGACCAATGAAGGGCGAATTAGCCATTGAAGTTGTTATTGAAAAAAGTTTTGCTCGGCAAAGTGGTGATGCATGGAGAACTGTTTTGGATGCTTGCTTACCTGTTATGCACCTCATAGATACAAGGCGATCTATACCCTATGGCATCAAGCAGGTTGAACACCTTCTCGGCATATCTTGTAGTTTTGAGCAATCTGTTCAGGTGAGTTCCGTTTTTTCATTCTCATGTTTGTGTTTTTAGTGCTTTTTATAAATGTTATTGCATACCATTGTTTACAACTTTGTTTGTAGATTAAATTTAATCAGAAACTTTGATGTGCTTATCTCCTTTTTGTTCATGAACTGGCTCAGGAGTTTCACCATTATGTTTTCAATGACTCATTAACATTAAGCTTTTTGATATAGATGAGCGCTGATTATCCAATGTTCATCCTTAGTTGTATGCAAATATTTAACATTACATTTCATCGGTATCTTGTAACATTGGTTTCTCAGCGCCTATCGGCATCAATTAAGATGGTTGCGAAAGGAGTACTTAAAGAGCACCTTATTCTAGTTGCAAATAGCATGACATGCACAGGAAACCTTCTTGGTTTTAATAACAGTGGCTTCAAGAAACTTCTGCGCTCCTTGAAAATTCAAATGCCATTTACTGAAGCAACTTTATTTGTAAGAAGTCTATTTCTGCATAGTTTACTTTTTAGCCTGTGAATCTTATCTGTATTGGACCAAAGGAAAGCATTTTAATTGTTATCCGTTTATATTTTGCAGACTCCGATAAAATGCTTTGAGCGAGCAGCTCAAAAATGTCATACAGATACACTGGCTAGTATAGTTTCCTCATGTTTATGGGGCAAACATGTTGCAGTTGGTACTGGTTCTTGTTTCAAAGTTTTCTGGGATAGACAACAGGTTAGAATTGCACTGCTGATCTTCTAAAGATTTCTTGGGACTTAACCAAAAGAACCCTTATTGTGAGAGTTGAATTATATGTGATATGGTGATGTTTCCTATTATTTGTCAGGTTAAAGCTAACCAGGATGTAGAAAAGGATGTTTATGATTTCCTGGAGTTGGTGCAGACAGCAACTACTGAGAGGGAAGTAGACGTTGATGATCTCATGTATGAGAGTGAATATGAGTTTTGTGCTTCTCCAGTACCAGGCATACGGATTGGGAAGGAAACTTGCGATGATGGAACTGATTCTCTATTTCATTCTGAAAACAATGTAATACTGGAGAGAGGGGATGGGGATAAATCAAGCTGGGAAAATGGTTCAGAGTCTGCAATTAAACCAAATAACTGGAAAGGATGGGATGGTAGAAAAAAGTCAGAAGAACTTGATTCCCAATCATCTCTTAAGAAGGATGGTGTGTGGTCGGGGTGGGATATTACGAGTGAAAAGGAACCCACTAAATTTGGAAGTCAAATGCCTGAGGTTCAACGAGGATGGGGCAGTTCAAAGAGAACCTCTGTGGATAATGGAAACTCTGAAGGTGCCAATAATGGTAACCAATGGAATAAAAATAAATCAGCAGATGGGGCTTGGCCATCCTCTGGCTGGAACTCGACAAGTGAATCTGAAAAACCTGTATTGAGCACTGATATGACAAGTAAAGAAGCCACCGGGAATGGTGACAACCCTGAAAAAGTTAGTTTTGAAAGATCCTCTGAATCGAATAAATGGAATGAGATTAGAACAGCAGATCATGCTAACAGAGCTTGGGGTTTGGCAGAGACATCCAAAACTTGCACTAGTCCTAAGCCTATATGGAACACTGATGGGTTGAGTAAAGGTGGAGCTGGCAATAATCATAAGCATGAAAATGCTGGCTTTGGAAGATCTTTGCGATCGGATAAATGGAATGAGAATAATAATGCAACTGATCACAGAGATGGTGCTTGGGGTTCAACAGGTGAAGCTGAAAGTTGTAAAAGTCCTGTGAAGCCTACATGGAACACTGACGGGGCAAGTAAAGCTGGCACCTGGAATAGTCCAAACTATGAAAATGCTAGTTTTGGAAGATCCTCGGAAACAAATAAATGGAATGAAAAAAAAAGAACAGATAATGGCGATAGTGCTGGGGGATCTCGAGCTTGGGGCTCATCTGATGCTGCATGCAATAGTTGGAGAAGTCCACCTGAAGGTGCCGGGAATGTGGAAGGGAAAGCAAGGACAGACAATACAGAAAATAATGATGCCAGAGCTATTGGTGATTCTTCAAATGTGGACAAATTGGATGAGGCCAAAGCTGCTGATAATGGAAATGATGGCTGGAAATCCCGTGGCTGGGGTTCAACAGATGGACGTAGAACTTGGAAGAATTCTTCTTCTAGGTCAGGGGTAAAATCAGATGAACAGAGAGGTAGGAATGCAATTGGAAACTCTTCCATGAAACGAAACGCCGAATTATTAACAGGGGATGAGGAGCAGATTCTTTTTGAAGTGGAGCCTGTGTTCTGTTCTGCTAAAAAGATACTCCATGATGCAAGGTATTTTTCAAGATTTTACTTATATATCCTTTGACATGTATTCTTAGTTAATGTTTGTTAACCAGAAATTTAAGATGCTATTGGCTTGGTCTCTTCAAGTTTTATCTTGAAGCATTTTAGGACGTGTTGACTTTATTTCTAAATTATGTAGTTTGCTCACGTAATCTTTTAAAGTCATTTACAATTATAGGGATAAAGGCTATGGGTTACCAAAACCTTTGGTTTTGAGCAACCATACAAATCATAAGTTACTTATTTCCTCCGCCCAAATTTAAACCATATACCTGAGAATTGTATCCTATTGGCATTAAAATTACTGATAGCTTTAAATTAGTCAACTCTAGTAATCTGGTTGACAACCTCTAGCTTCTTTAGACTTCTAATAAGATTATATATGTAGAAAAAAATCAGGGAATGTAAAATAACCAGAGGAGAAATTTTTTCTTATTTCTTGTTGTCTTCAACTGGGAGAAATTTTTATTTTTTTTAAAAGAAATACAAAGACAATTCTAGATTCCAAGAGAAAACCAAAAATAAAATATCCAAACAGGAAAGGCAATAAGATATTGCAACAATAACAAGAAGCTTTTATCCCACTACGTGGGTTCAGCTACATGAATTCTTTTTCTTCATTCTGTCATATTAAAAGTCAAATAGAACATTAAGATATTAAAATAAAAAGAAAATACATTAAATCAGAAAACAAAAGGTCCACCACATGAGGAAACCTATAGCCTGTTATTCCAGTAGTCCCTTGGAGAAAAAAACAAATGCTGAACAGTAGCTAGAGATAATCAGCAACCATGATTGCTGGAAATTGAAATCAGGAATTGCTGATGAAAACATTTGATTAGTGGGAATTTCAAAACCCCCAGAAATTCCAGACATCCATGGTATGAACAGATTGGAAGGTTGAAAATCAATGTTGTTTTGTTAATTGGCTGTAGCAGAAATAGAAGATGGAGAACCACGGAGTTGGTAAGCTAAACATTAATGTGAATTTGGGAATTTCTTTTAGGGTTTTTCACTCCCGCTTAAGCTGGTAATATATCTTAATTATTCCTAACTTGGAAATTAAATCATCAAATTGTTTTTTATCAAGTGCTTTTAGCAGAATATCAACATTTTACAATTTTGCTCGTACAGAGCCTTGATAACCCCTTGTTCAATTTTTTTCTTTAATAAAATGCTTGTCAATTTCAACATGTTTAGCCCTATTATGACAACTGTGTTCTTCAAAATGGCAATAGTGGTTTCTTAGTCTCCTCTTGAAATAATAAATGTTTTTCAGGTGTCATTTTAAGATAGTTTAGTAACTTATATACAACTTCAATATGTTCCTTTGTAGGATTATTCATGAATTGACTAACAACACTAATTGGGGAGGTATTATCCAGTTTAATGTGAGATAGAGGTATATAAGTTTTTCTTCTTTCTGTTGGTACCTTCTCAACGAATGTTGTGTCCTCCTTGGTCCCAATTTTGTTTAATGAATTCATTGGAGTGCTTGTAGGCTGGCACTCTAGCATACCAATTTCTTTTAGTAAGTCCAATGTGTATTTTCATTGAGAGAGATAAATACCTACGAGATATTGTAATAAATCAAGGTTATTGTTCAGATACTTTGGCCATGACACCTTTTAGTTTAGTTGTCTCTTTTATATTATTTTTAATTAGGTTGATGTTATGAACTTATACAATAAGGATAATAATTTTACCATCTAATTATATCTTGGAAGATAATGTGTGGTCAGATTTTCTTTGAGTAATCATCCCTGTTAACAATCACTGATGAATTTGGCAAACTAGTCTTTTTGTGCTTGTTTCAAGCCATATAACAATTTATGAGTTTGCACACTTGCTTTGTATTGCTTGTCCTCAAATCCAGGAGGGCTTAGTATATTATATAGACTGCATTAAGTTTATTTATGAAGCCATTTTTTACCCGATCAATTCAAATTTGCAGCTAAAGAAAATATGACCTGAATATTGCTAATCTTAGCAACTGGAGCAAAATTTCATTAATAATCGAGTCAATTGGTTTGAGTGAATCATTTTTCAACTAATCTTATTTTTTATCATTCAATAATTCCATTTGCTCTGTATTTACACTAAAGATCCGTTTGTTTTCAACAAGTTGTTTTCTTTTAGAAAGATTTGAAATTTGCATGTATCAGTTGTTTTAATAGCTTGATTTTTTTTTAATGAATAGTATCTTTCCTTTGTGTTATCTTTAAAGCTTCTTGAATCTTTTTTAGAATTTCAATGCTAGAAAGATTTGCAGTGAGAAGGCATTTCAATTAGGATGTAATCTTCATGAGAAGTAAACTCTACAATTGGTTTTTTTGCACTAGTTCTTTCACTTTTTTTTTGTGCGCAATAAGAATGTTTATATCATCATAAGAATTGGCGTCACTCTGTTAATTAATTTTAGGAATGGGTGGAGGTTCTTGGTTCTATTCAGCTAAGATAATCTATTCAACATTTTCATTTGAAATGCATCATCACCTTGAGTAGTTCATTCCTTTTTGTTTTGCTGCTTGTATGTAATCTTGGAAATATTCAGTGTTTTCAAAAATAGATGGTTAGTTTACTCAGGTTAGTTGGGAATAAATGAAGGCTCGGGTAAAATTTAGTAAGAGCCATGGAAAGATCGACGTCCATATTGCCACTAAATTGATATTTATGGGGAGTTGGAATTCATCCCCTTGAGCATGAATTTTGGGTTTAAAAAGTTAATTCTCATAGAAAGTTACGTGCATGGTGCAAAATTTTTTTGGGTGATGTCATAATAGCATTTGAACAAAGAAAAAAACAAAGGATTTTTTAGCTTTAGTATTAATTTATTTCATTGTTGTGGTGGAATGTGGATAAAAATAGGACCATCTGATAGGAAACACTTGAAGATTTCAAATAGATACTATCAATGCATCAACTTTCTTGGCCATCATAACAAAAATCTGAATATTAGCTCCAAATTTTAGTAAGATCTCTCCTTCCGATCAAAATTCCTCCACTGAATTTTCAAAAAAAAAATCAATCTACAATGGTCCAGGAATTGTTTTGATACCAATTTGATAGGAAACACTGGAAGATTTCAAGTAGATCCTATCAATCTTCGGAAAACAGCGAGAAAGCGATGCAAAAATCCGCACAAAACTAGGAAAACAGTAGGAATTTGTATTATTTAATAAAATAGAAACGGAAAATAGCAAGATACAATTGATCCTCTATTCGAGAGGAGGATCGATCTCTCCCAATCTCTAGACGAATCTAGAGCCCAAAACCTAACCTAAGAGATCCCAAATTCAGCCAAATTCAACATGCCCTAATCCTAGAAAAATAAAGTATTTTATGCATACAAATCAAAAGGAAATCCCTAAACAGTCCCTACATTCAAATTTCCCTCCCAAATCCCTCAAAAATCCTTCCTAAACAGCTCTGTGGGCTTTGCGGCTCGTGCGGCTGTAGTAGGAGGCGTAGATTGTCCGCCTCGTTCGCGCCTGGGTCGGTCCCACGTGGACTGGCTGGACCGGTCCAATGGACTGGTCTAACAATACTCCCCTCCCAAAGATCCACCTTGTTCTCAAAGTGGAGATATGCTCGTGTTCCCGTGGAGGTGGCCATCCTTGAGGTGGCTGAAAAACCTTACCAAATTGCTGAATCAAAGACTGCACTGAAAGAGAAACATCCCCTCCCTTCTCCAGCCTGATCACATCCAGCTTATGTAGTCTCACCAGAAAATATTCCCCCACCTCTTGTATGCTTCTAACCATGTTCTTAAGTGATACCATGGCTTTGGATAGCCCTGCCTCTCCCCTTATAACCACCTTTCTCCCATCCACCCTTAATTCCATCGTGAGTGCTCCCCAATTGTCCTTGGTTTTCCCCAAAGTTTGCAACCACTTCATCCCCTGTATGACATCAGTACTTCCTAACTCTAGTGAGAGAAAATCCTCCTTGACCTGAATCCCCTGGATGGTCAACCCCACGCCTCTACAAGATGTATTCTAGAAGTCATTTTACAAAGGATCTGGAACTTATGTTGTCGCTAATTGTTTATCAAATCTATGGATCTACAATTACTGATTCAATGACCTTTATGCTTCTCACCACATCCATGTGGTTCCTTGCCGCCACTTGATTTTTTGCGCCATTTCTTTTTAACCTTTTTGGCTTTGAGTGGAAAAAATAATTGATGACTGGAGCAAGTGGATAAAAAATAAAGACATTGACAAAGATGTTAAACTGTTGAAAGATGGTATATTCTCTAGTGAAGCATGAACAGATAATGAAGGATATAGAACTGGATCATGTGCTAAGTGGTTCTCAATAGGAAGTAGATTTTGTTGTTAAAACAGATGATCAAGAGACAGTTCCCATTCTTACACTTTAACGACAATGTGGCTCTTTAGGAGGGGAGTATTGATATGCCAGGAGAGGCCCGGGGAAGCTATGTAGAAGGTTCTTAATCAATGGGAGTTGTTAGGAAGGTTTCCTAAAGTATGTTTAATTTATTTAGGAAGATTTTCTAAATTATGTTTAATTATTTAAGAAGGTTTCCTAAATTATGTTGAATTTATTTAGGAAGGTTTTCTAAATGATGTTTGATTTGTTTAGGAAGATTTCCTAAATCATGTTTATTTGCTTAGGAATGTTTTCTAAATTATGTTTAATTGTTTAGGTAGGTTTCATAAATTATATTTAAATTATTTTGGATGGTTCTATTTATATTATTGTGGTCTAGGGTTATTTTAGGGGGAGTTGTCTAGGGTTTTAGAGCATGCTATTGATGAGTTTTGTGAGTGTTTGCTGTTCCCTGTTTTTGTGAGGGATATTAGCGGAATCTAGAATTTGGGAGAGAAGGTCCTCCTGAAAGAGGACTATTTTATCTTACTTGTTCGTATTTATTTTCCTATCAATAAAAAAATCTTTTAGTTTGCTAAAATTTACTATTTGTTCGCTGATTTTTGTTGTTCAAGTCGTATCAAATTATATTACGTTAAATTTTCCTCGTCTAACTTTGTGGTTTGTTGACTAATATTTCTTTATCCCAAGGTTTTTTTTTTGTCCATCTTTTTTTGGATGAATATCTGCTAATCATTCATGGTTCATTTGATTTTCCAAATGAGCAGACATGGATGGTTTCTTTGGTACATTGCGGTATAACCAAGGCCAAACCCAAAAGGTCCTGGGAATAATAAATCCTTGAGACTTGCTGGGAAGTTGTTTGGGGTGGGGAATGGGGGTTGGCTTTCGGCTTCCCTAATCTGGTCTCTCGATCATTCTTCAGTGTTATTGTTGTGCCGAGGATTCAAATTTTTATGTATAACCTGACTGGATGCTATATTTTTGTTTCCTTGCAGTGTTGGTGAACCTCTATCTACTGAGCACCAGCAGTTTATAAAGGAGAAAGTTTTTGAGTACCATCCTGATAAGGATGGCAAAGTCTGTGGTGGTCAGATTGATCACATTATGGTATGTCTCGTTCTTAATTATGTGATAGTGAAGTAAAATGATTAGCCTTTTTTTGAACTAAAATGTTTTATGCTTCTCGAAGTCCCATCTGTTATAACTTTTCATCATCATAGGTAACCTTTTTCCAATAAATATGGTTTGCTTCTTAATATTACTGTAATTTTATTGACTGGTCAAAGGTCACATAATAATCATTTCTATTTTCTTACTGGACTTATACATATGATTCGCTGAGTATCTACCTAAGTACTGTTTTCTAGAGGGTCAATTAGCTTACCTGGAAAGCTGCTGGTTTTTTTTTGGATCTATGCCGGCTGGTTGAGATCTGACTTTATTGTTGGTTTTATACATTTGGACACCACCACCATCAGCGCATGTTAATGGCCATTAATTGGCCTTATCTAGTTATTTTGTTTTAATTTTTGCTAGTTTTTCTAATTAGATGAAGTTAGTTACAGATGTTAAAAATTCTGAAAAATTGAGTTGGTTGTTTAAGTGTGTGCGCTGTGGCAATTGTTTTCCTATATTCTGCGTTTTCTAAAAAACAATATTCTTTGTTTTCGGCAACTCACATTTTTCTCTTTTTGAAATAAGAGAATAATTACAATTGTTCTTTTCATGTCTTCTTTAGAAATTAGCAGTTAGTATCAGAGCTCTCTTCTTAAGGGATCTATTATTTTCATTTCTTTAGAAATTAGCAGAAATTAGCAGTCAGTATCAGAGCTCTCTTCTCAAGGGATCTAAGAGTGAGCTCTGAATGCGTCATGACTATCAAAGTCAAGTTTTTAATTGCTCCGTCGGTGTTCAAAGGAGATAACTACAAGATATGGGCTATGACACAACCCGACCGGAGTACTTGGAATATCAAGTTGGAAACAATAGTCGGACTATAAATTAATTCTTCCAAAATAACTAAAACGATCAAATAAAAATAACATCTAAAATTTTGGAAAGAGTCACTAATCTTTCATTATAAGTTTTAACATATATAATGCAATTCATATGTATTTTCATTTGATCCCTTTCGTCTTTACGCGAAACCTTCTCCTTCAGCCAATGTTTAAAATTGCATAATCGGGTATTGAGGCGTTTTTCGTTTGTGATGCGAGGCGTGAGGCGAGGCGTAAACCTCAAGGCATTTTGAGGCGTAAGCCTTAAAATCAAAAAATTGCATAAACATAAAATGATAAATTTTTTATATACTAATAAGTAAATAATATAAAACATAAAAATAAACAAGATATGAAGTGAAATCAAAATATTCCAATAATAAGATAACTTGAAATATAGTTCAACTCAAATTTTATCTTTCCCAAATCACAGTATTCTTTTCATTAACATATAATTCCAAAAATAAATAGCAATGACATATGAAATAAGAACTTATAAGTTATCATCACTGTCATCACTAAGGGGGTCTTCATTTGAAGAATATATTAGTGCAATATATCAAACCCCTAAACATAATGCTTCATTTATTCTAAAGATGATGAATACAATAATATGCCGGGCAGCCGGGGGTCCAAGGGGGCGCTGCCCCCTGGCGGGGTTCGACCTGACCGCAAGTTAATTTTTATTGTAAGAGTAATTTTTATTGTGAGGGCAACTTCTATTCGGTACAGCTCAGTAGTAAGCCTCAAAATGATAAAAATAAGGTAATTTAAAATTATAAATAAACAACAGCTTAGTCCTATAAGCCATTGCAAAAGTGCAGTGAAAGAGCATCAAAAGTCTAGTGAAATGACCGGAGACGCACAGGGGTGGGGACCGAACCGAATAGATGTATATTAGCTTAGGGTTTTGTTTTTAATTTTAAGAGGCGGACGCCTCTAAAACATGAGGCGAGGCGCGCCTTAGTGAACTTGAGGCGTACGTCTCAATGCCAGCTCTCATTGCGTAGGCTTCGAGGCTTAAAAGTTTAAAATTGTGCTAAGGCGCACCTCTTATTGTGCAATTTTAAACCATGCCTTCAGCCATTTACTAAAGCGGAGCTTTAGATGAAATATTTAATTTAGTAAGTTGAGTTATCATTATCAAACTCAGTCGTTAATTAAAGTTCTATAATATAGCAATAAATTAGAACATTATTATATAAGTTAAGTTATCATGCTTAATCATTAAATATTTCCTAAGAGGAATTTAATTATGATTATTGATAAAATAAGACATAATATTTCATAAAATATTCTTTGATATTACATTTGCCAATTTATAGCTTTTAATATGTCATTTATTTAAGAAGAATATTGAATGTACAATCATTTTCACTTCCTTCTTTGTCAGCCATTTACTCGATCAGAGCAGTACCTGAAATATTTATGGGTTGTGTTTCCATCATCAAACTTAGTTTTTAAATACAATTCTATAATATTGCAATAAATAAAAATACTATGCATATAAGTTATCATGATTAATCATATTTAAAGAAAATTACTATGGGCTCAGAAAATTCGCACCCCGGCCTCCACGCTTTCGGGGGAGTTTTAACGTATTAAGTTTCGAGGTAAAATTTCAGAAGGCAGATTGTGTTTGTAGATAAGACACTACTCAAAGATTTCACCCTCATTTTGCGAGGACTTTATGATCTGAATTTTGGTTTTTTATAGGCGCAAGCTCTTATAGTTAATTACCCCTCCCAATAACGAGCGAGAACTTTCGATTAAGGCTAGTCGTTAATCAGATACGTAAAGAATACGTTGTATATGGTGCATAGTAGCAGCATGGGTTTAGGTTTTGTTGAAAATTTGATATTTAAAATTGGAGATTTCACCATCTTGCGCATAAAGTGGATGGTGGGGGAATAGATGATGGGCCTGATCAAGATCCCATGATTCCGTCGTCCTGGGTCATCGTGGTCCCTAGTCTACTTAGTCAGAGGAGGTAGTCGACCGAACCTGACAGAAGGATCATATCCTATGTCACGATCCGACCCAGATGCTCGATTTAACAAGGCGGGAACTAAAGTCGGACAGTAGGATCCATACATTTCAATTCATAAACAATACAACATCAAATTTTCTCCTTAAGTATTTGAAGAGCTACTAACTAAAAAAAATTCTTAAACACTTAGAATTTGGAAAGATCATACTTTACCTATTGTCATTTGCACATCGTCTTCTATAGACGAATTCCTCCCTTTCTGCCATTTCTAAAACTGAAGACTTACTTGAAACAATTAAAGTCGTGGGTTGAGTTTACTAAGTAAACTCAGTGGGTAACTGTAGAAAATAATTAATACTTAGAAAGTACGAAGAAAATATATATTTATAGATGTAGGTTCATTAAGTCAACATTTGAAATATTTTCTTCGTTGATTCATTTCATTCCATTCACTCATTTGCCAATACTATATCACATTTCCTTCATTTTTTTCTATATATCTTATTTTATATTCATATAACATTATCATTAATATATATTCCTTTACCCATTTATTTTGTACAGGAGCACCGTCTATATGTACCAAAGGTACCACCATTTTCATTTTTCCTTTTTACATTTCCTTTTCCATTACCTTTTCCTTTTTTCGTGCACGGGTACGTTGCTTCCTCAGCCAGTACCATACGAGGGAAAACTCCTTTACATTTAATGCATATCCTTTTTCCTTTTTCCTTTTTCATTTTCTTTTATTCATCTTTCATTCACACACACACACACACACACACACACACATATATATATATATATATATATATATATATATATATATATATATATATATATATATATATATATATATATATATCATTTGTGCTCATATATGTATAAAGGCTTTATAGCTTTCACTTTATTTTATATTTTCCTTATATGCATTTCTTTACACAATTACTTTCACATAATCGTATCCTTGTAATAATCATAAAACAATTTATAAGTCTTAAATTATTCATATAACATGCTTCCTTTAAATAGAAAAGTGTACAGTAAAGAAAGTTCTGAAAATACCCACTTTGGAATCTTCCAAGTCCTCGACGATTCGTACAACCTAAAGAAATTCATAATCATTAAAATTTTATCATTTAATCTTCCATAAATTTTCATAAATATTCATTTTATTAATGTTACCTCGAATCTCAATTTCCCCCTTCTTGTTGAATCCTTGGTTGATTCTCTCTAACAATTGGATCTCTCCTTTTTTTAAATCCTTTAATTTACATAATATAACTTCCATGAAAATGAAATTCAATAACAAAATTTAAATAAAATTATACAATAGAAAATTTACTTACAATTTGGAATTTTCTCAAAAAAAAAAAAAAAAAACCCTTAAATCCTTCTTCCTCTCTCAAAAGTCTTTCTCTTTGCTTTCAATTCGTTCTTTTTCCTTTAAGAAAAAAAAATCATTTACTTTTAATGAAGTAATCGACGAAATTTATAAGAAAATTGGAAAGAAAATTTCAACAAATCTTCTTCCCTCTTCTTCTCAATCGTTCTTCTCATCCACAGAAATTTCTTCCAAAATTAACACTCATTTAACGGTAGGAATGAAAAGGAATCATTAATTCTTATCCTTCAATGCAATCGTTTGCTAAAATTGGAAAAAAGAACTCACCTCGCTCTCGCGCTAACTCCTCCGCCGTCCGTCCCTCCTCTGTTTCACGAAATAGAACCTTACCGACCCATGTTGGGGTCACGACTAATAATAGAAGGCTGGCCGGTTCGGTTGAACCGGTCCAGCCTAAACCAGGTCATCACAATCTCCCTTCCTTAAAAAATTTCATCCTCGAAGTTAATCAAGTTAAGCCCCTAATAGTAAAAATAGCTGGTGGTGGAATCCAATTGTGCAAGAAAAGATAAAAAATAAGAAGATTTGTTATAAAAATTGGTTTAGATGTAAAAATTCTGATAATTGGGAAAGATATAAAGAGGCATGTAAGGATTCTAAGAAAGCAATATGTGATGCAAAGATCTTAACTTTTAATGATTTATATAATAGATTAGATACTAAGGAGGGAGAAAGATATATGTATAAGCTAGCCAAACAAAGAGATAGGAGTAGTAAGGATTTAATTCAAGTGAAGTGTATTAAGGATGAAGATCAAAAAGTACTTTTCTTAGAAGATGATATTCAACAAAGGTGGATGAGATATTTTGATAAACTTTTTAATGAAGATTGTAGGAATACAATTGACTTTAGTGACCTTAGCATCCTAAATGAAAATAAAGATTTCTGTTTTTATCGGCGTATTAGTAAAACCGAAGTTAGAGAGGCTTTAAAGAAAATGAAGTGTGGAAAAGCTGTTTGACCTGATGATATCCCAATAGAGATGTGGAAATGCTTAGGAGATGAAGGAATTTCTTGGCTAACTAAACTTTTTAATAATATTTTGAAGACTAAAAAGATGCCAGATGCGTGGAGAATGAGTGTATTGATTCCTATTTATAAGAATAAAGGTGATGCACAAGATTGTGCGAATTATAGAGGAATTAAGTTAATGTGTCACACTTTAAAACTATGGGAGCGAGTTATGGAGCGTAGGCTGCGGCGTGATACTAATGTTTCTCAAAATCAATTTGGATTCATGCCTGGTAGGTCTACTATGGAAGCCATACATTTATTGAGAGGTTTGATGGAGAAATATAGGGAGAATAAGGAGGATCTACATATGATATTTATTGATTTAGAGAAAGCATATGATAAAGTTCCAAGAGAAGTGATATGGAGAGTTCTTGAAAAGAAAGGAGTTAATAATGCTTATATTCAAATCATTAAAGATATGTATGAAGGAGCTACTACTTGTGTTCAAACACAAGGTGGTTTGACCAAGTATTTCCCTATTTCGGTTGGATTACATCAAGGATCAGCTTTAAGCCCATATCTTTTCGCGTTAGTCATGGATGTTCTCACTAGACATTTACAAGAGGATGTACCTTGGTGTATGCTTTTTGCTGATGATATTCTTCTTGTTGACAAGACTAAAGAGGGAGTTGAAGGTAAACTTGAAGTCTGGAGATCAACCTTAGAGTCTAAAGGTTTTCGCTTGAGTAGATCTAAAACTGAATATATGGAGTGTAATTTTAGCAGTAATAGACCTAGTGAGGGGATTGTGACTTTGGGCGATCAAGTCATTAATAAGAGTACACGTTTTAGATATCTTGGATCTATTGTTCAGAGTGATGGTGAAATAGATGGGGATGTTATCAGTAGAATTCAAGTTGGATGGTTGAAGTGGAGGAATGCATCGGACTTGTTGTGTGATAGAAAAGTCCCCCTTAAACTTAAGGGAAAATTCTATAAGATGGTGGTGAGACCTGCAATGCTTTATGGTGTAGAATGTTGGCCATTAAAAGAGAAGCACAATACTAAGTTATGTGTTGCGGAGATGAGGATGCTTAGGTGGATGAGTGGATTTACTCTTAGAGACAGGATACGAAATGAGCATATACGTGAAAAGGTTGGAGTAGCTCCAGTGGAGGATAAGATTAGAGAGAGTCGCCTTAGATGGTTTGGTCACATAAAACGGCGGCCTTCCGATGACCCAGTTAGGAAAGTAGAGGTATTAGATTTGACTTATGTTAAGAAAGGTAGAGGTAGACCTAAAAAGACTTGGTTAGAAAATATTAGAAATGATCTTTCTCTATTAGATTTAAACGAGAATTTGACTTTGAACCGGACACAATGGAGAAAAAGGATTCATGTTGCCGACCCCACGTAGTGGGACAAAGGCTTGTTATTGTTGTTGTTGTTGTTGTTGAAGTTAATCAAGTATAAGGAAACATATCTTAGTAAAAAAGATGAGGATATTGACTTCTCATTTTAGCTTCCTTCTCCCAGGTGACATCTCTTTCTGATCCATGTTTCCATAAAACCTTCACAAAAGGTTTTGCCTTATGTCTCAATTGTTTTACATCATAATCCAGTATTTGTTCAGGTTCCTTAACATATTTTAAATCAGGTTGCAAGTCAATGGTTTTGGATTGAATTCTCTTGGATTCATCTGAGACATACTTCCAGAGTACTGATATATGAAATACATTATGAATTCCTTGTATATGCATTGATAGATCCAATATGTAAGTCATATTTCCAATTCTCTCTGTGATTTCAAAAGGGCCTATAAATCTTGAACTCAATTTTCCTGTCTTCCCAAACCTTTGCACATCTTTCATTGGGCTGACTTTTAAGAAAATAAATTCTCTCACTTCAAACTCAACTGGTCTATGTTTTACATCATAATACTTCTGTTGCCTGTCTTGAACTGTCTTTAGTCTGTCTCTGATCAATCTGATTTTAATTGTAGCCTTATCTACCAGTTCAGTTCCAATTATCTTTCTTTCACCTGTTTCTATCCAACACAAGGGTGTTCGACACTTTCTCCCATAAAGAGCTTCGTATGGTGCCATTCTAATACTAGATTGAAAACTGTTATTATATGCAAATTCAATCAACGGTACGTGAGTCTCTTAATTTCCTCCAAAATCTAATACACACAACCACAGTAAATCCTCGAAAGTTTGAATTGTCCTCTCTGATTGCCCATCTGTCTAAGGATGAAATGCTGTGCTGAAAGTTAATCTGGTGCCCATAGCTTCCTGAATTTTCTTCCATAATTTAGAAGTGAATCGGGCATCTCTATCAGAAACTATCGATTTTAGAATTCCATGCAATCTCACAATTTCATCCACATATGTTTTTGCCAACTTTTTCACTGATCTGTTTGCTTGATTGGTAAGAAATGAGCTAACTTTGTTAATCTGTTTACAACAACTCATATTGCATCACGACTCTGCCTTGACCTGGGTAATCCAATTACAAAATTCATTGCAATGTCTTCCCATTTCCACTCAAATATAGGTAAAGGTTGTAGTTGGTCACTTGGTTTTTGATGTTCTGCTTTAATCATCTAACAGGGAATACATTTTTCTATAAATTCTGCAACATTCCTCTTTAGTCTTGGCCACCAAAACAATCCTCTCAGTTCCTGATACATCTTTGTACTACTTGGGTGAATTTTATAATTTGAGAGGTGAGCTTCTTTTAATATTTCTTCTCTTAAATTTCCAACATTTGGAATATCGATCCTGCCTTTATACTTTAGTAATCCTTTTTCATTAATTACAAAGTCCTCTAACTGCCCTGTTTGCACTTTCCTTATGATCTCTAAAAATTTTTCATCTTGAGACAATGAATTGAGCACTCTATCCTTCAAAGTAGACTGAATTATCAGTTGATTTAATATCATATCTTTAGTCTCTTTGACCA
This sequence comes from Dendrobium chrysotoxum, assembly GCA_019925795.1. NCBI lineage: Eukaryota > Viridiplantae > Streptophyta > Magnoliopsida > Asparagales > Orchidaceae > Dendrobium > Dendrobium chrysotoxum. The sequence goes on from CM034313.1 coordinate 74,766,980, forward strand.
CTGAAATCTCTAATTTTTCCATGTCTCTGATTATCTGTTCCTGCTGGGTGATTAGCCAATTTGCATTTCCAAGAGCTTTCTGCTAAGTGCATCTACAATTACATTTGCCTTTCCAGGATGATACTGTATGTCAAAATCATAATCTTTAATGAGCTCTAACCACCTTCTCTGCCTCAAATTAAGTTCTTTCTGATTGAAAATATATTTGAGACTCTTATGATCAGTAAGCACTTCACAGCTGACCCCATATAGGTAATGTCTCCATATTTTGAGTGCAAACACTACAGCTGCCAATTCTAAATCATGAGTGGGGTAGTTCCTTTCATGAGTTTTCAGTTGCCTTGAAGCATAAGCCACCACTCTACCATGTTGCATCAGTACACATCCAAGTCCTCTCAATGAAGCATCACAGAAAATTTGGAACCCTTCTGAACTTGATGGAATTATCAAAATTGGGACAGTCATTAAACAATTTTTTAATTTATGGAAAGCTTTTTCACACTAATCACTCCATACAAATTTCACTACTTTCTGAGTTAATCTGGATAACGGCATTGCAATTTGAGAGAACTCCTTTACGAATCTCCTGTAATAACCAACAAGGCCCAGAAAACTCCTCACATCTGAAACTTTCGTTGGCCGTGGCCAATCTGAAATGGCTGAATTTTATTCTGATCAACTGAAATTCCTTCACCACTAATCACATGCCCAAGGAAATTTACACTGTTCAACCAAAATTCACACTTCGAAAATTTAGCATATAACTTGTTCTCCTTAAGTGTTTGCAATACTGCCCGCAGATGACTGGAATGGCTCTTTTTATCTCTTGAATAAATCAAGATATCATCAATTCTGGGCAATGGATATTTATTCTTAACAGTAAGCTTATTCAGTTCTATGTAATCTATGCACATTCTGAAGCTCCCATCTTTCTTCTTTACAAACAGTACTGGAGCTCCCCATGGTGAGGAACTTGGCCTGATAAACCCCTTATCTAGCAACTCCTGTAACTGACTTTTCAGTTCCTGTAACTGTTTGACTACTATCCTGTAAGGTGCCCTTGCTACTGGTTCTGAACCTGGTATTAATTCAATAGTGAAATCTATCTCTCTTTCTGGTGGTAATCCTGGCAAATCATCTATAAATACTTCTGGATATTCTTTGATTACTGGTATACCTTTCAACTCTTTAACTTATTTGTATCTTTTACTTGAGCAAGAAAACACTGACATCCTTTGGATAAAAATTTGCATGTTTTCATATAAGTGATTATCATTGAAGCAATTCCTCTCTCTCTATAGAATTTTAACTCTCTTTTTCCAGGCAAATTAAATTTTATAATTTACTTATTGCACTCAATAGTCATAAAAAACTTTGATAACCAATCCATTCCCAATATCATGTCAAACTCTTGCAATGGTAAAAATTTACTGTTGCTTCAAACTCTCTTTTATTTATTTTGAAAGTCACTTGACATACACCATTCACGTTCATAAGAAACCCATTAGGCATTAAAATTTCTAAAATTACACTTGTCTCATAAACATTCAACCCAACTGATTTAATAAATTCCTCTGAAATGAAGGAGTGTGAAGCTCCTGTATCAAAAAGAATTCGTACTGATTTTCCTTGCATCATGATCACACCTATACAATTTACAATAAAAAAAATAGAACATAAACATACATCATTCCTTTAACAATATTTTCATAATACACATTTATTCATTTTTCATTTCTATCACCTGTAATCACTTCAGGAGAATCCTTAGCATCCTTCTGAGTCAGTGCATATACTCTAGGCAGAGTATTTTGTCGGCCTTGACTTGGTCCTGGAGTAGAAGCAGTTGATTCTATTGTTTTTGGTCCTCCAACATTCTTCTGAGATCCAGTATTTATCCTTGACTCTCCTGTTGGTCTTTGCCCCAAAGTAGGACAGTTCTTGGCTATATGACCTAGTTGATGGCACCAGAAGCAAGTATTTGTACTTGATAAACATTCTCTTTTATGTTGTCTTCCACACTTGTTGCAACTGTTTACACTAGAGCTATCACCGCTACTGGACTTAGTTTTCTTCCAATTAAACTTCCCAGTTTGCGAAAGAGGTTTGCTATGTAAATCCCGAGAAGTTCCCATAACCTCACCACTTTTCCTCTTCTGAAAATCAGGTATCCTTTGAGTGTTTTGCAGGTCCATTTCTATCCTCCTAGTCCTTTCCATCAGCATTGTATAATCTTCATTCCCAAATGGAACAAGTGGCTGCCTAAAATCATCCTTCAATCCAGATAAAAATCGATTACACTGTTCTTCCGCAGTATGGATTAAATGAGGAGCATATCTGTATAATGTTGTAAATTCAGCTTCATACTGCATAATTGATTTATCATCCTTCAACCCTAGGAAACAAACTATTTAATGCGTACAATAAAAAAGGAAATATCTAAACAGTCCCTACATTGAAATTTCCCTCCTAACTCCCTCAAAAATTCTACCTAAACAGCTCCCTTGGACCTGGGCGATCGAATCGGCATGTACAGGAGGCGGATACGTCCCGACTCTGTTTCCCGTAAGACGTTCACGTATGGACCAGTCTAACAAGGCTCCAGGTGAGATATTTCCTTCTCCCCTCCTAAGATTTACCCCTCTCCATCTTCCCTCGGCATGTCATCTTCCTGATCTCTCTTTGCTTCTGACAGGGCTATTTTAGTATGAAGCTCCAACATCCGCTTCTTCATCTCCGCCATATTCCTAAAATTTCCTTCCAATGCTAAATTACATTCATTCACATCTGCTCGTAGTTGTCTTACTTTCCCCTCCAACTTTTCTTCCAACGCCTGAACTCTTTTTTCGGCCATCGGTACCCAGATCATTGTTTTTCACAGTGAAAAACATCAACTTTGATGCGAATCTGGCCTCCAAACAAAAAAAAAAAATCAACGGACGGAATGGAAAATCTCAACATAAATCAACAAAAACTGAGATTTCGGTACAAGAAAGTGCTTTGATACCAATTTGATATGCCTTGGTATCAAAAACAACCAATGAACCAGGATAAATTCAACAAACAACAGATTTTTATTGATAAGAAACGAAATATGAATAAGCTAGATAGAATTGTCCTTTTTCGAGACGAGGACCGTCTCCCCCAAAGCCTAGACGCCACTAAGATCTCTCACAGAAACAGTAGACAACAAACACTCACAAAATTTTTTATACAAAATATAACATAAATCCTACTACTTTCAGCAAACAATAAACAACAAATTCCAAAGCAACCTCGCCCCCCCCCCCCCCCCGCCCCCCCCCCCCAAAAAAAAAATCCTATGAAAACAACCTCAAAATTTGCCCTCTCCAATTAGGAAATATCTTCTAATTAATCCCCTCCAAATCAGCCCTTAATTCTGCCCTTAATTAGGAAACATCTACTAATTAATTTTCTCCAAATCAGCCCTCTTCAATTAGGAAATATTTCTTAATTATTCCATCTTAGTCAGCCCCCAAATATGCTATCTTCAATTAGGAAGCATCTCCTAATTAATCTCCTTTGATTAAGAACCTTCCTAAACAATTCCCTCTTGATTAGGAAACTTCCTTATTCCCTCCCAATTTAATAGGCCGGTCCATCAGATTTATGATGATAAATCATATGTTTGGTTCAAGATTCTTGATCCAAAGACCATTTCTTTGCGAAACATAAGACAAGATGGTGGCAATGATTAGGAATACCTTTCGTTTTTTGGTGGTTGAAGATGATAAAAAAATTGTTACGGATTTTGATTTTGAGACAAGCTGAAATTCTTCTGTCACATTTGGATTTAAGGGCAGTATATTTACCCATAGGGTGTTTGTTTAGCAAAATTAGTTTCCCAAATCTAAATCGCTTATGTATTTCTTCGGGAGAGCGTGAAGCATGAGTTGATTGTTACCTAAAGTTTTATTTTATTTTAAACACAACCACATTATGGAATCGTGGCTTGATGGAACAATCAAGAAGTTGATTGATGCATTGGGGTTCGGGGACAAGTGGGGATTCTTGTGGAATCTGGGCAAGTGGAATTGAAGTAATTGTGCAAACTTGTTTGCATACAAACAACCTACCAACATGCTCGCTCTAATATTCAATTACTCGTGCGTGTTGTTCCAACAAGATTAGGAAATTCTGCCATATTTGCAATCTGTTGACCCGCATACTGTAGACAGCAAACAAACAAAAAAAAAATCCTACATACCTGCCTAGCGCCGGAATTCGCACGAAGAAGCCGCTTCTCACGCGATTTGTCTCCCACGTCGTCGCTGTCCAGATCCCGTGGATCTCGCAACTTGCACGTCGACGTCGCCTCGCCCCCACGATCTCCCTTGGCGTTAAAATGAGACCGAAGCCTCTGCTCTTCGGTTTACTGGACTCACGACAAAAATCTCCCCCTCGCAGCTTCTTCGGCTCCCAGTCCCTGTTCGACTTCGCCTCTCCCGACGACGCTCCCTTCTTGTCGATCGGAAGTTACGACATTGCGATCGGGAGCAACAACAGAGCTCGCCTGCTGTGAAGGTTGCACAAGTCGCTTCTCCGACTCCCTCCCTGTTCGACTTCGCTCTTCCGACGATCCCCTTTCTGCCGAACCGGAAGCTATGACATTTCGATCGGAAGCAATACAGGAGCTTGCTCTCTGCGAAGGCAACCTTCCCCTTTCCGTGCACCTCTCCGGTTCCCTCCCTGTTCGACTTCGCTCTTCCGACGATCCCCTTTCTGCCGAACCGGAAGCTACGACATTTCGATCGGAAGCAATACGGGAGCTTGCTCTCTGCGAAGGCAACCTTCCCCTTTCCGTGCACCTCTCCGGTTCCCTCCCTGTTCGACTTCGCTCCTCCGACGATTCCCTTCCTGCGGATCGGAAGCAGCGGCTGGAGTTCGCTAGCTAAGAAGGTAACTTTCCCTCTGTCACGCACCTTTCCGGCCAAATCCCGTGAAAATGCCGAATTCAGAGAGGGGGATTAATAGATTCAGTTCAAATCCTGCTCAAATGCTATACTAATCCTACTCAAAATCAAGTTTAAATCCTACATAATTATCATTATTTCTATTAATTATGAATTAATTTTAATTTATTATAATTATTTAATATTAAATATAATTAATTATTAATAATGTTAACTAATCATGTTTAATTAATCTTAATTAGTTTGTATTAATAATTAAGTAATTACTTTTAATTTTCTAATTAATTATAATTAATTTCTATTAATTATAATTAATTATTTAATTAAAAATAATTAATTTTTATTAATAACAATTAATTATTTTTAATTAATTATGATTATTTCGTTAATAATAATTGATTATTTTAATTATTATTAATTATAATGAATTCTTGTTAATTATAATTAGTTATAATAAATGATAAAGAAATGTACTCCCCTCTTGCCCCGCGAGCCGACACCGTCGCCGACGACGCACGCAAGGTAAGTCTCAAATCCTGTCCTCGACGCACTTGATGCGCTGGCGGACCTCCTATACGCGCTCTTGTAGCACGGTGGGGGGGAATCCGGTGCAACAAGTACGACGAGGCAGGTAAGCCCTATACACGCTCTTGTAGCGTGGTGGGGATAGTCCTCGACCCCGACCTCGACATCAGCACTGTCAGCCCCGCACAGGTATAATTTCTGAACCCAGAATCCCATTTTCGGTGTTTGCGGCGGACCGGAGAACCACCTATACGCGCTCTTGTAGCACGGTAGGAGGAAACCCGGTGCGGTGCTTACGACGAGGAGGGGAATCACCCAAAATCCCATTTTCGGTGCTTGCGGCGGACCGGAGAACCACCTATACGCGCTCTTGTAGCACGGTAGGAGGGAGCCCGGTGCGACGCATACGACGAGGTGGGTAAGCCCTATACACGCTCTTGTAGCGTGGTGGGGAAAGTCACTGGTGCTCTTGTACGATTACTGTTGGGTGACCCCATACACGCTCTTGTAGCGTGGTGGGATGAAAGATGATGGCCACGGTGTCTAAAGACACCTACCATACACGCTCTTGTAGCGTGGTGGGAAGGCCCAGCTCCCTACATTTCCCCCCAAACGGGGGATATGCCGGGATGCTGCCGAAATTTTCACTAAAGTACGCAAAATCTGGACAATAAAGGACATCTAACTTGAACAACAATTAAGAGGGTCAATACTCGAACAAGAAGTGCATAGAGCTCAGACAATCAGGGAACTGAATTCGAGCCGAACAAGCAAGGGACTTAAACTGAACTGCAGAGAACCGAGTCCTAAATGCTAAAATGTACGACAATAATCGAAATGCAAAAGATAAGTGGTAAATTTGATTATTTAAACAAACATCAAGTTAACAGCAGGGGACTCGTAGTGGACTTCCAAGTGCGATTGACTTAAACATCAGTCAACTGCAAAAGTGCAAGTATTACCCACCTGCAGCAATCAAAGATCTATCATGCAAATAACTATACCTGTTGATTGAGAAAGGCAACGCTGGCAATCGATAGTGGAGGGCCCGTAGCTGTAGACAAGTACGATTAAGACCACCTGAAATTGATGAAAGGTGGATATGGTACAATTATTCTCCTACAAACACCTCAGGGAAATCGTATTGGATATGGCCGGCCCCTGCTGATAAGTACAACTCATTTGTGGATAACAACAGCGGGTACGTTGTGATCATGGAGAACCCCTGTGGGCACAAATGTATACAAGGGCATGTGATGAGTAGGAATACCAGCTGACCTCTCAAGCAGAGTCGACCAGCATGAGGGACATCTCCTGTAAAAAAATGGAAGAGATGTTTGAACAAATTCGAACTAAACTTCCTGGTGTTCCAAAGTTTCTTCTTAGATGGAAGAGATGTTTGAACAAATTCGAACTAAACTTCCTGGTGTTCCAAAGTTGCTTCAAGAAATGATGCCAGAATGAAGGAGCAGCTTATTGATTCCTATGTGAGTCATAGACCCGATTCCCGGTGAATAGGAAAAGGGAGTCTATAACAGAACAAGGAGGTACATTGTGGCAATCAGGTGACGACACTACGATTTACCTGTAAGCAAGAACAGGGAATCGGTAGTAAGAGGTCACGGGTTACTAAAGCCAGACGCCACACCGCCGAACTTGTAACCTTCGTACAAGCAAGCAAAAGGCGCCAACAGAACCCAAAATACAATCATGTGCATCTAGCGCTAGTAACCACCAGCTGGACACCCCTCCTGCCACAAATGCAGAGGGTTTCACTCTAGTGTCACCTGACACTGCTATTCTATTTCCAAATCCTCCTGCCACAAATGCAGAGGGTTTCACTCTAGTGTCACCTGACACTGCTATTCTATTTCCAAATCCTCCTGCCACAAATGCAGAGGGTTTCACTCTAGTGTCACCTGACACTGCTATTCTATTTCCAAATCCTCCTGCCACAAATGCAGAGGGTTTCACTCTAGTGTCACCTGACACTGCTATTCTATTTCCAAATCCTCCTGTTACAAATGCAGAGGGTTTCACTCTAGTGTCATCTGACACTGCTATTCTATTTTTAAATCCTCTTGCTGTATAAGCAGAGGGTTTCACTCTAGTATGCCATTTGACATTGCTATCGTATTCCAAATCATCCTGTTGTATAAGCAAAGGGTTTTACTCTAGTATATCATTTGACACTATAATCGTATTATATGAAGTATATCTAATGACAAACACCCGCATGGGCCCCGGCGAGCGTGTTATTGGTACACACGTGACGCCTAGGGATGCTGCGCGGGTCAACGAGTGAATTCAGGTTCGAGCCCGATCCTTCTATTCAGGTAAATAGGAGTTGACACGGCTCGAACTATTAAATAAATATGCGGTCGCAAGATCGACCGGGATATTTATTTTATACGTTCATATTAGGCCTTCAAGGCCTATAATCAAGAGAATTCACTAACAAAGGCATAAAGCCCATGAAACCCGATCCTCTATCAACAGCTTGATAGAGTCGACAAGGTTTAACCTATAAATACAAACAACCCCTTTCACCCCGATGATGGCCGCGTTGACAGCAAATCTCAACCGGAGGGGTCCATTCCAAATATTATCAAATATCACCCAAAACTCCACAAAAAAAAAATTCCCAAAATCATTTAAATCTTAATATTTGAAATTGAAATTAAACCATCAAACACTTAAAAGCAAAATCCATCCATCCTCCGCAACAGTTTGCCGAGGTGGACAAGTTAAAATTTACTTCAGCTCATAAAAAGCTAATGCCTGGTCGAAAATATTACTAGGATCCATTCTCAACAATCTCTTGCCAGCAAGGACGTGGTACGAGTCCTCTAACCGGCAGTTTCGCCGCCAAATGGCACTGCAGGATAAACGGTTATGATTCGGGGCCCTCTGAACCAGGTGGTCGCCGCCAAATGGCACCATTATATTATGGTTATGGCCAGAGCCCGTATGCTCCCCAATGGCATCAAATCCTTGAGATATGAATCAATAGGATATGATCAATAGGGCACAAAGCCCTCTGTTAGCTAAGGTGGATTCAAATTTGTCCCCTTAGACAAATATTCCCCCCCAGGTCTACAAGGTACCCTTGGACGAAGCAACCCATGGCTGCCGACAAGGATCCTTCTGTCAGGTTGGGTCGACTACCTCCTCTGACTAAGTAGACCAGGGATCACGATGGCCCGGGACGACGGAACCATGGGATCTTGATCGGGTCTATCATCCATTCCCCCACCATCCGCTTTAAGTGCAAGATAGTGCAATTTTCAATTTTAAATATTAAATCTCCAAATCTCCCAACTTTTCAAATTCTCAAATCTTCAAACTTTCAAACCTTCAACCTATTGCTGCTACTATATGCCAGATCCACGTATCTATACGTATCTGATTAATGACTAGCCTTAATCGAAAGTTCTCTCTCGTTATCGGGAGGGGTAATTAACTATAGGGGCTTGCGCCTATAGGAAACCAGAACTCAGATCATAAAGTCCTCGCAAAATGAGGGCGAAATCTCTGGGTAGTGTCTTACCTACTATCTCATCTGCCTTCCAAAATTTACCCCGGAACTTAAATCGTTAAAACTCCCCCCCTCAAAGAGCAACAAACAGTCGGGCGGAGGCCGGGGCCGAATTTTCGGAGCCCACACAATCTTCGTGCAGGTACAAAAGACCTATGAATGCTTTTTTAATTGTAGTCGTCTAAAGATACGTGCATGTTGTATCGACATGGTGGGAAGGCTCCATCATGCACATTTTTTTGGTAGTCCCATGCACGTATTTTTAAGCATGGCGGGTTTGAAAACCCCAAGTCACAATGTTACTGACATCCAAACACTAACCATACCATGTCGCTTTTGGAAATTGCTTAGCTCACTCTCCCTCAATCCCTCTTTCACGATATCATCCACCAACCTTGTTTTGTCATTTGACAAGTTGAAGAAGTTTTGCGGTGATCCAATGACCATTTCTTGGCAACACATAGATGTTGTTCTGGTTATTAAGATGGAAGTTTTGGTGGCAATTGTTAGGAATTTATCTAGTTTTGTGGTGGTTGAAGTTTGATAGAAAAATGGCTTTGCATCAACGGTAAGAAGCATAAACTAGAGACTTTTCATAATCTGATTTTGAGACTAGTTAAAATTCTTCAATTATATTTGGAGTTATAGGTACTATATTTACCTTATTGATGTTTGATTTGCAAAGTTAGTCCCCCAAATCTAAATTTTAGATATCTATGGTTAAATCGAGGGTGAAGCATAGGTTGCATTACCAAAAGCTTCATTTTATTTTTAACACAACTACAAAATTGGATGGTGGCTTAATGGAAGGATCCAAGAAGTTGAGAAGTTGATTGATACATTGGGGTTTGTGGATGCAAGTGGGGATTCTTTTTGAATTTAGGCAATGGAAATTGAAATAATTATGCAAACTTGTAGGCATGCAAGCAACCCAACATCAAGCTTCCCTTGCTATTAACTTACCTATGCAATATTCTCGTGTAAATATGAAAGACCTATGCATATTTTTATAAGCGACGTGGTTTAAAGACCCGTGTGTGTTGTATCAACGTAGTGGGAAGACTTCATAATGCATATTTTTCTGTGTAGTGAGTTTGAAGACCCAAGGTCTCGATGTCATAGATGTCGATCATGCATGTTTTCTTAAGCGTGGTGGGAAGGCTCCACATACTTTGTAGACGCCCCCTTGTGCCAGACACCAAGATGCTCTTTGAATTTCTCTGGAATGCACTTGAAAAGGACCTTTAAAATACCTTGCTGAACTAAAACACAACAAGATGAAAATTTAAAGTGCAAATCAGGATTAAAATAAAAAACAAAAATGATACTAAGCACGGTGATTGATGTTTTGAACAAATGAAATTGAATTCATGCAAGGGAGTCGCTTGGATTAGATGGCTCGTCAGCGAGCAACAAAGAATGCCTCCTCACTACCTCTAGAACTTCCTAAATGCTTAGAAGTTTTAGAGCAATCTGTGGACTAAATGAAACTGAGTGAGAATGACTTGAGTGAACCTCCCAATTTATTACAGGAAAATGGTTCCCCACATGACTCACTTAAGTAAAATATAAATCATGTAGAGACAAAATTTTGATGCTTTGAAACCCGTAGAAAGATTTCAACTTTATCAAAATCGCAACGGGATCTTCAAATCTTTAAATGCTAGCAAACATAATACGAGTATGGGTTCAAAAATTGAAAAAATCTTGCATACAGTTTAGCAACAAAAAACTCACGCAAGCAATCGCATGTATCACAAGGCATTTTTCAATTTAAACTTGATGTCTCATAAATCATCTTGATATACTTGAAAGTGTATTTGTCCTTGAAACGGGGGCAACTGTTCTCATTAATATATCATGTGAATGAACATAATCATTTCAAATAATCTATACTTTTTCAAAAGTTAAAATTTAGATGTCACCATGTGCTGCAACAAACATACTAAACACTTAAACTTAAAGTCTGTTAGTATTACGCTGATTAAAAACGAGTTAAACTCTAACTTCATCTAATTCGAGTAGTGTGCAATTATTTTAAGAACTCATCATTTTTTATAAAATTCAAATCCATTGTTAAAATTCAAAGTCAAATTTGATATACTTGTATGCTCTTAAGAAGGTCAGCCGGGTCATAAGTCCTATTTTTGTATCCTTTGTATCTCCAAGACTCAAGTTGAGAAGACTTTTTGCCCTCTCCTCCCCTGACAAATATTCATGCAATTAATTCAAAACATTTTCGATTTTAAATTTCCACTCTCAGTACAATCATGTAAATTTTGCAATCAAATAGTCAATCATGGATCTTATAAAGAAAATTCTAATTTGCATTTGAATGAGGGCTTTAAAGCCCTTAGAAAAAGGAAAATTAATTTTCATAATGCCAACTCTCAAGGTAATCTCGCCAATGCGGCTGGTTGTATGTTCAACTCGTAGACAAACTGATTATCTGCACATGAGGGTAGAATGTACAAGTAACACCATCAATGTTTAAATGAATTTAAATATTACTTAAATCACAAACCTGATCTTTGGTAACAAAGCTACCGAGTGTACAAAGTTTGAAGCAAGGGAGCTCAATTAATTACTCCTAAATTCGCATAGCTAATAACTTTGGGCTTAAATTTTGATAAAAATATAAAAATTCTTTAAATTTCCCATGAATCTCACAAGGAATCAATGTTTTGTCTAGCATATCACCATGATCACTCAATGTTCTCGCAAAAGTAAGAGTGTGGCACGTGTCATTTAACTAAGTGGTTTTACCTCTAAATGGCACTACAAAATAACATTATGACCGGGCCTTGGATTGGATGATTTTGTCACAAAATAACACAATTATATTATGATCACCGCCATAGCTTCAATGTTCTCTTATGGTTCCAAACCCCTTAAGTTGTCAATTATGGGGTGCACTTACATAGGGTATGAAGTCTTCTGTTAATTAGAGTAGACATAAAATTATCTCCTTTGATTTATAAGGTTCTCTTGGATTTAGCAATCCTTGGTTGCCAATAAGGATTATTCGGTTCGTTTGGGTGATTACCTTAGTTGAATAAATAGATTAAGGCCCATGACAACTCAAGGCGATGAAATTATAGGATCTTGATTGAGTTAATTATCATTCTACCCACCATCTGCATTAAACTAGCGACAATAAATTTTCTTCAATTATGCAATCAAAATTCTTGTTATTATATGCTAAACATTTAAAGTATATTGACTACCTTTAGTTAAAAGTTCTTTCTCATCTTTGGGAAGGATAATTAATGATAGGAGTTTGTGCTTATAGCAAATTTGAAATTAAATCATAAAGTTCTCATAATATGAGGGCTAATGTTTTTATTTGAAATCTAGTTGCCTTAAAATTTTTTGGCTCGGACCATCACCTCTCTCAAAGAGTCGGGCATGAATTTTTTGGGTTCACACTTATAAGTTATGGTATGTCATGCCCCACAACGATCCTTCTAGGTCAACACAAGGTGAATAGATAATTGTACTACTATATGATTATGTGCTATAATTTCTAGAACATGAAAATTTTAAAAGTTACAAACTTCAATAGAGTATTTTACACAATTCACTAAAATGGAAGTATTACTAATTTTTTTAAATTTAACTATGGAGCTACTAAAATAATTCTGGATTCTTTGTATATCATCAAAAGATTTAATAATAGGTATATCTGGCTAAACTTTATTTTTTGACAACTGTACATACAATAGATAGTGTAGTAGATTAAACTTTCAAAATATGACTCTTATCCAAGTTCTACCTTAATTCTTTTCCTTTACTTGAAATGATATTCACAATTGTATGAGCTAAAACTCAACAAGATAAATAATTTCAAGACAAAATGTAATTATGGTAAAATTTTATATTTACTCAATTTGTTACCTGATATTCTTAAATATGAAATGCCTGAATTAAAATATGGTTTACTCGTAAGTAAACCATCTAATTTGAAGCAAAACTTTAAGCAATACTTTAGAGGTTCAAGCATTAACAATATTTTATAAAAAATGTGTACATGTGTCATAATGTTCTTATCCATCTCTAAATTTCTTTTATTGGTTAATATATATACATTTTCTCTTTCAGCTTTAGAATGTATCATGTATGTGAAAGTATTTTATTGATAATTGTAAGCTCAAAAACTACGTGTCGAGGACCCTTTGTTCCACTTTCTGTACAGGCATCTTATGCATTTTAACTGAAGGATCATTTTACCTTTTTATGAGCTCAACTTTGTCGTACTACACATATAGGTTGTCACATTGCCACCCTATCAGCATACATTATTTTATTGAAGCTCATTTCATTAGATTTCATTTTTTGAACATGTAGATGTATACATCACATTCTTATCTTATAACCTTTTGTACGTACACTTAAAATTTAATATTTGCTACTTGATTTTTGTACCTTCATATAAAAGGCATTCAATGAAATTCATTTTATACTCCATTATTCCACAAAAATTTACTTTCTGAAATTAAAATTGCAATAAAATTGCTTTATGAAATTAAAATTGCTATCTTTATTAAGGACGTCGACAATCAATCCCCTGATAAACTATCAATTCCATATATAAATATTAAGCTGTTCAACTTCCATTCATGGCTTTAGAATTTCTTTGTTCTGAAAAACTGGATCGGTTATTTTAAGTGCATAGTTATTGTTTTCTTTTATTCCGCATTTTATGAAAACAGCATTTCCTGTTTTCAGCAACTCATTTTTCTATTCATGTAATCAGAGAATAATTACAATTGTACTTCTCATCTCTTCAGAAATTAACATAATGTAAAATAGAATATTCAATTAATGTAACACTCAAAAAAAAAAGGATGGAGATTTATTTCCCGAAATATTTGGATAAGGCTAGTAATGATGATGATAATGGTAAGATAATTTTAATTGAAAATAATTCTGTTAATCAATTGCATCTTGTATGGTTTATATTGAAGTTTGTAGTGTTAATATGATTTGTTGATGCTGGTAATCATTTCGGTGGATGAATGATCCCATTGTTTAAATGCAGGTTGATAAGCACGAGACTTACACGGACAGCCGTTGCTTTTTTGTTGTTTCAACGGATGGGTCGAGATCTGACTTCTCTTACATCAAGTGCTTGATGAATCTTGTTAAACAGAAATTCCCTGAACATGGTATGTCGTTTAACAGTAAATATTTTAGGAAGCGGTCCTCGGCCCCTGCAGATTCTACACAGCAATAGCCTGCTGTAAATGTCTAGATCTAAGCTGTACATTAGATAACTTTAGGAGTAAGTTTTTGTATATCCTTTTAAATATTTTATCTTGAAATTATCCTATCAATTATCTCTGTACTTGCTGTGTTTTGAGTTTATGTTGTAAAGCATGAGATATCTGTACTCATGACGCGCCTTTTCTCTCCGCGGGAGGAAATATTCTTTGGTAAGCAGCTTATGCTTCAATTTTTTTGTTATGAGGTCTATCGAAAATAGCTATGATTGCAGTGTACCTTGATCAACATGCATTAGAAGGGCGACCAAATGCTGTAAATTGCTTATAAGAGGGTAAGGTGGTGGCAATGCTAAATTAGCGTATAGTATGGCGTAGCTTTTATTTTATTGCAATAGATAGGGTAATGGCATACAGAATTTGATCTTATTATGACACAATGGAGAAAAAAGGATTCATGTAACCGACCTAATATAGTGGGATAAAGATTTGATGATGATGTTGTTGTTGTTGTAGCAGATAGTGTCATAGCATAGAGTTAATGTTAACTAAGAATAAGCTCTATTTAACGCATGGACGGTGTTTTTAATATTTGAAGGGAGACAGGTATAGTACAATTTCTGCCACTCATGTGTTCCAAGTTTGCAGGTAGTGTTTTATTGATGCTTCCTAGCATGTGCGAGGGTTTGTTTCAATTGGTTGGATTTGAGTTTCGGATAAAATGAGTCTTAATGATGTTTATCTGTCATCTTGTTAATTTATATTATTTTATTAATATTATGAATTGAAGTAATACAGTTTTTTTTTCCTTCTTGGTTTACATTATTTTAGTAAAAAACTAATATAAAGGATGCCTTCTAGCTTCCAATTGAAATTCATTTTAATGAGTTAATAATGGGATTTGCTTTCATTCATCTTTTACATTGACGAGTTTTTTACCTTTGCTGAAGGTAATGCCGGTGTTTCTTTTTGATATAGTTTAAAGATAAGGGTATTGAGCTTGGTGTTAAATATTAATTGGTAAGAGTTTTGTGGCCACAATACGTAATGGAATTCTGTTCCGAAAGCTCTGAATGAAATAAAATAAGTTGATCCTGTGGGCAAAAGTAGCATTTTAGAGAATGTATGTATGAGATAAATTTAGTTATTATTAAAAGTTTGAACTTCAAAACAGATTTCATTCTTTCTTTAAACTAATCTTACATGGTTAGTCAGGTTAGGGTTGATGGTAAGCTGGGGAGGTTGAGCATTTATTGCACATAATGGTGAAAAAGTTGCAGCAATGAACTCTTATATCTAGGAATTCTTTATAAGATTTTTAATCTTCTTAAAGAACTGAATTTTAATGGGTGTTGTGCAATGATTGCCTTGGATATGAATGATGCTTTTAAGGTTTTTAATACTAGCATTAAAAGGGCAAAAGAATTGAGTAGTAGTTGTGTCATTGCGTAGACACTCCGCCTGAAACCTGTCTTGGTAATTCTGAAGACCCGAGGTACTAGCGACATATTCTCCGGCGCTGCATGTTGCTCGGGCTTATGTGCAGGTATTGCAATCATGGCAGGACGATACTTGGCCCATGAATCATCACCTATGTGTGGCCGCCATCTAATAATAACATTTATGGCTAATTTTTATTAAAATAATAGTTATTTTTAATTTATTGTTAATAAGATTAGGCTCATCTACACTAATCCATTATTACTTCTATTCTCGTAAATTATGCTAATATGAATCTTGTTATAGCCATCCGACTACAACTCGCGTCTTCATTTTAATCGGATCAAATAATTCAAATTTCTTGAGCATGCATCGCACTGGAGCACTCCTTGCATTTATGCCTAAATTTTCTTCTTAAAACATTCTTCCTAAAGCAACGCTCAAACCGATGGTTCATCAACATAATTTATGTTTCATATTAAGGATTAATATCGGATCCCATAGGCCAAATTTTACATCCAGGTTTTAGTATATATAATGAGATTCATTCTCATAGAGAAAGAGAATCCTCTCTTTCCATGGATTACGTACCATCTGAGATCATATAGAATTAAAGCATAAATTTGGGTGAATCTGTCACCAAAAAGTTCTGAAACCAAATAAAATTTCTGAAACTCAGGTAGTAGTGATGGCTAAAACTTCTTGGGATGTAAATATTCTTAGTTTTATTTTTTCTTGTAGTATCATCACTAAATAAGCCAATTGCCAACAAGAGCGTAGAGCAATTCCGCACGTACTTTTACAATGGCGTTATCAATAGCTACTGACATTAATTAATTGGCTTCGTTGTCTTCTACTGCAGCTGCGAAGGTGGAAACGGGTGCGGGGTAGGCACTGAAGAGCCTATAAGAAGAGATGAGAGAAAGCAGAACGTAGCAGGCCACCGCCCCGAAGGTTATCCCCACTGACGCCTTCGCCTTCCCACAAAATCCGCCGAATACACCGCAAACCCTGCTCCATGTCACTTGCTCGTCCCCCTCGTAAGCCAGGTACACTATCTCCGCCGCCGCCGCACCTGCTGCCAGTATCGCGTATGTTACCACCTGTGCCAACTCCAATCAAAACAAATCAAACATATACGAAAAATTATTGGGCCTTAACACAAATTTATATCAAGAGGACGAAGAATCTTGCAAAAGAAATCCAGGCGTAATTTACTTAAATACTTTTAATCATTTTTTAGATTAATAAAATTCATGATAATATATAAACACTAATTCTAATATAAATTTAAAGATATTTAAATTTATTCAAACACCAATCATGCCAATTCTTATATAATTTTCCCACTTAAGGGCAAAGATATTCCGATCAAATTTTATTAAAATATATTTTAAAATATTTAAATTCATTTCGAGATCTGTAAATGTGCATTATAAATATTAATTAATTATGATATATTATATTATCTCAAAATAATTTTATAATTTTGAGATTCATCATAATAATTTTTTATCATCTAAATAAATTTAATTGTTTTAATACTCATCACAAGTAACATTTTATCATGATATTCTGCTAAAAAAGTTTCAAAAAAAAAGAAGACAAATTATCAAAAAGATTGAATACTTCTATTTTAATTAAAATTATTTCTTATCCTACGATTTTTTTTTTATCCAGTTCCAATCGATTGTTTGGTAATTCTAATGCGTATATACCCTGCACTCCATTCAGTCATGACACACAACAGTTAGTACACAATACATGTAAAATTATTCATAAATTCACTTTTAAAATCATTATTTTTAATGTATTATAACTATCCTAATTTTAATGTGAAAGAAAATTATCATGTGCATTCTATTTTTATTTTGATAGAGAGACCAATGGGTAGGTTCTCCAAACAGAAAAGCAGAATGTTGTTTAGGCCCAGTTTGCTGCAACTGCGCCAAAATGAATATATGCACGACTGGGCCTCAAAGAAATATTAATCGGTAAAAAGTTTAAGCTTGGATTTTTTTATTGACGCTTTTTCTACATCGATTTTAGTTTAACTATGGAGTTAAGAAATAGTGAGTGAACAAATTTGGGAGTTTTTGGAGCAGCGAGCCCAATTTTATGTGGTGCAATGTGCATGTAACCGACTCGTTGTGAGGGGAAATGTTTCTTCAGGACATGCTAAGGGAATTTTGTGTGAACATGGAGCTTTTTCTTTGATCTTGTCTTGAGATGAATAAAATTCAAAGAATTATATTGTACGTCGACTTTGTGGGCAAGAATTATAACACTAAACAAAAAATACGATTAGCCTATCTTTGCTATAATACTCCACAGTTTTGGGGGGGCGATTAGCCTATCTTTGCTATCATACTCCACAGTTTTTTCCATTCCAGTTTCCTCAGCATAGTCTTTGTATCACTGCTACAGTGATTTGTTATCATCAATGTGAACTCCTTTGGTCTTAGGGCTCTATCTTGCTTTTGCAGTGCCTGAAACTTTTGAACTAGGAATGAAAATTCCTTTTCCTTTACGTCCCTGTCCATTCCTTCCGGATCCGTCCATTCTGCTAATAATAATTTGTTTGTTTCTTCAGAGATTAAATCTGCACACAGAACTAACGTTAGTCTTGATAAATTATCTACGATAATGTTGTTTTTGTCATCAATATGTTCAAAGTTGATAGTGATCTCCGGGCCATTGATATAATCAATAAATGATAACCACCGCACCCGAGATGGTTTATTTTGGGTCATTTTATTGTAAAAATAGATTATCGCCTGGCAGTCTGTTCTAAGCGTTATCTCCTTTTCGTCTAGATAATGAATTTTTAGCGTGCTTAATGTCTCCTTACAAGCATGTATTTCTGTGTCTATTGTTGATTTTACTGTGGGAAATTTGCCACTAGCGTAGGCGCACACTTTTTCTGTGTTCTTGGAGTCTCCTTTTCTTTTCTTCCACTTACAGATGCCTCCCCATACCTCCATGCAGCCGTCGGTCTCCAATACGATGTATTCGTCTTCTGGGGGAATCTCTAAGTCAGGGAATTTTTGGACCATTTCTTTTATCTTTCGTATTAGCTTCCAATCATGCTCTTTATACACTTGTCACTGTGAGGAGAAGTCTTTTAATACAATGGTCCTAATAGAATTCCAAGGTTGGGAATGTAAGATCTGGCATAATTTAAAATACCCAACCATGACCTTAACCCTTATTTCTCTTTGAGCTTTTCATCCGGGAAGTCAGCTATTTTCTTTATTATATGCGGTTGAAGTTTTATCTTCCGGTTCCCGATTACTGCTCCAAGAAATTCTATTTGTGGCACAGCAATTTTCATTTTGGTTTCTGATAGAATTTGGCCCTCCTTCTCAACAATTCTGAGGAATTCTTCGAGATGCCTCCTGTGATCTTGTTCTGTATTATTAAAGATCAGAACATCATCTATGTACACAATGAGAAAATCATAGCAATTTTCAAAACATAGGTCCATCTTCCTTCCTTTGGAAGATGGCTGAAGCATTCTTCAACCCAAATGGTATCACAAGCCATTCGTATAAGCCAGAAGGGCTTATAAATGTTGTCCACTCCACTGAATCAGGGTGCATAGCTACTTGATGAAAGCCACTCTTTAAATCAAACTTTGGGTAAACGTGGCTATTCCAAATTTTCTTTAACAGGGTGTTGATCCCTGGTAAGGAATATTGTTCTTTGTATATATTGTCATTTAAGGATCGATAATTGAATACCATCCTTTCCTTCCCTTTTATCTCTTTACCGGTAGCTTGATCGATTGTCGTTCCAGAATTGACAATCATAGCCATTGTTCGGTGTCTGCTCTTACTTGGTCGAATGACCTTAAGAGCTAGTATGCCGTTTATATGCCTTTTAAATTGTTCTTGCATTAAAGGTGTTACATGTTTTAACGGCTTATCTTGTATAGTTAGGTTAGGATTTATAATGTCTATTTTATAACTGATTCCTGCTCTAGTGCTTCAGGGGATCTTCTCCAATGAACCCATTATCCTTAAGTCTTTGAAGAATTTCTTTGAATTTTTGTAAGAACGGGTTTTGATCAATGGTTCTGCTTGAGCAGACACATTCTGCTTGAAGCTCAGCATAGAATTTGTAATCCATCTCCAATTCTGGGATTTGTTTGGCTGCTATTTCCACATCGGCTGTTGTAATGACTGGTGTGATCTCCTTGTAGAAGGTTACGGTGTTTCCTTCTATTCACACCCCTCCGTTTAGACTTTGTAGGAAGTTGCAACCCAGTAACATTTGGATTTCATCTTTTGTATTCATGTCTAGGTAGTATATTAAAGGAATCCTGAACTTATTTTACCCTATCATCATTTTATCATCTTTTACCTTCATCCTTGATTGGGTAATAGAATTTACCCCGTTGAAGGTAGCCTGGTAGTTTAATTATTCCCTTGCCTTCTCAGGGCTGTCATTGATGTTAACGTAACAGGATGTTGCGCCGGTATCAGCTATTGCTTTTATTTTGAATTCAGGAATGTCAGGTAATTCAAAGGTGATTACTAGATTAAAGAGCTTGTTTTGTACCTTTCGTTTCTGCTTCTCAGCTTGTTCTTTGAGGGCTTCATTCATTATTCTGAGTTCAACTACTTCTTCATCTTCTTCATCTTCAGCAAGCCCCTTGCCTTTGTCATGGAGCAAGAGCTCCTGTCGCGTTTCTTCTAGCTGAGATTCTAAGAGCTTCTTTATTTGTTCTTTCAATCTTCGGTTCTCCTCTGCTAGGTGATCGGAATATCTTATTAGTTCTTGAATTAGGTTGTCACCTGATTTGTATGGTTGAAGGATCAGCTCCTTCGGCATAGTTATTAATAAGTAAAATGACGCACACATTGAGCATGCTGTTATTTTACATATAACACAGTGCACCCTCATTTTAATGTTCATGATTATTGCGCAGTACGTGCATTTGGAGAATGGCCCTGAAATAGGCTTGTTGTGCTCCCAATTGTGAGCACACTTCTTTTATTCTTCGGGTAATTCAACTGCGCATCTCCATCCCATGTCTTCATTCATCATCATGCCGAATTCATCTGGGGGTAAGTTTTCAAGAGCTGACCTCACCTGTGCTAACGTGTTTGCTCCTTCTCCTTCCGATATGTTGCATATTGCGTCCGAAGGTTCTTCATCCAGATCCACTGATAGCACGTCGTAGTCATCTGGCAACTCCAGATTGTTAAGAACTGCTGCTTGCGCCATGTTGCCTCTTTTGCTTTTACATTCACGAGCAAAATGTCCTTCATCTCCGCATATGTAGCAATGGTATTTATTTGACCGTGGCTTATTTTTATTTTTGATTACCCTTACATGGGTGTCATGCGGCTTATCTTTATAATTTTTGGATTTCCTCAATCCATATTTCTTTTGATTATTGTAGTACCCTGGGATGGATATCTTTCTACAGATTGATAGATCTTTGATGCCTCGCTGAATCGCAGCTTTCTCGCATAGGTCGGCCAGGTATTGATACGTAAAACGTATCCTTGGCAGTACACTGATTGTGTTACCTGGGTGCTTTTGTCTGAAGGCTCTTTCTACTTCTTCCCCGAGGATTGGCGGCATCTTTTTGAAGAATTTATCTGATAGTTCTGAGCTTATATACATCCTTCCTAATTTTGTGGCCAGCACTTTGTAATTATTCATGTAATCAAACATATTTTTAATTTGATCACATGAAAGTCTTTCAAGGTCTAGGTAGGCTCGATTTTGCTCCTCAGTTGATCCTTGATAAGGATCCTCTAGCGTTATGATTCTCCTTATTTGTGATATTACGTTTTGTGGATCATCCGCTATGTTGACAAGTGCTTCGAATTCATTTTTGAAGGCCATTCGCCATGGGATCCACACCTTCTTTTCTACTTCGCCCAGCAAATTTTCTATGAACAGTACTTTGGCCTTATTATCGGCGAATTGCTTATCATTCACCAGATTGAGAGTTATCGACTCCCATCTGGATATAACATCATCATACAAGAAAAAGTCGTCTGGTAGGATAAGCAGTACTCCTTGATTGCTGTGTGCAGATGGCAGAGTCCACATGTTCTGCTGGAAGGATTTCTTGAAGTTTATGGCTTTTGGTTTGTAATATTGAAAGGGGTATGATGATGCAGGATCGGTTGGCTGTGCTCCGGTAGTTGCTGGTGGGTACATAACATGGCCCACTGTAGGTTCGTTAGGTGGTAAGTATGAAGAGGAAACTGAAGCATAAAGATTTTCAGCTTTGGCTGCCATTTTTCGGAGCTTTGGGTAGTCAAGTTCGGCTAATTGATCATCAATTGTAAAGCAGGTTTGGATATAATGAGATTGGGTTGCCGGTGAAGTGGGAAGAGGTTCGGGTTTGTCAGTTTTAGGGTCAGCCCTGCGGGTCGGATAAGGTAATTCTCCACCACCTTCCGCGGAAATGGGAACTGTTTCATTGTTCAGGGAATTGAAGTACAGGAAGAGCGAAAAGTCATCGGACTCATCCTCAGGAGCAGAGAGATCAGAGGGATCCCAAATAGGGGGTTCAGAATCAGAATAGGCCATTAAGGCGTATTCGTCAGGTTTATCATCATCATTTTCGATTGTGGTTATGAGAGGGGGAGAATGTTGAGTATAGCTGGAAAAGGAGAGACGAATTGTGCCGTCTAGCCTTTGATGAGTATGGAGTGAATGTGGTACCTGAACTGCAGTAATGTTGGCAGGTTTTAGATGCCAAGATTTCCCTTGTAATTCAAGGATTGAGTGTCATCTTCCTGGAATTGCTGAGATTCCATGAGAAGCAAGGTAGCTTGTTGCGCCAAAGATGTTGTACCAGAATCCGGCTTGACTTGTGTTTGTTAATCTTGTAACTAAGGCTCTGGAAATTAACAAGTTTGATTCTCCTCCTTGCCATTCATCGTAACCATGGGTCATGATGACTAGTTCAATATGATTCATGAAATCATGAATCGAGAGCATTAGGTTGGGTGCAATATATACGAGCTGCGTACCAGAAGATAGGTCAATTTCTATAGTACCAATTATGGAAATGTCTGAGCGCCACCGGGTGTCCCTTAATACAACAAGTGTTGTTGTGCCGGCATCACGACGGTGCAGAGTCTGTATACGTACCATAATGAGGCCAAGGTGGATATGTTGCATTCCTTCACGGACGAGTCTACTATAAGACTATTGTCGAATAAATGGCAGGTTAACTTGCAAATTGTCAACCACCAAAATCCGCTCTTCAGAATAGTGCTGGTATACTCTGTGACGCTGGGCTGTCCACCCATCTTGATATAAAGTTTCTATAGGTACCAGGTTTGCACGCCTTTGTTGTGAGAGCTGAAGTTCAGCTTCTAGGTTTAATTGACTTTCTAAGGTAGGCTGATAGGCGGGGCACCTAGACAGCCTTCTTTGTAATTCATGGGCTATGCGGGATCTCATGCGGTAGCTGCGGATCTGGTCTTCTGTTGTTTGACTAGTAGAAGGTGGGTCTAGAGTTCTGGATGAAAGGGAAGGTAAAAAGGTTGTGGATGTGACTGATGAGGGAGTATTAGTGGATGAGGAAGCCATTATTTACCCTTACTCTATTCTTCTTTGAAGATTGTACGTGGATCTTTAAAGACGAACAATTATCCTTTTGGTCTAGTAACTTTACCAGACTTTGGTTCTCCTAGGGAGAGTTTTTGCAATTGGTTTTGAAGGGTAGATAAGGAGGTTTCAAATGACTCAGTGGTAGACTTTGGGACAGATTGAAATCTTTCTAGCTTTTCTTCTAGATCTCGAATTCTTTCTGTAATTACTAATAGGAGTTGTATAATAGTGTTGTTTTACTTTAAGAGGGCACTTAAAGCAGTTGCACTATTTGGACAATCTTCCGTTGGTCTTACAAAGCCTACTGAGGGTGGATCTAGTGAATCAGTCGCCTTTAGGG
This sequence comes from Dendrobium chrysotoxum, assembly GCA_019925795.1. Classification (NCBI taxonomy): domain Eukaryota; kingdom Viridiplantae; phylum Streptophyta; class Magnoliopsida; order Asparagales; family Orchidaceae; genus Dendrobium; species Dendrobium chrysotoxum. Next base: position 74,790,569 of record CM034313.1, read on the forward strand.
CGGTTTTATAATCAGAACTTGAAGATACCAAATGCCAGTTGAACATCAACTAATATTTGAATTATAATGATAAAAGTATTCTAGGTTTCACCTTTCTATAATGAGTATATAATTGAAAGCTTTTATGTTTCAACTAAAATTTGCAAGATTTACTGTAATAAGCTCTTCGTTTCTTACTAAGTTCCAGTGTTTATCCTGAAATATCCTTTTCACCTCAGGCCAGCGCCTACTATTCTCGGCGATCTCGAGTGGCCACATGGGTTACTAACTGATAAATCAGGACACCGCATCTTTGCTTGAAATATAGAGCTCTTACTAATCAGTTCGTGGCATTGTTCATTCTTCATGGCACAGGTTTCTGATTTCTCAGAATGAATTTCTCCACCTTAGGTGCCGTTAGGACACTTAGCCCCCTAGAAGAAAGTTTCCAGCCTATAAACTTGATTATTGTAAGTTCTTTTTGGATCTTAATGAAATATTGCAAGCATTATAACTCATACATACTCTAATGAACCCATAATATTTAGAGTTTAGCCCAACATGGCTCTGAAACCAAAGGTAATATCACAATACAACAGATCGTTGGCTTGAGGTGACGAGGGCACGCCTGCTCAGCCGCAGTCCCCATGCATCCACTTCCGCAGCTCAGTTTTGTGTCAGGTCGTGTCAACCCAACAACCCAGCGGGTCGGGTCCGAGTTGCATTTTCTGACTCGTTTGCAAAAACGGGTCGTGTCAAAAAGCATCGGGTCAATTCCGGGTTCGACCCGAACCCGACCCGTTAACCCGAATTGACACCCCTAGCTCTTGGTGCAGCTTTGAAGTCCGGCTCTTACAACTGCTTTCGACGATTTTTAAAACTGGACCGGATCGATCTGTTTAACCGGTTGAACTGCGAACCGTCCAACCAACTAGTCTAAGTATACCTCAAAACCACTCCAGCCTTAAACCACCAAAAAACCGGATGAACCGCCGGTTCAACCGTATAGCCAGCAAACCAGCCGAATTTGAAAAATCCACTTGGTTCGAAACTTGATGAATGGTCATCGTTGATTGCAAATCAACAAGTTGAAATATTACTTCTCGAGCCATATAATCTTAAGGTTGCTTCGTATTTCCTACCTTTCTTCCTCCTTAGGTCGAGAGACTCACGACAGACCTCTCGTTCACTCTCTCGTTCTCGTATAGGCAAAATAGCTGTATGCTCAATTCTGTATTTCTCCTTCAGTAGTCCGGTCACTGTCCTCCTCACAAGTTCCATATTTCATCGAAGTTTGTCGGTTTTTGCCTCCCATCGACTGTGGCACCGTAGAACTTCTAAGTTCAATCGCTCATCCTCATAGGTTCGTCAATTTGCTCAGCTCCTCTGAATGATTGTACAAGTTAGATTTATCACACATTTTAGTTTTTCAGGACTTTTACCATTAAGGCATTACCAATTCTATAATCATCTGAGGAACTCAGCAACCAACTCCAGCTCAGGTCAGTCATTTAGAATTGATTTTTTTACCTATTTGCTGAGACTATTGAATTCAACTCTACATATTTGCTGAGACTTTATCCATGTGATAGATGTCTGAATTTGTAACCTAAATCTGGTCTCAGATGGGTTCGCTTTTTTTTAGTAACTCGATACATTTATTGGGAAGCGACTAATTTAATGCCAAAAAATAAATTCAGGCCTTAAACATTAATGAAGTGATGAAAAAATTGCATTTCATTTATGTTTATCTTATCATTTACAAATAATGTTCTCTTCTGTTAACATATGGCAGCCAAAAGATTATTATTTGGCATTTTATTTATGAATAGCTATCCAGAAAACTTTAATTGCCAAAGATTTTCTCTTTTTAGAATCATATTTGTGCAACTTTATTTCAATGGAGAGATCCAAACCCTTTTGTTATCTTTCAACTATTGAAAAAATTATATGTTAACTTGTGAAGAATAGGTTAGTTACTCAATACTTCATGTCTTCAACAAAAAAAAAAGATAATCATTCATGTTTTATGTTTCATGATCATTTATTTTGTTTAATTTTAGCCACATTTTATATATGTTTGCATTAATATAGGTTAATTATACTATGTTTAAATAAAATTTAATATTTATTACATCATCCGATTTGACCCATATTCGATGCCGGTCGAACCATCGAACGATGAACCTCTACTTCTTCCGATTCTTTGTCCAGATCGATATTCATTGATATTGTTGACCCCTACACATCAAAACACGCGAAAAGATGCAAAAGTGGCGATTTAAGCAACGCGCACGTCAACTCGACACATCACTTGAAAAGTCAAACAACCTCTGATTGTCAAACGAACTGCACCATTGCAATCAGGACGTCGAATTCGCCTAAATGGGAATCCCTCACAGTTCAATCGGATAAGATCGGTCTAAAGGGAACACTGACACCCGAAATTAATGTGAGATGTCATTTAAACGATGTCCCATCTACAATACATGTTTCATATTGGGTCCCTTTTGCCCACCTGATAATGTAGATATCATAACATAAAATAGCTAATTTTTACTAAATAAATATTCAGTAACCCTCATATATTCATAATTCATAACTGATTCCAATGGTTAAAGATTGTTCACCATGTTATAATCATGCATCTAGCATAGGAAGAAGTGGATATGCATCTAACAGTTAACATCATATAAAAAACATAAAGTCATCATGAATATTTTACTTATAACATTCATGAATTTTGTCTATCAGTTGCATGTATAAAATTTCCATGCATGACATTTATCAATTGCTCTCATAATCAATGCCTTCTTAATTAAAAATATTAACATTATCGTACCTATTCATACCTTATATTTTTCTTGATTATATGAATCTGATCTTACCAGTCCATGACTAATTGAATATCATATGCGTACAATAAAATCATATACTTTACTTAGAACTTTTAATTCTTACCTCCTTGTCAAGGCGTCTCCTCCAATTCTCTACCTCTTACCCTTCTACGATTGTAAGTCACCTCAAAACTTTCTCTTTGCATATGACTAGAAAATTCCTTTCTATCACTGATAGCAATTGATATACTTGTTTTAGAAATCACTATTATATTTTTTTAGAAAGTTAAATCATAACTAAGAATATACTAGAAATCCTTATCTTCCTTCTTTCCTTCAATTTCTCTCTTTAATGAAATACTTCTTTCTCCAACCTAATCTGTTAATCTTTCTTCTCCAATTTACCCTCTTCCTTTTCTTTCACTATTTCCACCATTAGTTTGCACACTTGCATCACTGTAATTCATTATAAAATGCCAAAAATCAATTTCTAAAATTCTTGATTACAGTTTTTTTTCACTAATTAGATAATGCTTGAACACTACATAAAGAGTTCCGAACTTTCTTATTAGAATTGCCTTCTGCCACTACCAAGCCAACCTTCCGCCTTTTCCTACAGTATCGAAACACACTGTATTGAACTGATCTACAGTGCCTTAGGCACTATGCCGCTGCTGGAGGATTTCCACTATGCTGAATGCTCACAGAACTATTTTTTGCACTATGCCGCCTTCTACCTACAGATGGCTTGCGTGATATCCAAAACAGATATGGATGGAAGAGTGGGGCCCAAGCTATAACTGCTAGTTTTCCAAAGATGACATCCTTTCAAAATAATTGCTACTTTATTATTATCTAAATCTAATTTTAAATAATTACTTAACTAATTATACTATCATCTACTTAATTTAATTTGAAAAATTTTACATTCCTGATAGTTATTTTTGGGTCTTACAAATCTTCCCTCAATAGAATTTCATCCATGAAATTCAATTTTTTATACTTCTTCAAACAGGTGTGAAAACCTCTGTTTCAATTATACTTCATTTTCCCAAGTAGCATATTTTACTGACCTATGCTTTTATTTCACTTTTACAAAGGAAATCATTCTGCTCCTAAATTTATGAACCTCTTTTTCCAATATAAATTCATGTTCTTCAATATAAGTCAAATTATCCTTCTAAAGTTCAATGTCATTTTGAGAAATTCTTTGACCTTCATCTGTAACCCACTTTTGAGCATTGAGACATGCAAAATATTATGGATATCAGACATATCTACAGGTAATGCCAATTTGTAAGCAACTTGTCCCACTCTTTCAATTATTTCAAAAGGACCAATATATCTAAGACTGAGTTTTTCACTTTGACCAAATCTAGATACACCCTTCATTGGTCTCACTTTTACAAATACAAAATCTCTTACTTCAAAATCTACCACTTTATGCTTATGATCATAATATTTTTGTTGACAGTTTTGAGCTGCTTCTAATCTGCCTCTGATTAGTTAAACCTTTTCAGTAGCTTAATCTACCAACTGCGAACCTAACAATTATCTTTCACCCACTTCAACCCAACTGAATGGAGTTATGCACTTTCTGCCATTTAGAGCTTCATATGGAGCCATCTTGATACTGGATTGATAACTATTATTTTAAGTAAACTCTATCAATGGAACATGGTCTTCCCAGCTACCTCCAAAATCTAAAATACACAATCTTAATAAATCTTCCAGTGAAACAGTCTTTCTGATTGATCATCTATCTATGGATGAAATGTAGTACTGAACTTTAAATTTGTGCCCAAACTTTCATAAATATTCATCCATAGCTTGGATGTAAAACGTCCATCTCTATCTGATACAATAGCTTTAAAAATTCAATGCAATCGAATAATTTCCTTTAAAAATAACTTGGACATTTTCTCCACTGAATCAATTTGATGAATGAATAGGTAGAAATTGAGCTGATTTTGTTAGTCTGTCAATCACAACCCATATAATATCATGTCATTGCCTTGTCCTGGGAAATTCTGTAATAAAATCCATTGCTATTTCTTCCAACTTCCATTCTGGAATTGGTAATGATTGTAACATTCCACTAGATTTTTTATGCTCAGCTTTAACAACTTGACACTTTTCACATTTAACCACATAATCTGCCGCATCTCTTTTCATTCATAGCCACCAAAACATAGTCTTTAAATTTTTATATATCTTTGTGCTTCCAGGGTGGATTAAATAACCTGAATTATGTGCTTTATATAGAATTTCCTATATCAAATCTGATTCCCTTGATATCCACAAATATATATTGCTCTTGATTCTCCCATGTTCATCAACACTGATATCCTCTCTTTTTCCTGATTATGCTTGTTCCAAAAGCTTCTGATATTCAGTGCTAGTTCTACGAGCTTCAGTGATTCTTTCCTCAAAAGAAGGATGAACTGACATCTGATTAAGGCTAACCGAATCTTGATCTCCTTACACTCTGACTTCTAATTGTAAGGATTCTATTTCTCTAATCAACCCTTCTTCCATAGTCAACATACAATTCAACTGTGTTCTAGACTTTATGCTCAATGCATCGGCTACTACATTAGCTTTACCTGGACAGTACTAGATGTCGAGATCATAATCCTTTATTAACTCCAACCATCTTCTCTATTCAAATTTAATTTCTTCTAGGTAAAAATGTATTTTAGGCTTTAATGATCTATAAAAATCTCACATCTCACTCCATATAAATAGTGTCTCCAAAATTTTAAGGCAAAAATTACTACAACTAATTATAGATCATATGTTGGATAGTTCTTTTCATGAGGCTTAAGCTATCTGGAAGCATATACAGTCACATTTTTATTTTGCATCAACACACAACCTAATCCCTTCAGAGAAACATCACTGAACAATTGAAATCCCTCAGTTCCAGAAGGAATGGTCAACACTAGTGTAGTTGTTAAACATTATTTCATTTCTTGAAAACTCTGCTCACAATCATTAGTCCACTCAAATTTACTGTCCTTCCTGGTCAATTTGGATAAAGGCAAAGCAATTTGAGAAAAGCCTTTAACAAATCTTCTGTAATAACTTGTCAATCCCAAGAAACATTTGACCTCAGTCATATTTATTGGTCTTGGCCATTCCACTACTGCTTTAATCTTTTCTGGAACCACAGATATTCCTTCTCCACTTACGATGTATCCCAAGAATGAAAATTTCTTCAGCTAGAATTCACATTTAGAATATTTGGCAAATAATTTATGTTGCCTTAATAATTCCAGAATAATTCTCAAATGATCTTCATGCTCTTTATCATTCTTGAAATAGATCAAAATATCATCGATAAAAATTATTACAAATTGATCTAAATAAGACTTGAAAATTTTATTCATCATATCCATAAACACTACTGGGGCATTAGTTAACCCAAAAGACATAACCAAAAATTCATAATGTCCATACCTGGTGCCAAAAGCAGTCTTCTCAACATCACATTCTTTCACCCTAACTTGATGATAACCTGATCTCAAGTCAATTCTAAAAAATATAGAAGCATCTGCTAACTGATCAAATAGATTGTCATTTCTGGAGAGAGGGTGCTTGTTTTTAATTATCACTTTATTTAATTCTATATAATCTATACAGAGTCTCATAGAACCATCTTCTTTTTAATAAATAACACTGGTGCACTCTAAGGAGATGAACTGGGTCTGATAAAATCTTTTTCAATCAGTTCAGCCAACTAACTTTTAAACTCTTGTAATTTTTTGGTTGCCATTCTATAAGGTGATTTCACAATGGGATTTGTTCAAGGTTGAAGATTTATTAAAAATTCCATCACTTTTTGGAGGTAAATCCTTCCATTCCTCTGAGAATACATCTACAAATTCATTCACTATAGGAATGAAATTTATATCATCACCTTTCTTTATAGTTGCTTCTAATTTTGCTAAGAGAACTAATTCACTCGATTTCAGACTTTTATGCACATGACTAGAAGCAATCAATGAAGAAATTATCCCTCTTTTACAGTGAAAGTAAAATACTTCTTCCCCAGGCAAATCAAACATGACCTTTTTCTTCCGGCATTCGATGGTGGCAAAATATTTGACCAACCAATCCATTCTCAAAATTACATCAAATTCTATTAATGGAAGCATTATTAGTTCTGCTTGAAATTTTCTACAAGCTATCATAAAATTAATTGAACATGATGTACTGGCATTTAAATAATTACTCGTAGGTAATCTAACATTTAATCCATGAGTAAAAACAACCGATTTCATAGGTAATTACTTACTAAATATTTTAGATATAAAAGAATGGGATGCACCAGAATCAAATAAAATTCTAGCAGGTAATTCTGAGATATTTAAAGTACTTTTCACCACTTCAGAAGAGTCCTTGGCCTCTTGAGAATTTAAGGCAAATATTCGAGCTGGTGCCGATCTGATTGCTTCACCTAAGGTTTCTTCTTTAATCTTTAAAGAAGGTTGATTGAATGTTGGCCTAGCACTTCTGTACTAATCTGTTTTCTAACTACTACCCTTAAATTCCCTGTCTCCTTGAACATTTTTCAGACATTTTCTTTTGATGTGTCCAGACTCTCCACACAAGTAACATTTCCTTGAATTCACCAAACATCTTTCTGGATGAGATTTTTCACAATTTGAACAAACTAGTATTGCAGGTAATCTCATAGACTACTGCTATTAATTCTGTTGAAATTTCTACCTCTTTGATGATCCTCTCCTGTGATCACCTTGTCTCTTTCTATCATTATTCTCCCATTTCTGTTTGACCACCTTTATATCATTTTCCAACAACCTAGCACTCTCAACTAGTTCAGAAAATTCCTTTATTCGAAGAGGAATTAATAGTATTCTCAAAAAATCCCTCAAACCTTTTAAAAACCTATAACACTTGTTCTCAAAAGTATTGATTAGCTGTGGAGCATATCTTGACAAAGTGATAAATTCTGCTTCATACTGAATGACAGTCTTTGCTCCCTGCTTAAGGTTTACAAAACTTTCCTACATATCCTGCCTTGCTAATGGAGGAACATATCATTCTCTGAAGACTTGCTCAAATTTTTCCCACATAATTTGTTCTTCTGATCTACCTCTAATTTTTTCTAATTGTTGTCTCCTCCACCACCTTTATGCTTCACCTTCTAGCATAAAGATTGCTAGGGATACATGTTTATTTCAGGACATCTCATTTTATTTAAAACTTTCTCTATCCTGATGATCCAATCTTCAACACTTTATTGTAGAGTGTAACAAACATAACATAATATTTTTTTAAATAACATTTAATACCATTTCTCACATTGAAAATTGATAGAAAAACATCTAACCATATTTTAATTGATACATTAAAAGAAGTAGCTTATAAATTATAATTTCAAAAAATATACTTACAGAATCACTACAGAAATTTAAAGTAACACTTCATTAGAATGTTCACATATCCTAAACTTAGTCTTACAAATAGATTTAACACTAACATAAAACATTTAAATGCTTGCAATTAGTGGTCTCTGACCTTTTCCTGTAACAACAGCCAGTAGAAAATACTGGTGAGCTATGAGGCTCAATAAGCTATGTCAATTCAATAATAATTAAAATACAATAATATAATGAATTACAATATTGAGCTAATCATTTGATCAATTTATCATTATTTGAAAAATATCATAAAATCATATTGGACATCATCCTTTATGTCATTTGAGATAGATACTGAATATTTAGTCTTTTAAAAAATTTAGTTATATTTTCATAAACATATTCAATGGAGCACATGTTGACCTGGCATTATCACCATTAAATTTCAAAGAGGTCTATTTTGCCTCTTTAGGTGTCCCTTTTGCCCCACCTGCTATGCAGGTAACTATTTTCTCGAGGTCTCTTTTGCCCCATCTATAATACAGGTTTAATATTGGGTCTCTTTTGCCCACTTGGTAATGTAGATATCATAACATAAAATAGCCAATCTTTACTAAATAAATATTTAGTAACCCTCATATATTCATAATTCATAACTGATTCCAATGATTAATGATTGTCCACCACATTATAATTATTCATCTGACATAGGAAGAAGTGAATATGCATCTAATAGTTAACATCATATAAATAACATAAAGCCATCATGAATATATTACTTATAACATGCATGAATTTCATCTATCAATTGCATGTATAAAATTTTCATGCCTGACATTTACCAATTGCTCTCATAATCAATGTCTTATCAATTAAAAATATTAACATTATCGTACATATTCATATCTCATATTTTCCTTGATTATATGAACATGATCTTACTAATGCATGACTAATTGAATATCATATGCATATAATAAAATCATATGCTTTAATTAGAACTTTGCATTCTTACCTCCTTATCGAGGCGTCTCCTTCAATTCTATACCTCGTGCCCTTCTATGATTGTAAGTCACCACGAAACTTTCTCTTTGCATATGACTAGGAAATTCCTTCTATCACTGGTAGCAATTGATTTACTTGTTTTAGAAATCATTATTGTCTTTTTTTAGAAAGTTAAAATATAACTAAGAATATACCAGAAATCCTTACATTCCTTCTTTCCTTCAATTTCTCCATTTAATGAAATACTTCTTCCTCCAACCTAATCTTTTAATCTTTTTCTCCAATTTACCCTCTTACTTTTCCTTCACTGTTTCCACCATTAGTTTGCACACTTGCATCACTATAATTCATTACAAAATGCAAAAAATCAATTTATAAAATTCTTGATTATAATTTTTTCACTAATTAGATAATACTTGAACACTGCCTAAAGAGTTCTAAACTTCCTTACCATAATTGCCTGCTGCTGCTACCAAGCCAACCTTCAGCCTCTTGCTACAGTACTGAAACCCATTGTGCCAAACTAATCTACAGTGCCTTAGGCACTGTGCCGCTGTTGGATGATTTCTACTATGCTGAATGCTTACAGAACTTTTTTTTGCACTATACTGCCTTCTGCCTACAAATGGCTTGCGTGATATCCAAAACAGATATGGATGGAAGAGTGGGACCCAAGCTATAACTGCTAGTTTGCCAAAGATGACATCCTTTCAAAATAACTACTACTTTATTATTATCTAAATCTAATTTTAAATAATTACTTAACTAATTATACTATCATCTATTTAATTTAATTTGAAAAATTTTACATACCTGATAATTATTTTTGGGTCTTACAACCCAAACACCTCATGATTAAACTCACGCATTGCAAGCCACTCCGTTCAACCTCCAGCCAACTTTAATATGCTCTTCCTTCATCAATCTCACAACCTCAAGCTTTCGTCTCCTCCCTCCAATTCGTCCGATCCAATAGCCCACTCGCTTTTGATCCCTTCCTGAATCGATATCTTCTGCCAAACTCAAGCTCCAAACCATCTAATCCAGCAAGCCGTTCGATTAGGCCCTTAAATCCGAGCCCGATCCTTCTATGTAAACGGATATGAGTCAACACGACTCAAGTCATTAAATAAATATACAATTGGGGCATCGATCGGGATATTTTATTTTATAGTTCATATTAGGCCTTCAAGATTTATTAAAGGAATGGTTCACTGCTAGAGGCATAAAACCTACATTAAACCCGATCTTCTGTTAGCGGGTGAACAAAATTGACATGGTTCAAATGCAAATGACACATGCAAATTATTTAAATTTTCGATAATGACCGTTTTAAATGTCTGTCTCAATTGGAGGGAATCCTACCTTTTCAAATGCTCCTAAAGTCTCACAAAATACAAAAATATAATTGCCCATAAATACCATGATGATGACCGTGTTGAATGTAGACCTCAACCGGAGGGAATCACAAATACTTAGAAATGCTTCCCAAATACCCACGAAAGCTCAAAATTCTAAAAATTCCAGAATTAAAAAATATTTAAAATTAAAATTAAACATCAAAATACTTAAAGCAAAACCCATCCACCCTCCGTAATAGTTTTTTGAGGTGGACAAATTCAAATATCACTTAAGCTTGTAAAGAGATAATGTCTGGTTGAGAATATCACTAATTCATTCTCAAACAATCTCTTACCAGCAAAGATATGACATATGTCCTATAACTGGCGATTTTGCAGCTAAATAACATCGCATATAAACGGTTATGACTGAGCCCCTCTGAACCGAGTGATTTGCTGTCAAATGATACCACTAAATTACGGTCATGGCCAGAGCCTGTAAGCTCCCCAATGGCATTAAATCCTTGAGATATGAATTAATAGGATATAATCGATATGGTATAAAGCCCTCTATTAGCTAAGGTGGATTCAGATTTATTCATTTAGAGAAATACTCACCCCAGGTCTATAAGGTACCTTTTGACGAAGCAATCCATGGTGTCGACAAGAATCTTTCTGTTAGGACGGGATCGACTACCTCTTCTGACTAAGTAAACAAGGGATCATGATGGCCCGGAACGATGAAACCATGGGATCTTGATCGGTCTCATCATCACTCCCCCCACCATTCACTTTAAGTGGAAGATGGTGAAATTTTCAATTTTAAATATTAAACTTCAAAACACCTAAACTCATGCTACTACTATACACAATATAAAACGTATTTTTATGTATGTGATTGACAACTAGCCTTAATCGAAAGTTCTCTCTAGCTATCGGGAGGGGTAATTAACTATAGGGACTTGCGCCTATAGTAAACAAGAACTCAGATCATAAAGTCCTCACAAAATAAGGGCAAAATCTCTCTAAAGTGTATTATTTCAAACCTAATATGCTTTCTAAAAATTTACACCATAACATAATTTGTTAAAACTTTCCCGAAATCACAAAAGGCTGGGGCACAAATTTTCAGAGCCCACAGATATATACTCTACTAAAAGTTTGGAAGGAACTATTAAACTAAAGTAAACTTGAATCCTACTTAAAACTACAACAAATTGCCCTTTTCATGCACTGCTTGCGTGCATAAAGCGCATAAGCCAAAAGTAAAGTTGATCGAAATGCATACATGGCTTTGTACTTCTATATATTTTGAAAAAAAATTATTAAAGAAAATCAAGAACTAATTTGCATAACGACAATTTTTTTTAAGGTTATGTGAAGTTATTATGAGAAAAATAAAATTTTTGAAAGTTATTATAAAAATAAGACCAATTTATAAAAAATAGCTTATTTTAAATTTAAATTAGCTCAAGGAGCGAGTCAACAAAAAAATTTAAAAAGGAACAAATACTAAACTTAATTATTCGATTTCAATAGAAACCGGGACTTCATTATCTAGTTTCTATTCAAATCGGAACTTCATCCGGTTTCTACTTTAACCAGAAATCAAATTTTACTTCTACAGTTTCTATAAATTCTTAATTTTATTTTTAATGTTAGTTATTTTTTTTAATTTTTAATGTTATTTTCTATTGAAACCGATACTCTATTCACCAGTTTTAATAAAAAAAATTAAAATAATATTTTCTTAGAAAACATAAAAGTGACTTACATTTTCTAAAGAAAAAAAATTATAATCACGTTTTGCTTATTTGTTAAATTATAACTTATGAATAAATTTAGATAAATTTAATGGTATTTATTTATTAAATTTTTAATTAAAAATAAATTAAATAAAATTTTTATTAATTAAAAAATAATTAAATAGACAAACTTCCTAGGCTTCTGTTTGATTAAATTTACTTTTTATTTTCAAAATTTTAATTAAAAATTAAATAAGTAACATATAAATTATCTAAATTTAGTAACAAGTTAAAACTGGTGAAAAAACATGATTTAAAATTTTATATATTTTATTAAGGAAAGAGTTTTTTTTTTTTTACTAAAACAGGTGAATAGAGTACCGGTTTTTATTGAAATCGGATAATGAAATTCCGGTTTCAATAGAAACCGGTTAAGTTCAAGTTTCAAGTGAACCAGATAATTCACTTCCGGTTTATGAATACGTTATTTTGTTTTTCGTATTTATTCCTTTTTAAATTTTTTCATTAACCTGCTCCTTAAGCTAATTATATTTAAAATAAACTTCTTTTTATAAATTGGCCTAAAAATAATTTTTTCGTGAAAAAAAAAAGAAAAATAATGATCAAATAATGTTATATTAACGACAAGAAAAAATAAAGTAAGAAAAAAATTTGCCTCTAACAAGTCTTAAAAGTTATTAAATTTATATTAAAACTTATTTTAATATAAATTTAATAAATAATATCATATGCAAAAATTAATTTCAATGCACATCTAATTGCTATTAAATCCATCTCCATTTCCTGGCGCAAAATTTTTTTCTATATTTTGAGCAATAACTTTTCCAAGAAAATCTCACTAAGAAATTAGAAACCTTGCCTGATCGAGGAAGAAGATAGTCCAAGCGCGAGACGTGGAAAGGGGGCGGGGGATAGCGGTGTAGAAAGCTGAGAAGATGGAGTAGCCAGCGCACAGCCCGTTCATGTACACCAAATACCTGCACAAATAATCATTAATTTCTTAAAGAAGGAGAGGCTAGCTAGCTTTACCTATTCAGAGAGCGAGAGAAAAACTAACTTGAAGGATCCGAGATCAGAATAGGAGATGGAGCCATAGTCGTTGTCCACGGAATTCTTGAGGGTGAGGATTAGTGCGGCGAGGCAGAACCCCATCGGCACAACGCGCAGCAGCGTTTCCGCGGTCCGTACAGCGCTCACGCCACTTTCGATCGCGTCCGCCTCTTCTTCTTGCTTCGAGACCGGAAGCGGCGCCGCCGTCTTCATCATCGTGGTCGATCAATTGATAGCTGAGCCGAGAGAGGAGAAGGTCTGCCGATCGAGCTGAAGGAAAAAATCTAGACTTGTAGATATTTAACATTGAATGAGATGGGGGGCATGAAAGACAGGTGGTGGTTGGAGCTGGCGGGCGAAGTAAATGCGATCATTGGGGAGGTCCGCGGAGGCTGGGCTACCGCTAGAAAGATACGAAAACAAATTTGAAAAAAAATTGTACCAAATATCTATGAACATTCGAAGCTCCTGTAATTATTTAAAATTTATGATGATGGAGAGAGTTTTTAATATTTTAGTTTTACATTAAAATCTAACATGTGCACATATAGAAGTTGCAATAGACAATAGCCTGCTATGTATTTAAAGTTATATTAGTGTGTAGAGATTATATAAACTATGATGAAAGGTGGAGCCCATCACATAATTTCAATCAAGTGACAGCAACATAATAAAGGCCAGACTGTTCAACAACAGCAATCAAATGACAGGGTCCAATGTTAGAAATCGGGCAATGGTGATCGGATGATAGAAATCGTGTGATAGTATTGATAGTAATTGGTAGTCAAGATAATAGAAGTTTTCATATCTTTTAGCTCATCAATCTCTTTCATGTAAAAAATTAGGGGTGTCAAATTTTGACATGACACGAAAATCCGATTCGAACCCGACCCAAAATTTTCGGGTTTGACCCCACCCGTTTCTCAAACGGGTCGGGTTCGGGTTGACCTGGCGGGTTGCTGGGTCAACCCGATAACCCGTTTAGTTTTAAAAAAATCATTAATTTCAAAATTCCCGCCCGCTGCCCGTTGCCCGCGCCAGCTACCCGGCGCTCGCGTGCCAGCGCCCGCGCTGCCCGCTGCCCTTGCGCCAGCGCCTGAGCTCCCCGCTGCCCGCGCGCCGGCGTCCGCTGCCCGCTGCCCACGCGCTCCGCTCCTCCCGCGCTGCCCCGCTGCCCGCTCCGCCCCGCTCCACCCACGCTGCCCTGCTGCCCGCTCCGCCCCGCTCCTCCCACGCTGCCCCACTCCGCCCTGGGCGCGCTTGCTCTCCCGCCGCCGTTCCGCCGGCCGCCGCCGCAGTTCAGCATTCGGGTCGGGTCGGGTCAACCCGGTAACCCGACCGGGTCGGGTCTGGGTTGGACTTTCCGACCCGTTTACATACCCGGGTCGAGTTTGGGTCAACACGTTTGAAACCCGGGTCAATTCGGGCCTGAACCGAACCCGACCCGCAACCCGATTTTGACACCCCTATAAAAAATGAAGTCCTATTTATAGTTTCTCTTAGAGAGATATTTTTTTTAAAAAATAAAGAAACATTACATCAAACAACTAATGATGATATCTTTGAGTATAGATGATTTATTCAGCATTTAAGTACCTTAATGATCTAAGATTTTAATGGTGTTAGGCTTGTTAGATTCAACTCGTCGAGATATTTGATTTGACTAAAAGCATGTATGATCAAGGGGTCATTTAGTTATTCAATTAATGACCTAAATTTTCAATATATATTTTCAATACTTGATTTGAGCTCATTTGGATTCGAGTCGGCCTTTCGTGTGGTTGAGTTTGTTTTGCGGAGTTGTTCAATTCAACTATAAGTTTATTAAAATTTAAATTAAGATGATCATAAATTTAATTGTGAAAAAATCCAATTTAAATATTGCAATGAAATTAGTGCTGATTAAATAAATTTATTTAAGATTTATCAACTATTATATTTATTTTAAATTAAATTTAAAGAATTTTAATAATTTTGATCAGATTTTAGTTAGGAAATCTAACTATTTTTTGTAGATATATATTTCAACTAAAAAAAAATCTAACTAATTTTTCTCTAAAGGTAATTGATAAGTCATATGCCATACATTATAATTGAATGAATTTTTAAAGGAAATAAAATTAGTTGAAGATATTCCAATCAAAATTTAATTACGAAGAGTTGCAAATTTTTGAATTTATCTTAAGCTGAGTATAATATCAATTTTGATTAATTATATCTGTATTATACTCATCTTAGAATTAATGAGAAAATCCTTATCTAAATTTAATCAAGACTTGTTTAACTTTAATATAAAATTTGATTAATTATATACGTTACAGGATTTCATAAGCATCCGTGTACGGTGGTATTTAAGAAGGGAGTTGTGCTTTCTAGTAGAATAGGGGGAAAGGAGAGGGACAGCATTGATGATTTGATGATGCCAATTGGTGCACGGAAGCTAAGAATAAGAAAAAATAATAATAATAAGTACATAGTATTAAACAATTTAAAAAAATAGTACTTCATTAATTGTATTTTTTATGAGGACGGTGAACCCACACGGCTCGCCGAACAATAGCCGTGAGGGACTAAGGGTTTGCCGTTGTAGAACTGATACGGGTGCCTCTTGCATGTTGTCCAATAGGTGCAAAGTATTTTAAATACAAAAATTTTAAAAATATTGATGTTTGATTGAATAAAAAAAAAATATAAAGTAAAATAAATATAGTGTAAATTATTTTAGTTCATTTTTTAAGTCAATTAAACTCGTTTAATTTTGAGCAAGAACCGTTTACACTGTAAGCAAGCTCATTTGATCACTGCCACCACCCATTGGCCATCATCGCCGGCCACCCACCACCGTCAATCGTTGACCACGACTGTTGCAGGCCATCACCACCCATTGTAGCCACCACCAACACCCATCGTTAACGGCCGCTGCCACTCGTCGATAACTTTCGCCGCTACTAGCTGCCAACCACCACCACAGTCAACCGCAACCACCACCGCCGGCCACCCAACATTGGCCGACGCCACCTCCCAACGCCCCTAGCCACTGGCTACCACCACCATCGCCACCCACCGCTGACTACCACCATCGCCTATAGACGCTACCTACCGCTGGCCCTAACAACCAACCATCACCACCATCGGCCACCACTACCACCCCACAGACCACCACCACCACACCATTGTTGGTTGTCGCCATATTTAAACTTTACACTACATTTATTTTACTTTAAACAAAAAATAATAATTCACTTATATTTACTTTACACTTATCCAAAAATTTTATAAGTATTCATTTTACACTATTTTCCTTTCACAATGCATTCCTTTTACACTGCATTTCTTTTTTAGCTAACCAAACAATCTCTTAACAAACTCTAGTGTCTCTCACAACTCCTTTCTATGTGTGCTAAATTTTTATATAAAATTAAGATTATATACGCCCTCCCTATTACCGTAAATTTTACAGCACAATAATATAACTAATTAATTTCTTACTAATTACATTTTAGCTTTTAATATTAGAAACCTGAAAAAATTAAGATGCTTAACAACTGTATTAATTACTTCATATGTATGATCGACAATCTTCTTAAATTGTCCAAAGTCACTAATCTTATCCACCTAAAGCATCTTTTTTAATGAAAATGTAAATGCAAAGACAACTCGCACAAGTCGAATCATAGTCAGCAGTGTAGAGTCTACCTCCATCAATAATTTCAAACAATAATCTGCAAAATAATGTGACTATTTTTTCTTCATTTAAAGTATTTTACAAATTTAGACATATTTTTATTTATATGCGAAAGTAAAATAAATTTATTATTATATAAATTTCTTTCTCGGTGAATTCCTTGAGTGAAGGTGAAGGGTAGATTTATGTTTTGTTTGGAACAACATTTTTATTGCCCAATTAAAAAAATTATGAAGCCTACTTAGCCTATTTGAGCTAAAATCCTAAATTTGATCAAAATGGCTTGACCAAACCATTCAATTGAGTTTATTATAGCCCAATTAACCGTTGGCTTGTCTAATTAAACTCAATGTAAACTTTTATTTAACAAATTTAGCAAGTTCGAACAGAATACTAAACAAAAGAGGGATAAAAAAAATTTGTGGAAGGATCAAATATGATGAGAAGGAGCGTCAATGAACCATGAAGCAGAAAAGCAACAATGGTTGGAACTTCCGGCCCGAAAGGATGTAGTCGAATCAGGAGAAGTCAAAGAGGAACGAATAGTTGGAGACGTGAAGCAAGCAAAGTCGAAGAGCAATGAACAGGACTTCGTCGAAAGCAAGCGAAGTCAAAGAGCAACAAACCGGCAGAGAGAAGCAGGCAAAGGCGAAGAGCAACGAACCGACGTAGGCGAAGTCAAAGAGCAACGAACCGACCGTCATAAAAAAATTAACCTACTTTTGATATGTCATCAAAAATTTCATCTTGATTGGGCATGAATCTCAAAACTAAAAGGAATCAGAAGCTTTAAAAATTAAATTCAGGATCATCCGAGCTCCGATTTTAGTAAACTTATAGTCAAATTGAATATCTCAAGGACGTGAACCCAATAACACCAAATTCAGTCCAATCCGAGCTCAAATGAGCCTAAATCAAAGGACCAAAAAGTACTTGGAAGCTTCAAAGCGTTAATTGGATGACTAAATGATATATGAATATGACATGCTTATGGCTGAATAGAGTAGTTCAACGAGACAAATCCAACGAGCCTAAGATTGCCTAATTCCGACATCATTATGATATATAAATATTTGAAAAATGATCCACGATCGAGGGAATTGATTCCAACTATCCGATGAAACACTCTAAATTTATCCTAGACCTTCTCCATATTTACTAGCCATGCTACAAAAAAAAATCATAAATAGACTTCCATTCTTCTCATGAGGGGGGAGGAAGAAAGCAGAAAACTTCGAAGCCCTCTTGCCACGAATAGTCGTTAGACCTCTTCCTGACCACCAACTGTCGCTGGATCTCTTCCCGACCATTGACCGTTGCCAGACTTCTGTCTGTTCTTTGGCAACCGCCGAATCTCTTCCAGACTTCTGACCATCACCATACTTCTGCCCGTTTGTTGACCACCATTTCTCCTTTCGGCTTCCGATCATCGTCGGACTTCCACATGTTCGTTAGCCATTGCCAAATCTCCTCCCAACTTCCAACCATCGTCGGGCTTCCACTCATTCGTTGGCTGCCACGATATCTCACTAGAGGAAAATCATGAATTACCGACGAATTTTCCGGCGGAAAATTCTAAATTTTCAAGCGAGTTTCAAAAATTTCTGGCGGATTTTTGGCGAAAACATTTTCCACGGTAAATCAAGCGTCGAAAAACTATTTCGTAAAAAAAAAAACAGCCGGAAAACTTTTTCGGAGGAGTTTTTCGCCGGAAAATTTTCTGGTAGCTGTCTCGCGAAAAAATTCGGCCGGAATAACTAAAAAATGCTTTTAAAAAAATAAACTTGAATACTTCCATCACGCCTGCCCGCAAGCCCGCCAATTGAAATGTGTTCCCAACCTCTGCTCGCGCTGGCCCGCCAGTGAGCCTGCCCGCGTAATCAACCCTAGCCGCATGGGCCCGCCAGTGTAGCCCACCCTCACCCTAGCCCGCCAGGGCACCCGCCCCCGTGGGATTCAAAGAGAGAACCTGGACTTTACAAACACTCAACCACTTTGTTGTGGAAGAAAACATATTATAAAACTTACTCATTTATATTAAATAACACAGTACGAAAACTAAAATTTAAAATTAATTAAAATAAAATATTAAAATTAATAAATAATTAAAATAAGTTATTCAATTAATAATTAAGTAAAATAAGTTTTTAAATTTATAATAAATTAATTATTAATTTAATAACTTTTTATATTATTTAAAAATACATTAAAATAAAATATTAAAGTTAGTAATTATTTAAAATTTATTATTTTAATTAATAATTAAAATAGTTTATTATATTAATAATTAATTATAATAATTTATCAAATTAATAATTAACTAATATAAATTATTAAATTTATAATTAATTAAAATAAGCTGTAAAATTATGAATTACGAATATATGTTTTTTCAGAAATTTCAAAATCCGCCGGAAACTCCGCCGGAAAATTCGTCGGAAAATCTGCCAAAAATTAGTCGGAAACATTTCGTCGTTATCCGTCGAAAATCCGACGGAAAATATTCCGCCAGAAAGCCGCCGGAAAATCTGCCGATAATGGGCAATTTTCCTATAGTGTCTCTTCCAGACTGCCTACTATTTCCGGACTTTCATCCATCTATTGATTATCACCGGATCCCAATTATCACCAATCCTTTGCTAAATATTCTCCTGACTATTTTTGCAAGATTTTTAGTATATATCATTCAATGAAGACCAATAGTACTCATCTGAAGTTTGGTCCATTTTTCAATACATTGTATTCTCACTGTCCTAGAATTGAAGGACAAGTCGACTGTTGTACTTGTTCAAATATTATTGGAATCATTTCAATTGGGCAAGACCCCGTAATTTTTTTTCTTTTCAGAGTTTTCCACTTAAAAATTTTGGTGTTTCTTTATCATTACTTGCTTATGTGTTGAACTTTCATACATCACTAAGATGTAAAATCTTTTCACTCTATCATGACGAGTTTTCAGCTGGCTATAACTTTGATCTCAAAATCTCATTTCATATTCGATCTTGATCTAAATAAAAATCAAATGGTGACTAAGTCTTGGTTCTCTATTTTAACCAATCTCTCCCTCTTGATTCTAATCTTGCCTAAATTTGGCTTTTGTTCTTTGCTATTTATCTAATTTAGTGTGCCTTTGAGATTTTTGGATTCAAATTTGTGATTAACACCTGAATATTGCTAATAAAATGCTTAAAAATCAAGAAATTAAGAGTATATATATATATATATATATATATATATATATATATATAGAGAGAGAGAGAGAGAGAGAGAGAGTGTGTGTGTGTGTGTGTGTGTTATGAGATTTTATTAGTTTGCCAAAAAAATAAAAGATTGATGTCAATAATTTGATGTGTCATTGGATTAGCCTCTACTCTCTTGTTTAAAAGCTTTGTCAAGACGCAACGCTACGGATAATATTAACCATATAAGTAAAATTATATTGCAATGGCTCAATAAATACTTGTCATAAAATGAACGTAGCTAGCATGTAACTATTTGATTACATAGAGAACATATGTTTAATTTTTTACGAAGGAAAAATTGTCAAATTCTAGTGAATTCGATGGACGGATTCCATCGGGGCTTATCAAATCTTGGTGAGTTTGGTGTTTTTTTGGCTAGTCACTCTTGATTAGACCAGTTGAGCAAGTGGCTTTGATGTTTGATCGTTTCCTCCTCCGTAGTTGGCCCTACGACCAAGTGATTTAACAACTTGAATTCTACAGCAAGTTCATTGTGCATGCGGCAACTTTACTCTTCATAACCTACTTGCCTTAGGCTCAACTCAATTTGATTGGCTAGATCAATGCAAAGCAAAATGTCTTTATCAACGCAGCTCTTCTTGATCTGTTGGTTGGGAGCTTTGGCTACAAATTAAGATGTCCTAGGTTCGAGTTTTACATATGTGATGTGTGTGTGGATTTGCCTTAATTAGCCTTGTTGCGGGCTAGAAGATTCACGACGGCAGAGTAAGTAAAGTTTTCGTCTTAGCAATGCACGAATATCCAGCGCACAAACAGAAAGAAAGAAGTAAAACACCCAATCTTTTTTACGTACAAAGCCCGAAGAGAGAAAAACCACGGGGCCTCGCCCAGATGAAAAGATTCCACTAAATTTGAGTGAATTACAAGGGTTGACCCGTTCCTCAAACTTAGAGGCGGTCAAATTACAGTAGCTTGGAGAGTTAGAGCAAAATCTGGCGATATTCGGGCGGAGGTCCGATGAAGGTCGGGCTGCAGTCCGGTGGTGGTCGGAGGCTGGGTGGAATCCGGGGGCAGTTGGCAGCCGGGCGATGGTCCGACGAAGGTCGGGCTGAAGTCCAGCGGCGGTCGGCGGCCAGGTGAAAGTGCGGCGGCGGTTGGCAGCCTGGTGGAAGTCCGGCGGCAGTCGGCTGCAGGGCGATGGTCCGACGAAGGTCGGGCTGAAGTTCGGCGGCGGTCCGCGACTGGGAGGTGGTCCGACGAAGGTCGGGATGAAGTCCGATGGTGGTCAGCGGCCGGGTGGTGGTCCGACGAAGGTCAACGGAGGTTCGCCGGCGGTGGCGCTGGTTGGAAGTCCGGCGGCGATCGGTGGCCGGGCGGTGGTCCGACGAAGGTCGGGCAGAAGTCCGACGACGGTTGGCAGCCGGGCAGTGGTCCGACGAAGGTCGGGATGAAGTCCGGCGGCGGTCGGCGAACGGGTGGTGGTTCGACGAAGGTCGACGGGGGTTCGCTGGCGGTGGCGCTGGTTGGAAGTCCGGCGGCGATCGGTGGCCGGGCGGTGGTTAGACGAAGGTCGGGCTGAAGTCCGGCGGTGGTTGGCTGCTGGGCGGTGGTCCGACGAAGGTCGGGATGAAGTCCGGGTGTGGTCGGCGGCCGGGTGGTGGTCTGACGAAGGTCGACAGGGTTCGCCGGCGGTGGCGCTGGAGCTCTGGAGCCTTAGAGCCCTCTCCAATCTCCAGCCAAAGGTCCCCCTCATGTAGAGAGTGTGGTCTATTTATAGATTTTTATGAGTGGCATACCCCGTAAATATAGAGAAGATCCGGGGCAGGTTCGGAGTGCTCCATCGGATGGCTCGTATTGATTCCCCCGATCATAAGAAGTTTTTCAACTGTTTAAGTGCCTTAACGATGTCCGAATTTAGTGATCTTGGGCTCGTTGGATTCGTCTCGCCGAGCCGCTCGATTTGACTATAAGCATGCCATATTTGGATATCAATTTATTATCCAAATAATAATTTTACCCTTCCAAATGTGGTTTGAGCCGTTGATTTGGACCCATTTGGGCTTGGATTGGACCAATTTTGAAGTTGTTAGGTTCGTCTCATTGAGATGTTCAGTTTGACTATTAGTTTGCTAAAATTGGAATTCAAATGATCTCAAATTTAATTTTTGAAAGTTTCCAACTTGTACAATACCTCGAGAATCGTGCTCGATCAAATTAATTATGATGTCGTATCAAGCCTAAATGTCCAAAAAAAAATTACTGGTTAGTCTGGTTATTATGAGGATTAAATCGGGTTTACGAAGTAGTTAACTGAGCTGATTTGAACTATTTGTAATTAGGAAGTAGGCAGCTCATCTTGAGCTTTAGCTACCAACCAAGAGTTTTTGGGATGAGTCTTGCATATTTGATGTGTGTGTGAGTTTGTCTTAATTGACCTAAATGTCCCAAAAAAATCTTAATACATCCACAATTTTAAGAAATAAATTTATATTAGGAGCTGAAGATGTGATTTATATCAATAAAAGCTTTATTGAAATCTGTAATTTGGTCTCATTGTTGCGCACGGATTAACGTATGGGTGCAATGTGAAAGCTTGGAGCAACAAAACTTCTATAAAATATACCAGCATTTATATACATGCATGTCAGCATGTGGGAGGGAAAGTATTCTTATTACGTAAGCTTGGGCTTCAACTTAATTAATCGCAATTCTAACTCATAAGAAGAAAGTCAGGACAGTCTTAGAACCGGAAATTAATCGCTTAAGAACGTGTTTGTTACTCCAAACCAATCCAAATGTGCTTGCCTTGCGTGCAATGTAAATCATTAATGGCACACTTTTTTTTTTTTGGGAGACATTTTGGTTAAGTAAGACAAGCTCGCACACATATCACATAAGTAAGACTCGAATCTAAAACCTCTTGATTGATAGCAAAAACTCTCAAACAGTAGACCAATATGAGTTGCTTTAAGTGCTAACTTAGTTCAAAATGTTTTTAAACTAAGACGAGTTTGGACCAAAAAGCACATAGATATATTTTTAAAATTTTGTCATGATATTATGCTTAAAAAATATATTAGAATATTATGATATAAAATGCATTATAATGAGCTTCCAAGTCTTTTGAATTTATGTTGAAACTAGTGTAATTCATGATATCAATAATATTAGAACAAATCTAAAGGTTTTGAAACAAATTTTGATGCATTTTACATTAGGATATTATGATATATTTTTTCTAATAAATTATATTAAAATGAGTTTAACAATATTTGAATTTGTCTTAAGATTAGTGTTGTATATGAAAAAATTTTATTGCACTAAAATCAAAGTAAATTTAATAATTTTTATGTCCATTATGATATAATTTATGAAAATAGAATTAATCTAAAAATAATAAGTAATTACTTAGATTGATTAAGGATTAATTAATATTATATTACTTAGATTATGATAATTAACCATTAGGATAATTTTTTAATAAAATGATTAGTATAATGATAATATATAAATAACATTCATTAGATTTTCAATTATATCATATATATATGAAGGGCTTAACATAATTTTAATTAACTAATATTTAAGTAATATTTATCAATGATAATTGATAAGTCATAGGTAAATTATGACATTATGATGAATTAAGCAAATGCTTTTTAAGTCAAAAATATAATTAAATAATTTTTTTGACTTATGGCAACTTCTGTTTGTCATCAATTAAGTAGTTTAAACCAATTAAAAAAGCTTGACTTAAACTTCCTTTGGGACTATATTCTTACTGTATTTTAAGATAATTTTTTAATACAAAATTTTTTTGAGGTAGAAAGTTGCTTTTAAAGACTTTAAGGCTTCGTTTGGGACGGCTTTCTTTCTGCTTCTTAAAGCAGCTTTCTAGTGCAAAAATTAAAATTTTTGCACTAGAAAGCTACTTTAAGAAGCAGAAAGAAATCCGTCCCAAACGAAGTCTAAGAAAGCTGTCCCAAACAAAGCCTTAACCATTTAAGCTTTAATTGGGATAACTTTCTTGTTGCTTCTTAAAACTAAAATTTTTGTACTAAAAAAATATAAAAAAATCATCCTAAACAAAGGTTTGATTTAACTTAATTTAAGCCTCAAACAAACAGCCCGTCAAATGTCAATGAATCCATAATAAAATTTCGGCTTGACCATCGAAGATCCCAACACGGTGGGATTCGGCTCGGTTATCTCGAAGGAAACTAAAATCAATAGAGAATTAGAGATCACCGTAGGAACAAGGAAAGGTTCAGAATTATTTTTTTATTATATGTTCAATAATGATAAACCTAAGGGAAAAAAAAAACATTAATCTTAAGCTTTGTTTAAATTATTTTTTTAAAAATAGAGAAAAATAAAGAGTTTGTTTTTTTTTTAATTACATTTTATTTCTATAAGCAATCAAAAATGAGTTTCAGGTATTTTGTTTAAATCTTTTCCACATAAAAATGCAAAAAAAAAAAAAGCCTCTTAACAGAAAATGTAATTAATAATTGCGATTTTTTTAAATTAAATTTATATGACGTTCCTTATCTAAATCCTATCTCAAAGCTGATACTTTTAAAAATTTCGCCAAAATTTAGCTTGAAAGTCGCGGGCATGAGAGCATAACTGTGCGTGCAGAGGCACCTCGTCAAGTGATCTGTATCGTATACAATTAATTACCCTTAACAAGCAACGCTCAATAAAAAACAAAGGTAGATTGATTGGGTTCAAGCCACTAACCTTTGATACTGTAGCTATTTTCTTGAAATTAAATTGCAGAAGATACACGTAATTGGAAACAGTATAGCTGGATCGACGCGGACAGTCCATGCCGTGTTTTCAGCATAAGAACAAGAAGCGAGTAGGCGAGGGCTGAGGTGTTATCTGGTCGACGGTCATCAATTTTGACGAGCAGGCCTCAGAACCCATGGCCCGTTTCTGCAGTTTCGCACCACGGAATTCTTATCCTTTTCAGACGACCATCTAAAAAAAAAAGCAATTAATAAAATGGGGCAACCCAACGGACGATGATTCCAAACTGCTCTGTTAAGATAAATTAATCCTATAATTCCTGACTAAATCCCTGTATTATTGTATTATTATTTCCTAAACACGCATCACCATTCTAATTGTGTTTCTTATTGTATACTTTCTTCCTCCAATTAGTCAACGCATTACTCTCATTCTTCCTCCTCTCCTTCATTAAATGTAGGGATGCGAAACAAATACACAATTTAACTTCATAATCCAATGAAACTTTCACGGCATTCCCGCCACCACTGCCTAATCAATTCAAAGCAAGCATCCATGATTGCTAAAGCTCGAGGTTGTTCCAGGCTTTCACCCAAATTGCTGGAAGCAGCTTTTTAAAAAAGGTCATAAACCATGATCATGCTTAGAAGTCAGCAACAGCCAAACAATAACAATGGTAACTTCCATTTCTTCTTTCTATCATTCTTTGTCATCTCCATCCTCTTCTTATTTTCTGTTCCCAGTTATGGCTGCTCACAAACGGAGAGGGGCTCTTTACATGATTTTCGATCAAACCTTACCTTTAGTTTCAATAATACTATTCTTAGATCATGGGTTACCAATGACGACTGCTGCCAGTGGGAAGGGATATCTTGTGATGACAATGGATTCGTTGCTGTCCTCAGTTTACCCATCAAAGGCCTCGGAGGTAGAATCTCCAATTCTCTTGTAGGTCTGTCCCAACTCACTCAACTAAACCTCTCGTATAATCGGCTCACTGGCGACCTCCCCACTGAAATTCTCTTGCTGCCAAGTCTTGTCACCTTGGATGTCAGCTTCAACCATTTATCTGGTAAACTGCCGAGGCCACCATTAGGGAACTACTCCCTGCGGGCACTTAACCTGTCCAACAACTTTTTCACAGGCCCTTTCCCTAGTTTGGGTAGTCTTGCTAGATTTCTTATGGTACTAAATATAAGCAACAACAACTTCTTTGGTCCATTTCCCTCCTCTATTTGTAGCCTATCACATGAACTCAGGGCCATGGACCTGTCTCACAACCAATTCGAAGGTGATATTCCCCCAGGACTAGGCAGTTGCTTGTTCCTGACAGAATTTCAAGCAGGTGTAAATAATTTGACGGGGCCAATCCCAAAAGATCTCTTTGATATGACCTCTCTAAAGATCCTTTCCCTGCCATTTAATCTGCTCTCAGGGATTCTTGATGGCATACTTATAACCAAACTATTGAATCTGGCCATTCTTGATCTTAGTAGCAATCTTCTGAGCGGTGAATTGCCAGCCTCAATCAGCCATATGCCATTGCTAGAGCAACTGATCTTACATGATAATCAGCTTAATGGTCTACTGCCTCCAGAATTAGCCAACTGTACCAATCTTAAGATTCTTAATCTCAGGTATAATAACTTCAATGGTAATTTGGCAGTAGTTAACTTCTCCAGCCTTTCCAACCTTAACAACCTTGATTTAGGGAACAATAACTTCACTGGAGAGATACCAACGAGTTTGTACTCATTGAAGTCTCTGAAAGCATTAAGGCTGGCTAGGAACTCCTTGAAAGGAGAGATTGCTCCAACTATGTTGGAGCTGCAAGCCCTATCCTACCTTTCTCTATCCAGTGATGGTTTAAGGAACATCACAACTGCACTCCAGATCCTCAAAGATTGCAAGAAACTCACTGCTATCATACTTGCGAAGAACTTCTTTAAAGAGGCCATGCCAACAGATAATGAGTGGGAGAACAGGTACTTCCAAAATCTTCAGGTGCTGAGTCTAGCTGGTTGTAAGCTGACCGGCCAAGTACCTCTCTGGTTATTCAATCTCAGCAAACTCTTGGTCCTGGATTTATCTGACAATCATCTCACAGGTCCAGTCCCTGCATGGTTGGGCTCCTTGCCATACCTTTTCTATCTAGACTTGTCAGGGAACCTTCTCTCAGGAGAGATTCCACCACAAATTACAGGATTGCATGCACTGATGGTGGATAAATTTGAGTCCCGGATTGATCAAGGTTTTCTTGACCTTCCAGTGTTTATCAGACCTGAAAAAGGATCGGGCCTGCAGTACAATCAGCTGACAGAGCTTCCACCTGCAATATACCTTCGAAGCAACACCCTACATGGCACGATACTTCCACAAATTGGCCAGTTGAAGAATCTCCACGTACTGGACCTTAGCGACAACAAATTCTCAGGCATCATACCAGTGCAGCTCTGCAATCTCACCAACTTGGAAAAGCTGGACCTTTCCACCAACAATCTCAGTGGCATGATCCCTTCCTTGCTGAATAGCCTACATTTCCTGGCTTCGTTCAATGTGGCTTACAATAATTTAGAGGGGCCAATTCCATCAGGTGGGCAGTTTGATTTATTTCCGACCTCCAGTTATGAAGGAAACACTAAACTCTGTGGAAAGCTTCTGCAAAATTGCTCCAACCAGTCAAGAAATGAATTTCCTTCAAATACAAAACATATGAACAAGAAAATCATAGTAAGCATGGCATTTGGCATCTCTTTTGGGGGAGCTTTCATCCTTATAATTTCTATTCTCATCATATGTTATATAATGAAAGCTCAGAAAAAAGGACAAAATGGGACTAAGTTAAAGTCCAATGCAAGTTCAACAAGCTCAGCTCCCAGCCTTCCTCCCAGTAATTCCATATTCGTCATGGTGCCAAATCCAGAAAACTCTTCCACAAAGAACCTTGTTATGTCTGACATATTGAAGGCTACAAATAATTTTGACCAAGAAAGCATCATTGGTTCCGGGGGCTTTGGGATGGTTTACAAAGCTACACTTTTGGATGGTTCTAAGCTTGCAATCAAGAGACTGTCCAGTGAAATATGCCTAATGGAAAGGCAATTCAGGGCAGAGGTGGAGGCCCTATCAAGCGCCCAACACAAGAATCTGGTGTGTCTGCAGGGTTATTGTACGCATGGAAGCTCATGGCTATTAATCTATTCATATATGGAGAATGGTAGCCTTGACTACTGGCTGCATGAGAGCGTAGATGGTAATTCAGTGCTCGATTGGCCTACTAGGCTGAAGATTGCACAAGGTGCCAGCCGGGGCCTGTGTTACATCCACCAGACTTGCGAGCCCCACATTGTTCACAGAGACATCAAGTCCAGTAATATTCTCCTTGATGAATACTTTGAGGCTCATGTTGCAGATTTCGGATTGTCTCGCTTGATCCTTCCTTATGCCACACATGTGACAACTGAGGTTGTAGGCACACTTGGCTACATCCCACCAGAGTATGGGCAAGCCTGGGTAGCCACGTTGAGAGGGGATATATACAGCTTTGGTGTTGTCCTCCTAGAGCTCCTCACTGGAAGGCGGCCAGTTGAACTGTTCAAGTTCAAGGATTCATCAGTACTTGTGGTTTGGGTGAATCAAATGATACATAAAGGAAAGCAGAGTCAGGTCTTCGATCTTCTGCTTAAAGGAAAGGGGTTTGAGGACCAAATGTTGAGGGTTCTTGATGTTGCTTGCATGTGTGTACATGATAATCCCCTTAAAAGGCCCACCATTGGGGAAGTAGTAGTTTGGCTAGAAAATGTAAGTGGTGATATGCAAATTCATTAGTGACTTTGTTTCTCTATTTCTACCGTCAATTGTACTTTCGCAGGATAGGTTTAAGGAATTAATCAGTTAACATTCACATAATGAAAATATGTACTTCTATAACATATGTTACCCGTGATCAGGGGCGGAACCCCTTAGAGCCCCCCTCAAAAAATTAAAAAAAAATGATTATATGATTTTTTAGATAAATTTGTTCTTATTTATTCATTTTTGAGTTTTTATTCCAAGAGTTTTTAGGCAATTGCCCCCCTAAAAGTTTTAAAATACTATGGTATTTAGGTAATTACCCCCAACAAATAGTAAAGAAAATTCATCATTGAATTTCAAAAATATCCTTCAAACGAAAATTTGTTCCGGGGGCGCTGCCCCCGGAAACCCCCACAGGGGCGCTGCCCCTTGACCCCGCGACCTGACCGAGCAGGTCGAACCCCGCCAGGGGGCGCTGCCCCCTTGGACCCCGACCTATATGCCTTATAAGTTTGTCCCCCCTAAAAATTAAGGTTGGTTCCGCCCTTGCCCGTGATATCTGCTAATCAGGTAAGAGCCGAACAACAGAGGCAATTATCGAACAGGTGAGTAGAAATTTGGAGATGCTATAAACACTATATCGATAGAAGGCATTCATTGCAAAAAATAATTGTAGTAGTAGAACTACTTATAAATCTCCATGAAACAAGTCAGACTAACAAATATGCTACTAATACAAACAAGAAGATAGTAGTAAAGCACAAGCTCCATTCGTCACTGTGATAAGCCAGGGGGGCCCACAGCTAGGCCGGGTGAGCTGTTTAGGAAGGTTCCTAATCAAGAGAGAGTTGTTCAAGAAAGTTCCTAATTAAGAAAAATTATTTAGGAAGGTTCCTAATCAAGGAGGAGTTGTTTAGGAAAGTTTCCTAATTGTGTTTATGCTATTTAGGAAGTGCTTAATTATTTAGGAAGGTTTCCTAAAATATATTTAAATGTTTAGGAAGGTTTCCTAAATTATATTTATGTTGATTAGGAAGGTTCTATTTATTTAGAAAGGTTTCTTAAATTATGCTTATGCTGATTAGGAAGGTTCTAATTATGTTACTGTGTTCTAGGGCTATTTAAGGGGGAGTTTGTCTATAGTTTAGGGGGGATATTATTGAGTTTATTTTCCTAGTATTTGTTGTGAGTTCCTAGTGGCATCTAGGGTTTGTGGGAGAGTTGATCTACCTCTCGAATAGTAGATCAATTGTATCTTGCTTTATTATTGAAGGAGAAATAAAAAAATAAGCCCTATTTTTGTGTTCCTACGCTGTTCTTCTCTTTTACTTGTTTTTTCGCTTCCAAGTTGCATCAAATTGGTATCAGAGCACTTTTTTGGGATCTATGATAGCAAAAAAAATAGATGTGTTGAAAGGTAAAATAGAGCAATTCAAATCCGGCATGGAGAAGTTTTTAACTATGGAGAATCGGATAGAGAGCCGATTTGGAGGGATAGAAGAGATGTTAAGGAAGCTCATGAAGATGCAATCCAAAACTCCATCGGTGGTTCCAATTGCTAACCCTAACCTGGAATCGACTGGGATTCCTGCTGTTGAATCTAAGGGAAAAGAAGTTGGATGAGAAGAGTTCAATAAGGAGAGTTTTTTTCATCAAGAATGACCTACTAGTAGAGGTGTCAATTCGGGTCAACGGGTCGGGTTCGGGTCCAACCCGAGTTGACTCGGACATAAACGGGTTGACCCGAACCCGACCCATTTTGCTAAATGGGTTAAGGTTTACAACCTGGATCCGACCCATGCAGGCTATCAGGTTGACCCAACCCGACCCGCCAACCCGTGAAGTTAGATCTGGATTCTGGAGATCAAGATTCTGGCGCGATTCGAGCGAGTCAGTGAGAGCTGCGCGCCTGCAAGGGTGTTCTTCAACCTCGGCTAAGATGTCGTAGGCGACCTGGTAAGTGGTAATCAGCGTTATAGGGCTTGTCGTAGCAGATATGGTAATGTGAGAAGCCGGTGGCGTCAAGGACGACGGAGGCCGGGATGGCAGTGGCGCAGTGTCGTCGCTGCAGAAAAGGGTGGAGCGGGAGCCATCGTGGATGACGTTGAGGAATTTGGAGGGATAGAAGAGATGTTAAGGAATTCAAATCCGGCATGGAGAAGTTTTTAACTATGGAGAGAGAATCGGATGGAGAGCCGATTTGGAGGGATAGAAGAGATGTTAAAGAAGCTCATGAAGATGCAATCCAAAACTCCACTGGTGGTTCCAATTGCTAACCATAACCTGGAATCGACCGGGATTCCCGTTGCTGAATTTAAGGGAAAAGAAATTGGACGAGAAGAGTTTACTAAGGAGAGTTTTTTTCATCAAGAATGACCTACTAGGGCTTCGATAAGGGGCGGATTAGGGGTTCTGGATGGCGGACAACAAGAAGAGAGTTTTATGGTGGAGGTGGTGGAGTGGTCGACCACTATGGAAGACCTTTTGGATAAGGGGAGTGGACGACTGGAGAATGAGAGGGACGGGCCGAACCATAGGGATCAGGTTATGTGAGGCAAGAAAGGTGGGATTCCCACCATCAATACATGGGAGAAACATGGAGGGATCACGATAACAGTTACATTGGATGAAGAAGCTATTGGGGTGGTGGCGATCCTAGGGTGGCTTTCATAGTGTCACTGCATCCTAATCTTGATTTGAAACAAAATGAATATCTTGTAGCAAGAGCTGCACCTATTCATCCCGTTCTCAAGAATTTAGTTTGTATGGTCGAAGAATGGATGTAAATCCGCATGCTTTACCCATTCTTGGCAATTCCCAGTGTGGCACACCACATTCAGCTTTAATTTTAGGAGCTCTAAGGCGGAATATTGATGATCTCATCTATACTCAAGGGTCAAATACTGCTTATGGCGTGAGTTTACCCCCGGGGCATGATTATATGTCAAGGAAAGGCCTTTATGATTATGCTAGAACTGACTAGCAAGGAAGCATTTTTTCACATGACCATCTAAATCTTAGAGTCCAAACAATTGCTGAATGGAAGGATGATAGAGATGCTTTTTGTCAAGAACTTGATAATGCGAAGAGGAGCGCTGTCAGGATATGTTACGGGAGAGGGAATGAGCGAAGGAACATGAAAGGTATTATCTGTCCATAAATAAGAGATATCCTAGGTTATCACTATCTCTTGAATTTACAAAGAATGAATTGTTGTGGGCTATGAACTTAAGACTCATTGCCTTGAACGAAGAGCTAGTTGCTTCTTTCAATCATGTTGCTGGTGCTAATTGTTGTGCCAACCTTATTTCTGATTTAGCATCTTTAGCATTTTGGAGCAACGGAATTGATGTTAACCCCTACACATCAGACCACACGCAAAAAGGGGGCATAAGCGACTAATCAAGTAACGCGCGTGTCGATGCGACACGTTACTTGAAAGGTCAAACAACCTCTGATTGCCGAACAGACTGCGTCGTTGCAATCAGGAAGTCGAATTTGCCTAAGTGGGGGCCACTCGTAAACTGAGGAAACTGCCTTGTGACGCTGTCCAAACAACGTCTGACTGCAAAATGGACTTCACCGTTGCGTTTGGAATGTCATCAATACCCAAAAGTGATAGTCAATTTGAGCAATTAAAGTTGCATGAGGAGATCGACATGCATCTCAAGGCAACGCGTGCAAATCGAGAAAATTGGCGCGCGATGTTGCCCGAACGACGTTTGATCGCAAAATGGACTTTGCTGTTACGCTCAGAACATCATCAATACTCGAAATTCACTACCAATTTGTTCAATTAAAGTCGCGCGGCAAAATCGACATTGGTCCCGAGGCAATGACTCATAAATTGAGGAAATTTATGCACGACGTTGTCCAAACAACGTTAGATTGCTAAACGGACTTCTCTGTTGCGTTTGGAATGTGAATACACTATAAATTTATCCAACAAAAATCGCTCGTGCAAATCGGCACGAGTTCCGAGACTACTGCACACGATTTAAGGAAATACATGTGAATCGAGGCATTTTATTTTAAATCAGTGCGCAACTGTTATTCTAAATTAATAATAATATAATATTATTAATATTCATATTAATTTTAAAAAAAAGTCAAAGTCAAATGAAATTTCAAATCCCATTAATTTGATTACCTCGTATCCTCTGATTAAATCCCTAATTTTTTGCTGACTTCGCGTCGTTTCTGTCAATCTGTCGTCTCGATTACAGCTCGTCAGTCTCGGCTTTGAAATTAAAATGAGAAAGACAAAAGCCCCGCATAGTTCTTTCATGCGATAACAATCCAGACCTTCCCAAAAGCAAGTAATTTTCTCACGTGAAAATCCCTCTAATGCATGAGCATTCACGTTTCTTCACTCCATGGCTCGATTTCCCTGTAGCTTCCTTTATCTCACGCAAATAGCCGCAAACAGGTCGGCATTCCTCTTGTCAACCCACAACAGCTGTTCACGAATCCCTGTCGCCACTCCCAACCCCTCACAGGACCTTCACCTCACACAAACCAAAATCCGACTATGTGAATCCTTGAATTGTCCGTCTCTAGCCAAGCCACCAGAGCCTGCTTGTGCCGCTCACTGGCACCACTCGACACCTCCAGATCCGACACATAGCCAAAACCGAACCACAAACCCCTTCACAGCCCCATTTCCCACCGCCTAGATTCCAGTCTTGAGCCAGCCAACCCCTCCAACCTATTTGAGCAAGACCCAGCCGCACCTAAAGTTCTCCACCCTTGTTCCTTTACCCGTGTACCTCAAACCCACAGCCGAACCTCTTCTCTCAAATGCCTGTTACAGCCGACCTTCAATCTCCTACAACCTACATATATTTAAGTTAAATCCATATCTAATTGTGCATCCTCTTTTACTTGTAAGGCTTTTGCTTTTTTTTTTTTTGGCTTTGCTTATCACGTGAACACATTTCTCTCTACCTTTGTTACTATCCTTTTTTTATGTTACTTTATTTTACTTTTTTTTAATTCTAATGATTTTATCGTTGTTGGTAACTGTTAATGATAAAGTTGGTATTAATATTGCTTATGTCAAAATCATTAGCGTGGTTGTTATTAAAAAAAGGGAGAGTAAGCAAACTGTAATTGTTGCATTCAGTCATTTGTTTATGTTAGTAACCATTTTTTTATATATATAGTTAATTAGTATTAGCTAATATTGTTAGCTATATTTATCATTATTGCTATATCTATATATATGTACTTAAATGAAATAAGAAGAAGACTAAAAAAAAGGCAAAAATAAGAATGAAGAGAGAGAGAGAGAGAGAGAGAGAGAGAGAGAGAGAGAGAGAGAGAGAGAGAGAGAGAGAGAGAATTCAGAAAAAAGGGTGGAGAGAAAAAAAAAAGAAGAAAAAAATGATGCAAAAATAAGAGTGAAAATGAGAATTTTGGTGCATTTTTTATTGACATCACCGCCACTTCATCATGCAGGTATAATTTTCTAAACATAAAAAAATCCCACTTTCGGCGGTTGCGGCGAGCCAGAGAACCCCCTATACGCGCTCTCGTAGCACGGTGGGAGGAAATCCGGTGCGACGCTTACAGCGAGACGGGTAGGCCTCATACACGCTCTCATAGCGTGGCGTGGACATTTTTAAATACTTGTACACGCTCTCATAAATTGGCAAGGAAACCAATTGCGAATCTTCTAACAGGTACTCCGAAGACTCATACATACTCTCTTAGGGTGGTGGGATTGAAGAAATACGACTGCGGTGTGGCCCGATACCTATCATACATGCTCTCGTAGCGTGGTGGGATGACCCAGACTCGTGAAATTTCCCCTAAACGGGAGAGACGCAGGGAGGCTTCCAAAATTCAGAGTGAAAGCGCACAAGATTTGAACAAATACAAAGAACTTGATTTGGACAGCAGGGAATTCATTTTAAACTCAAATGAACAATGCAGAGGATCTAATTTGAACTCAAATGAACGAATACAAGGGAATCGAACTAAACATGTGAACTTGAACTTGAACCACAAGGAAAATAACATAACATTTAAAATGAAATTGCAATATGTAAAATAACAAGGTCTAAATTAAATGCAACAGAATATATGCCAAACTTGTGGCGAATAGAGAACCTGTAATGAAAACTCATGCAATTGACTAACTTAAAATAATTGCAATAACTACGAGGACAGGTGATGAATGCAATAACAATCAATATCATTATGCAAACAAGCAAATAGAACCTCACAAGTGATGAAGATTGAAAGGTCGCTCATAAATGACAATAATGAACATGCAACGAACTTGATGACTTACCAATGGCCATATACAAGGAGCATGCAATGATCGTGACAATTCACATACAAGCGTATGCAGGGAACTTGTGGAAAACACTCAAATGAACGGCAATGTGCAATTCCCTGAAAGCACTAAAATTTAATATACGACGAATGAATGAACATGGAACTTATGGTGAAGAGGAATTCAATCATCACTTGCTTACAAACAATAGTTCGCGGTAGATAAGAATCCTACATCCCACTTAGAAGCAACAAGTAGTATGAAGCTTAATGAGTAATCAGAAAACTCATGACAGATAAATTGCCAAACACCTGCTTACAAACTAATGTCAACAAGCCACAGTCAATCTGAAGGGAGCATATAACATAAGTGCATGCAATTCATCTGAACCATGGACAACATGTTCATGAAGGATATATAAAGAACATGAAATGAATACCCGGTCAAAATATTTGGTGAGGTTTTCTATATACCCGGTCAAAATATTGCTCCTTTCGGAGGTTAGCAATGCCACCACAAAAGAGGGAGGAACCAAGAACAAGAAGCAAATTGGAGAGGATTGAACCAATCAGGGAGAACTTGACCACTTCAATCTTACCCTTGTGCAGTGCAAACAAAGCTATGATAAGTTCTGTTGCATTCCCACATGTAGCATTTAGTAGGCCACCAACTGTAAGTGCATGTATACCCTCTACCATAAGTGCATGTATTTAAAATAAGAATGCTAAAAAAAAAGAGTCGTTCAATACCAGTAGGGCCAGTGTAGAACGCAATTTGCCTGAGACATCAATACAAAAAATGAAAAAAAAAGGAGTTATTTGATATGATATGGACAAGATAAAGGAGCAAAGGATCAATCTTGAGTGTCACCCATGCATAAGCTAGATATATACTGACCACTCATAGTACAAATGAAAATTTAATAATGAGAAGAAAAAGTGTTGAAAGAGCAACGCAAAAACAAAGATTTCAAAGTGACATTGGATCCTAATTGTAAGCATATAGAAGATGTTGCTTGAGGTCTCTGAATTGGTATGTATGTATGATAAGTTTCTGTAGATCATGATGAGTTACTTTGGCTTGAATATACAACTTCTAAAAAATTAATTTCACATCAAGAAATCACATATTTATCATCTAATTTTTTATTTTACATTGACATTGCTTTTCTTATTGTACAGGTTGTATGAGAGTGATAATTAATCCCACATAGGAAGTGAAACAAAGATTGCATTACTAACATACTAATAGTCACTCTTACCGGTTAGTTTGAGCTTTTGAGTTGATACATCCATTAGCATATTGAGCTCAATTTGTACATGGTATTTCACCTTGGTAACACTTATAGTCTTAGATTAAGAATATAATTACATTCATTTCAAAACTTAAAGACTTTTTGGAATAGGATTATAGTAGGATTAAATCAAAAAGTTAATTTCACCATTGGCAACATCCTTATTTCTTAATCAAGGAAATCTTCATGATGAATTCCCCCCAATTATGACTTAACTCTGCCTAACCTAAACCTAACCTCACCCATGATTAACCAAGTACTACATTGTCTTCTTGCATGAGTAAGCCATTATATCTTTTGGAGCACATAGATAAACTTCTCTCCTCTCACGCTCGATTATCCAACAATCGTGATGGGCTGGCCCTATGCCCACATGTCGTTGCTCCCTAGCAAATAATCACATTCATAGTGGATTGGCTTTGCACCAGCGGTACTGGTACTTCTGCCCACATATCATTGTTCCATAGAAGAATACTGCGTTCGTTGTGGTTTTGCTCTGCACTAGTAAGCTCTTGCTTATCTTCTCATGTACGCAGCTTCCAATAGTTGCTCATTGCGGCTTGTTATTGATCATGTTTCCTTCTCAAGCTTCATTCCAGTTGTCACGGCTGTTGCATTAAAGTCATCATCTTTTCCTCTCCAGTTTATTGTGTTCCACTCACACGCTCTTTGGCTCTCGCTCATATGCCATTTGTGTTGCATTTAATACATCCCTTTCTTTGTGAAGCCCATTTTCCATCTCGTTTCTTGTGGCTTTACTTCCCAGCACTTGTGTGAAGGTTCCTACACATGCTTTCTCTTTACTCATTCCTCTCCACCTATCATATTTGGAGGATCCAGCTATTCATGATGGTCATCCTACTTAATCATGTCAAATCTCTCTGAATGTTAGCGCTCAGCCTCCCAGATCATTTGCCCTCTCGTTTTTCCTTCACAGATGCTGTTAGGTGTAGGGTTCCTAAAAGTTGAACTCGCTTGCAAGTTTTTTCATTCTTCCAACATGGCACGAGTTCTGTTAAGCACAAGACTGCAACTATCTTATATGATAGACCTACTCTCATTTTTTCAAAGTCTGAGATTTCTAATATGACATCTCCATTTTTCTACATTTTGGTTGACAATTTTTTCTTTATACTTACAAGCTTGGAGATTTTTCGTCCCTTCATGTTTGATTTTTGTTCGCTAGGTGACTACCCTATCAAGTTCTTGATCGATGTTACATGAATATCAAACTATCTTTGGAATTATTTTATTCTAGACTTTTCTCATTGTGCTCATATTATGTGAATAGCCTATAAATGTAAATGCTGAAGTGATCTTCAAACTTTGATACTTCTAAGGAGCCTCTATCACCCTTGTTTGGATTCTTTTTTTCTCATATTTGGGTCCACTACATCAATCAATATTCACTATATATTTTTAGTGCTATTTTTTTGGCTCTCTCAACCGTTCGTGATAGTGTTCTTATGCAAATGATATTTATATCCCATTGGCTTGGGAGGTAATAGATTGACACTTCA
This sequence comes from Dendrobium chrysotoxum, assembly GCA_019925795.1. Taxonomy (NCBI): domain Eukaryota; kingdom Viridiplantae; phylum Streptophyta; class Magnoliopsida; order Asparagales; family Orchidaceae; genus Dendrobium; species Dendrobium chrysotoxum. Next base: position 74,828,471 of record CM034313.1, read on the forward strand.
TCAATAGCTATTAACGAAAATTGAAATTTAAATATTTTCCTTCAATATACAAGTCTTGCAAATTATTTAGACATGATTATGTCAATTTCTTTAAGACCATCCAAAATTAAGGAAATCAGTAGCTGATGATCCTAATTTTGGATTTGGTTTTTTAAATCATAGTATGGACATGCAAGATTTTTGTGTTGAAAATACTCGTGATAAAATAAAGCCTACCAACGTGATGGGTGATGCTCCCTTTACCTTAATCTCCCCGGGCGCTCTCATGCTTTGTATATTAATCTAGATTCATCTTTGAGTTTGTACTTGTACTTGTTACTAATGATTTGTTAGATGAGACTAGGACTCAAAACAAATTAAAGTTAATGGTATTAAAAATAAAGTTATTTTGATCATATATTTTCTTCTTGAATTTTTTTAGTAAATTTAATTTCTACTTAACTTACTTTCTTGAGTATAGCAGCTAGCTCGGAAAGTATATTTCCAAATCTTTCAAAAAAGGTCATATATTGTATTAAAATTATTCTTATATGATGAGGCCTTTAGCTCGATATTTTTTATTTAAAATAATAAGAATTACTCTTTTAATTTATATATTTATTTATATTTATTTATTTCAAACAAGTTAAATAATTAAAAAAATCAAATGAATATAAAAAATATCAAATACTAATGTTGCAATGGATGTCTCATCTATTATGCCTATGAATGGATAAGTTGCATAGGGACAGTATAGTTTGACCTAATTGTGCTTTAGGATTCGTCTCTTAGCTTCCACCAAGTCATCTTTTGCATTAATTGAGCTACTAGGCATTTAAGGTGTTGTTGTATGGTATCACCTCCTAAGATTATCATTTGTAGACATTAATGGATATGATACACTCATGACAGTGGCACTTGTAGAGAAGCCTAGATGGCCATTTGGTGACCAAAAATGACCCTGACGTAGAACATGAACAATAGAAAATATCAAAATTGATTCGCTTAAACTTAAATTAGGTAGCTCAAAATTACTTTAATTCAATTTGAAATCAATCAAATTCATGAAAATTACACTTATATGTATCTTTTCACATGTACATGTATTCAAATATATATATATAATAAACTTACACAATATAAATATATTCATATTTCATACATCGGCACATTTATGTTTTATCTGTGTTTATATATATATATATATAAGAATTATTTTTTTATTTTTAAATTTAGAATAAATTTAAAAATTGAGTTGAAATCAATCATTTTTAGCTCACAACTCAAATGTAAGTTGGCTTCAAATCAATTTTTTTTATTCTAAGTTGATACCAATTCAAATGAACTCGGCTCATTACGACCTTCATTATAATCTTTCATGATAATCTTCATAATAAAGAGTTACATCTATTCATGAATATTAGACAGTAAGCTTATTCATGGGTTTGAATATTTTTCAATCATTGTGTGACGAGGGATGAAGTTGAAAGCTTCCACTCCTCTATGACAAAAAGTTGGGAGCTACTTTTACAAGCCGCTTGATCATCTACTGGCATTCAAGCCAGCATGGGTTAGCCGTGAGAAAGGCGCAACTTCTTTTCAGACCATCGTCCACGACATCACAAGCAGATTTTCTCACGTTGTGATATCTCCTATGATCGTTCTCATCCCATCTCTCATCTCGCCACTCTAATGAACCTTAGTTATGTGAGATCACGCATAAGGGCATCGTTAGCTAGGGTAAGTTCTCAAAAGAAGATAATAGTAAATAAAATTTTACTAATAACAAAGCTGAAATGCTCAAAAATACCCTCAAGTCTTGCCTTAACCATGTCTTTTGGTGGCATTGCCGTGATATTTTATAGGAAATTTAGATAGCAGGACTATTTTGGTTTTGTTTAAAGAGTATGATGACCAAATCAAGCCTTTTACATAGTCTAGGACTACAATGATCACTCAAATAGTAGACAGATTATTTTGGCTCTTATCTCTTCGTTGGATGATAATTTACCCCCAATTCCTCCATCTTTGGTATCAACAATTTTGAATATCGGGACTTTTGATATCTCAATAACCATGCATGATTGTTGGCCTATTGTGGATCCTTTTTGTTACTAATACTAATTTTTTTCCTTGTGCAGATACGAGTGTGATCAACAATCTTACATTTGATTGTTTTGAAGTGGAGATTATTAATGATTCAAGTTTGGTCCAGTCTCAAGATTCTTTCAAAAGTTTATTTAGTTTAGTAGATAAAGGTTTTAAATGGTGTTTTTTGGTTGAGACACTAATTAAAAAAAATCTTTCTCCCTTCTCTCAAAATTACTAGATCTCAAACTAGACATAATTACTCCCCTAGTGATTTTGGCTTTTTGATATTAGTAGCTATCTAAATGTCAGAATGCTTCCCTCTTTCATGTAACCTTTTCAATGAGTCTCCATTGTTTAGAAAAGAAAGGGATTAATGCATTGTATCTCCTATATTCTACTCTAAAGGGTTTCTATCAAATTATATAAATTAATAGCTATTTATTTAATACATAATTACTTAACCATTAATTTAATTAAATAAAAATAGTAATTTATTCAATATCTAATTAATCATTAATTAATTAGCTAACTGATATTAAAAAATAATTAGTGCCGAATTATCAAGGTCTAATCAACAATTAAATATTTGATAATCAAATTTAATAGCATAATTTAAGAAGACTTGCATAATTAACAATTACTAGAACAGGTATTTGTGACATAAGAGTAGATACTCCATAATTATTAATGGGGCAATTGGTTATCTAAACATTAAATAACCAATAATTATTTAGTCATACGCCTCATTAATGATACAGAACATAGCGATATAATAGCCAATTTATTTAATTAAATAAGTTATCCGATTAATTAGAACCGTGATAGTGATTTCACTAGAAACCTTATTGTTGACAAATAAGATAAGTTACTTCATAACATGATTAGCAATTTAAAACTAATTAATGACATTAGCCTCACTATCAAACATGACTTAATAGCCTAATTGACAAATACTGATAGCTCAGACAGCTGGTCACAGGAGATCCAAGATCGTCATATCCTTGTTCTACTATCTAATTGACATTCTTTTGTTTTAGACTCCTATATCTAAAATGTTATTATAATTAGAATTTCTCATTCCTCAAAAGACGCTAGTCTTTTTGGGGTGTTAACCATGGATAGTTGTAAATGATTAAAGCTGAGCTTGAGTCATCACGGTTTGAGCTTAGACTTAATTGATTGATTGAATTCAAGTTCTATTCCACAAGTGTCATTTGGCTCACGAGTCCCTGACTCATTATTATGAAAGAGAGAATATGATTTTGATTCAAATATCTGTTATAGTTAGAAGATAAATAATAGAAATCACATGATATTAGGAAGTGAGATACTATTTTAAATATTTTAATAATTTTATACTCAAACTCTTGAATTCTAATAAATTTTAAACATATTTTATTTTGGTATTTATTAAAAAAATTAACTCACAAGCTAACAAATCGTATCGAGGCTAGCTCAAGCTTAGCTTACTGTTAGACCGACCCAAGGGGGACCAGCTGAACTAACTGAACCAATCCATACTAGACTGGTTCTGGTCTACAGGAGGCGGGCCCAAGAGGGGCAGAACCAAGGAGAGAGGGGGGCGGCTAAGTAGATGGGGCCCACACAATAATTAAGCTTTGTGTTGGAGGGAAATTTCAAATTAGGGGTTGTTTAGGGATTAAATATTTGTCCTTTGCTTTAATTAGTCTTGTCTTGCTAGGGTTAAGGTTATCTTGAATTTTGTAATCTGAATTTGAGATTTTGTGTTTGGTTTTGGGCTCTAGGCTTTGGCTAGAGATTTGGAGAGTGGAATCTTCCTCTCAAATTGAAGATTCATTGTATCGGGTTGTTTCTTTTCTTTTCCTACTCAATTCTAATATTTTTCTTGGTCATTTCTCTCCAAATTCTGTGAAAACTGTTGTGTATAGCTGATTTTCTCTGAATTTCTGCATTATTTCCCATTATTTTGAGTTGTTACCTATCAAATTGATATCAGAGCACGTCGATCTAAGGGGAATCAATGGCCGGAAGGAAAGTGAAAGTTTTGGAGGGAGAATTAGGTCAACTAAAATCAGAGTTTGAAGAGAAAACTTCTAATTTTCAGTATCAGTTTGCATCCATCCATGAAAAGATGGATGGAAGGTTCATCATCGTGGAGGACATGTTGAAGAAGCTACTTGAAGACAAACCTAATCCGGCGACATCGGAAGCAAAGGAAACCACCGGCGGCCATGGGAGAGGTGGAAACCCGAACCCGTTTAGGGGGAGGAAAAATCAAGAAGTGGAGATTCTAGATGGAGGAGACGGAATGCCTCCGCTAGAGCCGCTCTCTAGGGAGAAGATAAGTAGCTGGTACGAATGAAGGGGTGCTGATTTTGCAAGGAGAGGTACGGAATATGAACGACTGGGTGCTGATTTTGAAAGGAGGAGAGCGGATTTTGAAGAGGGCTTTGGGTTTGAGTGCCGAAGGGTAGAGCGTGACACTTTGGGAGAACCTCCTCTGCGAGGAATGGGTGGCTATGGAGGATTTAGTGGAAACGGGGGTGACCCGAGAGTAAGAAAACTGAAGATTCCTATCTTTGAGGGCAAAGATGCACATGGGTGGATATACAAGATGGAAAGGTACTTTGCATTCAATGGGTTGACAGAGGAGAAGAAATTGACAGCGGCAGGACTTTGTTTGGAGGGGAAGGCATTGGCGTGGTACCAATGGAGGGACAAGAAGCGACTCTTTCAGAGTTGGAGGGAGTTCGAGGACTGTTTACTAGAACGTCTCCGAACAAGTAGGGGAGGAGACTTCTATGAGCAGTTCTTCGCCTTGACACAGGAGGGAACCGTGGCAGAGTACCGTAACAGGTTCGAGTACCTTGCCAGTAGGCTAGACCGACTTTCGGAGACAATGCTAGAGAAAAATTTCATTAAGGGGCTCAAACTAGAGATCTATGCAACAGTTAGAGTCATGAGGTCACGTGATTTGGGGGAGGCCATAGAGCTGGCAAAGTTGATGGAGGATCAAAAGTATCTAAAGAGGGGGGTTAAAGGCAGCAATTCAGGGGGATCATACAGGATGACCACAACCTTCTTAGCTCCCAAGGGGCCGGCACCAGGGAGTCTGAGAGAAGTCTCAAAGGAGAAGACTGGAGGAGGGGGATTTGGGGGAAATTTCAAGAAGCTCGCTGAGAAAGAGTTGCAGGAAAAGAGAGCAAGGGGGTTGTGCTTTAGATGTGATGAGAAGTACACGCCAGGGCATAGGTGCAAGGACCGAACTCTTCAGGTTCTCACCGTCTGTGATGACGAGGAAGCTGAAGAGGGAGGTAAGAGTGGGTCAATGGAAGAGGAAGAGAAGAAGCTACATCTGGAAATGGCGGAAGTCTCTCTGAACTCTGTGGTGAGATTCACCCCGAATCACACCATTAAAGTGAAGGGAGAGATAGCTGACAAAAAGGTGATGGTGCTGATCGATAGTGGGGCCACCCACAATTTCATCTCCAATCAGATTGTTGATCTGTTGGGGGTAAAATTAGTAGACATTGAGGGTTATGGGGTGATGATGGGCACAAGAAAGGTGGAGATGGGTAGAGGAGTATGTAGGGGAGTAGTGCTGGCTATTCAGGGGATTGAGGTGAGGAAGGATTTTCTTCCCTTGAAATTGGGAAGCACTGACGTCATCCTGGGAATGAAGTGACTGCAGACCTTGGGAGATACCAAGGTAAATTGGGGAGTGTTAAGGATGAAACTAGAGGTGGAGGAAAGGAGGATGGTGATTCAGGGAGATACAGGATTATCTATATCCATGGTGTCTCTCAAGACCATAGTCAGGACCATACAGGAGATGGGGGGGATTCTGGTGGAACTCCAAATCTTAGAAGGGATGACATTGGAGACAGAGGGAGACATTCCTTGGTCAGTACGGCTGCTCATTCACCAATTCAAGGGTGACCCCAAGGCCTACCTCCACAGCGGGAGCTGAAGCATGCCATTACCTTGAAGGAGGGGTGTCACCAATCAGTGTTCGGCCATACCGCTACCCTCATATTCAGAAGGATGAGATAGAGAAGCTGATCCGTGAGATGTTGGAGGCGGGGATCATCAGGCCGAGTGTGAGTCCTTTTTCTAGTCCAGTCTTAGTGGTCAAGAAGAAGGATGTGAGATGGAGGTATTGTGTGGATTACAGGGCCTTGAATAAGGAGACTGTGCCGGATAAGTTTTCTATTCCTATGATTGATGAGCTATTGGATGAGTTGTATGGAGCAATGGTGTTTTCTAAGTTGGACTTGAAGTCGAGCTACCATTAAATCAGAATGAAAGAGGAAGATATTCAGAAGATGACCTTCAGGACACAGGAGGGGTGCTACGAGTTTTTGGTGATGCCATTTGGGCTTACTAACGCCCATGCTACTTTCCAGTCCTTGATGAATAGGGTATTCCGGCCATATCTCCAGAAGTTTGTTTTAGTTTTCTTTGATGACATACTGGTGTAAAGCAGAACCGAAGGGGAGCATCTGGAACATTTGAGGGTGGTCTTTGAAGTTCTATTGGAGCATCAATTAAGGGCCAACCTGTAGAAGTGCAGCTTCACACAAGCTATGGTGGAGTACTTGGGGCATGTGTTATCACTTGAAGGGGTGGCAACCGATCAAGACAAAAAAAGCAATGCAAAAGTGGCCTTTACCTAGGAACTTGAGAGAGCTGAGGGGTTTCCTAGGATTGACGGGATACTACCGGAGGTTTGTGAAGGGGTACAGCAATATAGCCTGGCCTTTGACTGAGCAGTTAACGAAGGATGGTTTCTTGTGGGGAGAAGCGGCTACCCAGGCTTTTGAGAGACTAAAAAAGGCCATGATCAAAGTACCAGTTTTGGCTTTACCAGATTTCAGTCAGACTTCTGTGGTGGAGACAGATGTATCCGGATATGAGTTGAGGGTCGTGCTGATGAAGAATCATAAACTCATAGCCTATTTCAGTTAGGTGTTGACAGCTAGAGCTAGGCTGAAGTCTGTATATGAAATGAAATTAATGGCCATCATGTTAGCCATTCAGAAGTGGCGTCCATACCTGCTGGGCCGACACTTCATACTCAGAACAGATCAAAGGAGCTTGAAATATCTGCTGGAGCAGAGGATGGTGACTGAGGAACATCAGAGGTAACTATCCAAACTCTTGGGATACAATTTTGAGATCCAGTACCGGCCAGGGTTGGAGAATAAGGTGGCTGATGCCTTATCCAGATGTTGGGGAGAACTCCAGGAGATGACCATTTCAGTACCCCTGTTGGTGGATTGGAGAGCTATCAAGGAAGAAAGTGTGTAGGGCGAGGAGTTGAAGAAGATTCGGATCGACTTGCTAAAGGATGAAGAAGCCACACAAGCTACGCCCTAGAGGGAGAGAGGCTATTGTACCAAGGGAGATTTGTGATGCCACGAACCTCCATCCATATTCCCCACCTACTACAGGAGTTCCACGGGAGTACGGTTGGAGGCTATTCCGGGGTACAGAAGACTAGCGGCTAAATTATACTGGAAGGGTATGCATAAGGATCTGGAGGAGATGGTGGCGAGGTGTGAAGTGTGCCAGAGAAACAAGTACATGGCTATAGCTACAGAGGGGTTACTATAACCCTTAGCACTTCTAAATAGGATATGGAAGGAAGTGTCCATGGATTTCATAGATGGCCTACCACGATCTGAGAGATTTACAGTCATTATGGTGGTAGTTGATAGGCTAAGTAATTATGCACATTTCATTCCCTTACGACACCCCTACACCGCAGTTATAGTGGCTACAACATTCATCAGAGGGGTGATTAGATTGCACAGGATTCCAAAGTCGATAGTTTCTGATCGAGATAAGTTGTTTCTCAGCCAGTTTTGGAGGGAGTTGTTCAGGTTGCAGGGTACAGTTCTTAAGAGAAGCACCGCCTATTACCCTCAGACGGACGGGCAAATGGAGGTAGTCAACAGAAGCTTGGAGACTTACTTGACGTGTTTTGCTTCTGAAACACCACGGATGTGGGCCAAGTGGTTAGTATGGGCCAAATATTTGTACAATATATCATACCAATCAGCTTCTCAGATGACCCCTTTTAAAGTGTTGTATGGAAGGGACCCCCACACTTGATTCATTTTGGGCAAGGAAGCACACCAGTCTTATCAGTAGAGCAGCACTTGGAGGAAAGGGATAGGATGCTAGAGGAATTAAAGAGGCACCTGCTGAGGGCGCATCAGATAATGAAGAAGCAGGCAGATGCACATAGGAGAGACATCTAATTCAAGGTGGGGGAGAGAGTATTCTTAAAACTGTGACCCTATAGACAAAAGACAGTGGCCCACAAGAAAAAAGAGAAATTGGCCCCAAGGTATTTCGGGCCCTACGAGATAGTGGAAAGGATTGCAGCTGTGGCGTACCGATTGAAGTTACCCCCGACCGCCACCATATGCCCAGTATTCCATATGTCACAATTGAGAAAAGCTCTAGGGGAGCATATAGTTAGTGCAGAGTTACCGGCGACACTAACTGAGGAGTTGGAAGTGGTCTTAGAACCACTAGAGCTAAAAGGGGTGAGATCAGGTAAATAGGGGAACAAAAAAGTGATGATTAAATGGAGAGGCCTTCCCGACTTCGACGCCACTTGGGAACTGTATGAGACGGTGAAGCATCTGTTTCCTTCATCTCACCTTGAGAACAAGGTGAGTCTTTGAGAGGGGATAATGTTAGACCGGCCCAAGGGGGGCCGGCTGAACCAACTGAACCGGTCCATATTGGACCGGTTCTGGTCTACAGCAGGCATGCCCAAGGGGGGCGAAACCAAGGGGAGAGAGGGGGGCGGGGGCGGCTAAGTAGATGGGGCCCACACAATTATTAAGCTTTGTGTTGGAGGAAAATTTCAAATTAGGGCTGTTTAGGGATTAAATATTTGTCATTTTGCTTTAATTAGTCTTGTCTTGCTAGGATTAGGGTTATCTTGAATTTTGTAATCTGAATTTGAGATCTTGCGTTTGGTTTTGGGCTCTAGGCTTTGGCTAGAGATTTGGAGAGTGGAATCCTCCTCTCGAACGAAGATTCATTGTATCGAGTTGTTTCTTTTCTTTTCCCACTCAATTCTAAGTCTTTTTCTTGGTGATTTCTCTCCAAATTCTGTGAAAACTGCTGTGTATTGCTGATTTTCTCTGAATTTCTGCATTATTTCCCATTATTTTGGGTTGTTACCTATCACTTACTTATCAAGCTTAGCTCCTAAGGCATTTATCAAGTCGATCCTAATTCAGCTTGACTCAATTACACATTTACATCTCAATCCATTGTTCACTTTAGGGCATTATACCCAAAATTAAAAAATTACTTGTTCAAATTTTAATTTGACTCAAAAGAAGAATTGGTATGCTTCAACTCAAAGATTCTTGCTTGAAATAAGTTCAATTAAAAACAAAATTAACTTCATATATGATATAAGCGCATATATTCCCATATATTATATAAATATGTATTCACAATTATATAACATATAAAACTATATATATATACTTTATAATGCACACAGAAATCTGCATCTGCCTTTAATATACTTTATAATGCATTTTAATAAATAAATTTGTAATACTTTTAAATAGACAATAATCATGATTAGTGATTAAAATTAATTTATAAAAGTAATAGATTTTGCTCAAAACTGATGTCATCAGCCGATTTGCTTGAACTGAATTGATATCATCTCAAGCTTGCTCTGTAGAATTTGTTCATCTTCTCTGGATTTATTATCATCATATAAGCTGATCAAGATTGGCAACCAAACTCCCCCTTAGAAGTACACAAAAAAGGTGTTGCAAAAAAAACAAAACTGAAATCCAACAAATTCAGGGCACTCCTAGAAGTATACAGCTGTTCTAACAAAATAAATATCTAACATTTGATTCTATCTCATCCAATGACCCTAAATTAGATCAATTTGTAAGAAATTAAAAAAAATTGTTAGCGAGAATGCACAGTTTCATAATAAAGTTTTAAATCATAAAATGGTTCTTGATCGTACTAATTTTATCAAATATAATTGTAATTTATTTCAAATTTAGCATTCACCTAGATAGGCAATTAACAATTGTGCTTCGACATCAAGAAAATAAGCATTCGAACTCCTTATTCATACTGTGATATAACTACATAATATAAAGTCTTAGAAAGTTATAGGGCGGTGTGCATAATGAATTCACGTCAATTAAATAAGTAGACCAGAAGGGAAAAAAAATAAAATGACTTTCAAAGTTTATCTTTATCATGAAATAAAGCAAGCAATCCCGATGTTTTAACACCCATACCTCCAATTTTGTATTTTTATCGGAACAGAAAATATCATAAAATATCATGACGAGTCTATAGAAACAATCATTCAAAAGTTATAGTGTTAGACAAGTAAATGTAACGTCATATAGTTTTTCAATAATTACGGAATACTATGCTCAAATATCAAATCCTATATGTTATCAATAAAAAGGTCCAAACGTCATTATCCGCAACCAAATGCTGAGGCTCACCACAGAAAAAATAGCCTTGAGAAGAATGCAACAATAATGATAAACAGATGCTGTCCTGGAGCAAAAGAGGATTAAACAGAAAGGATACAGAACTTACTCAGTGAGGAAGCTGACTCGTTCTGCAAGTGGGGTGAGGCCTAACAAACTCAATGCGAATACCCATGCCTGCCACCAGAAATAAAGTGTTAACTAATTGTTCATCAAGAAAATAGTAAAATAAGTTGTATGCCAAATTCCTCATAAAAACTGGACATTAAAATAGTGAGAAAATCCAATTAAGCATGTATACTGACAGGAAAAATAAAAAGATAAGGAGCTTCTCATTAAAAAGAATTAATAAAGAGTGCAAGGCAATTATTCATTAACAACAAGAAAGCTCTACAAATAATAATACGGTCGAATTTGTTCTTTATAAAAATACGTAGTTTATTGTTGTCTTGTAGTGCAAGACTATTTGTCTTTTAGCTTTATAGATATGCTTTACAGTTTATATAAAATAAAAAAAATTTATTTTGTAGTTTCTGTAAACACTTTTGTCGTTTATACAGACAATTTGTTGTTTAATTAAGTTTTTTATGGGAGCTCCTGATCTAATTATCCCCCCAAAATTTAGATTTAAACTGATTTTACAAGCAACCAACAAAAGAAACAAAATACGCATACGGCTGATGCATAGAGATCCGAATTCCAATGCAGCTGAAATACCTTTCAATACTCATGGACATTTCCATAGTAAAAGCAAGAAAGTAGAAGAATAAAATGCAAAGTTTTCACGTCATCACCCCAGCATATTGAATGAATGCCTTAGCAACGAAGTTGCCTCAATTCTCCATCAATGGTGGTTCATCCAGCATCCTATGCATGACAGGTGAGCTCCGTAGGTCAAACGCAGAGCTTGCAACAAAATTCGGGCAGTATATAACAGAGAAATTATTCTGTGCGGACGCCGAACGCAGCTCTATGTCCGGAGGCGACTCAGGTGCAGCCACATCAGCAATATTGAGCTACTGTACCGAGCTGCAGTACTGAGCGGTACTAAGTAATACCGAGCCACAATACCGACGTGATACATTCCGATTGATCTCCGGACGATATTTTCTCTATATAACATGACCAAGCATTATATAATAGCAGTGCTGGAATTAAAGAAAGGTCGATGACACTTTCCCCTATATTTGAAGGAGCTACTAATTGCGATATTCGTAGGTGTGAACAGCTAGCTAATCACTTTGAAATACATAATAGCTGTGTGAACAGCAGTGCACGGTGTACTCCTATGTCCGCACCAATTCAGATATAGCTATGTATATAATAATTTCTGCTAAATTTAAGATGAGTATTTAATAGTTCTATATAGTACAAAAAGCTATGTTGATTCAAACATATATAATTATATGTATAATGTGAAAATTTTATTAAATACTGATTCCGCTGTTGTATAACTTCATATTGACCACATGCATTTTACTTCATTGAAGTCTAAAAATCTGACTTGCTAATCAAACTGCACGAGTACTAAGATTTTATTTGGGATAATTTTTTACTATTAATTTTTCACCGCCTTCAGAAAAATTTAGGTTAGAAAGTTGTTTTAAAAAGCAGAAAAAAGCTATTCCAACGAAGGCTAAACTCGCTGAATCTGTCATCCACTTTAATTTGTGTGGTACACGATTGATTACAGCATCCCGGAACTCAGTAAGGGATCGGGCATAGATAGCTATTTTATTTTTTTAGGACCAATGATAAGGTTATTTCTTGTCACACTACTCTAAACAGAAAGCATCACCAAGCCAAGTCTTAATTCTGCACATAAGGTAAAATAAAATGCAGACGCCTAATTGCTCTAGTTACTGTGTGCTACTTTAATTCCTTATAATCTTCTTTCTCCACTAATATATAAATCTAAAAGAGATGGTCAAGTTTAGTTCGCGACGTATTAATTAAATATTTCTCCGCTTACCAAAAACCCAGAAAAAAGGAATTGGATAAAATAATCTCCATGTAATACGATACAAAAGCTTTTGTCTGCTTGTAAAGAAAAGAACCAAAGATGTAAAAGCTGAATTCAAGGAAGATTTAAAGGGAAGGAGAAACATTGACTCACGCGTCCGTAGCCGTAGTTCTGCGCAGCAATGGCGAGGGGAACTGCCGGGAAGAGAACGAAAAGCTTCGTCCCAAGAAAAATCTCATGGAGATTAGACATAAAATTGCGTAAAATCCCACACCGGACCTTTGAGAAGAGCGAGGGATCCGATTTCTTGCGAAGCGAGGAGGAGGACATGTTGTGCGCGGTGCGACAATGGCCGTTGCGCATATCCTTGCTCAGACCTTCGCCAACGCTGCCGGGCTTGATGACCTCAGCCTCGTGCAACTCCAAAGCCCCGTGCTCTGTCGAATTCATGGCCTTCTCTTTAGAGGCAATTCGTCGAACGGGTAGACTGCGAAGAGGCGCAGCAACTTCTCAGCTATTCCGTCGCCTGGGACGTACAAAACCCAGCCGTGCTGTATATCTAGATGTTTGGACATCTGAGAGAGAAAAGATTGTGATATATAACGGCGAGGAATACAATCCGATCAAGTGAAAAACGAATTATAACAGAGGAGGTCATTTCTGCGAAGCCGTTTCCAGTGTCGAATTGTAGAAATTATTTGGCGTGGACATCACATTTTTCATTAATTTTACTGTTTTTATCATTTCGTTTTTATTAACTCGGTCGAAGCAGGCAAAAAATATAAATGTCCAGTCCCAACAAAAATGTGATGAGTTTTCGTAAAAGAATAAAGAAATTTTGACTTTTATCTCATAATGCTCTTAATTAATCATAAATCTCACTATTTATTTTCTTTGAAGAATATGGATGAAAGCAAATTCTGATGAAATTAGTCATCAAATTTTCATAGGTTTGATTATGAATTTTAAAGGGCTGTTTTTTGTTGAAAAATGAATGCAATATAAAAGGAGTAGTGTAAAAGAAATACTTTTGAGTTATATGAATGAGAGAAAAAAGGAAGGTAAGAATTTTTTATTTTTTGATATTATTTTTTTTATTTGAAGTAAAGTGAATGGGCGGCTGTGGAGGAGCCAAGGCGGCAATGGCCAGCCGCCGATGACATCGATCGACAATGGCCGATGGGGGCGGGGCGGGGCGGCGATGACCGACGACAGGGCAGCAGTGGCCGCGCGGTGGGGCGGCAGCCAACGGCGGCGGCGACAGTCGGTCGGGGCCGCTAGCAGGTTGCGGACAGCAGGTAATAGTGGAGATGGTGGTTGCTGTAGATGATCAAGAAAGCACTTGAGCGGTGTAAGATGTTCTCACTCAAATTAGGCCAAATATTTTACCTTAGAAATAAATTAAATTAAATACATTATATTTACTTTATATTACCTTACCTTAAATCTACTTTCATCAAACCAAATGTCAAAAAATTAAAAAAAATAGTGCATTTACTTTATTTGCACATTTTTCTTCCAACCAGAGCCCCTAAGTCATTCGAAATTGATTACTAACATAAATGCTGGGTTTTTAGTTGAATTTAAATCAATCGTTACCCCCAATTTTCCCAAAAAAAAAAAAAAAATCAATCGTTAAAAAAATTCAAAACTCTTATATTTCTTCTCTTTTATACTCCGAATATTAGCAACTAAATAACCCCTAAAAATTTAAGATTAGTTGATTTTTCAATAACAAATAAAAATAATCAATAAATCAGATTTTGATTGACACTAGAAAATAAATTAAAATTAGTAAGAAATCAGATCATACAATTTTAATAGATAGTTTTGAGGAATCATAAATCTATTTTTTATTAAAAAAAATAGTTAAGAGTAATTTTCGTTTAAAAATCTAACATTAAGCTTCATTTGATGCAGTTTTCTTACTCTTTTTTAAAACAACTATTTAATACAATTTTTTTTAATAGCAATAAAAAATAATGATAAAAAATTATTCCTAATAAAATCTAAGTTATTGAATAAAATTACAAGATAATTTAAATCAATTTTTAAATTAACAGAAATGCTTTGTTCATTGGGGGAACGATAATTCATTAAAAATAGATAACAATTCTCTCATAAGCAAAAGCAGATAGGATCCACAAAATCTTATGACGCAATTTTCATAAATAATAAGAAAAGAGAGAGAGAGAGAGAGAGAAGGGAGATGTTTGTCCTTCAGTTAAATGCAGATTTCCTTTAATAGATAAGCTTTTATCACATCCACTCAAAGCCAATCAACAAATTAAGGCCTTGGTTTCCAGTAAGTTGTAAACTATTTATATATCACGTAGTAATTAGTTGGAGCAACAGAAAGTGGTTTTTGAACCCAATCACGTGCTTATTTATTTCACATCTTTACATAGAATGAGAATTAAATGCGCACCCAAAATAATGAATTTCTCAACTACTGCCCATTATAACAATGTGACATAAATTAGTAGAATAATTTTATTAATCTAGCATGCTACAACTGAAAGCCCTGGCCAATTTAGGAGGGGAAAAAATTGCTGTAAAGCCTGCCTAATTTAAGAATGATCTCTCACAAAAAATTGGCTTGGTTGGAAATAAAATCTCGAAGCATATTTAAATTGAAAACGTTCAAAATTAAATTTAGGATTATCTAAATTCTAATGAGTGAACTTATAATAAAATTGAATGTCCCGACGAGATAACTCAACAACACTAAAATCGGTCTAATATGAGGCCAAATACACTCAAATCAGAGGTTTAAAGTATATTTGAAAGCTTTAGAATATTAATTAGGAGATCGAATGATATCAAAATATAGCATGCTCATAATCAAATCAAGCGGCTCAATGTGACAAATCCAACTAACACAAGATCACTTAACTCTGACATCATTAAGACACTTAAATACTGAACAAATACTCTATGATCGAGGGGAACAATATAGGCCGTCTGATGAAATGCCCATATTTGCTCCAGATTTTCACTATTTTATGGAGCATATCACTTTAAAAAATCTATAAATAAATCTCTACTCTCTACATGAAGATGAGCTAGGACCTTGGGTTAGATATTCAAGAGAGCTCTAAGGCTTGAAGAATCCCGGAACATAATCCAAGCACCACCGTCGGCTAATCCTTACTACTCGGACGTTGCTGCCAGACTATCACAAGCCGATCATTATTGGATGTCCACCCACAGTCGTTAAACCATAGTCGGACCGCCGCCACTAGACCTTCGCTCAACCATCATCATTAAACCTCCGTCTGGCCACCATCATTGAGTCTCCGCCCCCCCCCCCCCCCCCCCCCCCCCCCCCCCAAATCAGACCTTTCGTCATCTAACCACCACGAACGAACCTTCTGTTGACTACCATCCTTCGACCTTAATCACCCGACGATGGTCCTTTTGACCTTCATCATCTACCGACTATAATCCCTCTGATCATCATCACCTAACTACGATCTCTTCGACCTCCATAGCCCTAGTATGGTCCCTCCAACAACCATCGCTCGATTATAGTCCCCTCAACCAACATCGCTCGATCACAGTCTATCAGACCTCCATCATCCAATTACAATCTCTTCAACCTCATTCTCCCCAACTTCGATCCCTCCTACTTCAGTTACTGGACTATAGTCCCTCTGATTACTGTCGCCCGACTACGGTCCCTCCACCTTCCCCTTCAATCACAGTCGCCTGACTTTGGCCTCTCAGGTCACCGTCACCCAACTATGGTTGCTCTGACATCTAATGCCCAACTACTATCCCTCCAATCACAGTCACCTAACTACGATCCCTTCAATCTTAGTCACTCGACTTCAGTCCCTTCGATCTTAGTTGCTCGACTATAATCCCTTCGATCTTATTCATTCGACTATGGTCCCTCTAATCACTGTCACCTGATTATGATCTCCATCACCCAACTACCGACGACCTATGTGAACCTCTATGATCCCTGTAACCTTAGTCACCTGGTGATCCGTCAGACTTTTGTCACCCGATTACTATCCCTCCAACCTCTGTCGCCCTACTACGGTCCTGCCGACCTAACAAACATGTCAATGATCTCTTAAAAACAGCTCTCATGTCATTATATTTTTTTCAACTCCAACCATATAATATGCTCTATACAACATATATTTGCTACATTGTGCCAAATCCTTCTCCCCGAGGAAATACATCATTTACAATCAACGATAAAATCATTTCAACTGGGTTACGCCCCATAATTTTTCTCTTTTTTAGGTTTTCCACAAAAAATATAGTGTCTCTTATAAATCTCACACCTTCTCTCTCCCATATGTGTGCGTGTGTTGAATCTTCATATAAAACTAAGACTTTAAATTAATTTATCTCTCTACTACCATTAATGTTCTGGCATGCAACAAAGAAAAAAATAAAAAAGAGATGTTAAACTTTAAGAGCTTTTTGTTAAAGTTTGCATAATTACTTAAAGTTTTGGGGGTGAAAATATATTTATCATTATTTTTGTATAGGTGGGAAGGTTGATTCTATTAAATCCAATTCTATTTATCAATGACACCTTATCTTACTAACAAGCAATTCTTTTAGAAAAGAGCTAGAGAATCTAATAGGACACTGGCAAACATCGAGGTTGAAAGAGAGGTAAGAGTGTGGAATATGCTAAAAAAATCTTATAAAATGTTGAAAGGTCATATATTTATGTGTCAAAAGATCCTATGTGTGTTTATATATATATATATATATATATATATAAGGCTTAGATGGTCACATGAAAGCCTACACATAATAAATAAGAAAAAATAAATTACAATGTTAATTATGACCTATTTCAGACTATATATGACACTACACGTGGTGGATGGTGTCTTGGCCCTATACCTTCTATATATCCTTTGATTCCATGTTGGACTCTTTGAGCAAGTCTTTCATTTATTAATGCACCAGGCAAGCCCTTTGGAATGCGACATGTAAGACATGTCTATGTGGGCGAGTTCTCTAAACACAAAGGTGAGTCCTTGGAGGGTGTGTTTCATCCTCTTAATTCAAAAGGCGAGTCCTTCGAGGTGGTGACAACTACGAGTTGACGATTATTTGAATTTAGGATATCATAATCTTGATCCCTTGAAGTGTGCATTTTCTGTAGCTGGATCAAAGGATATTAGCTGTGAATCATTGGTGTATATGATAGCGAGTGGCCTTAGGAGGCCAATCTCTGTCGAGGTGAGTGCCTCTGTCGAGTCTTGAGAGAATCCATATGAGTCCTTTGATGTACATGTATGATGCAACTTCTCAATCTAATTGATTTGGGTAAATCTTGCCCCCCCACGGGCAAGTACCCTAGGCAGGCGATATGACTTCTTTGGGTGAGTCGTCCTAGAACTAGTTAGACACCTGTAAAATACTTATATGGATATATACAAGTATACAACTATTTAGACAAAAATTATGTGAGATAATTTAAAAGCTCATTCATCAAAATTAAGAAACCATCCAGCGCATTTATAATTAATAAACCAAGAACCACTCGTCCAGGGATCCAGATAAAAAGAAACTCTAGTTCTCATATACTTAACAGACTAAACTGTCAGCACATTCTTATTCCAATTTAATTTAAATCCTAAATCAAAGTTTTTTCCTCAAAAGCACCACAAACGATACTATTTAGAAATCGAGCTAACATTCCGTGTGCTATTATATTTTATTGGACATTTCCGTCCTCGCTGGATACCAATGGCCTTGCATGCAGGATTGTGCTTAAATGCTTAAAACGTAAAATGTTACTAAACCGTGCGAAGCTTCTCTGCAATTTCCTCATTACAATGGACCTGCTCGATTGAAGGGACGGTCCGGACGGAGCTCCGACGAACTCTTTGGCTTCGCCAATTTGCATCACCGACAATGTTAATTGACGGCGATGCACAATTAAAGCGCAGGAGGCCTTTTACACGTCACAGATATATATACGTACGTAACAGATGCGAGTTTCGTCTGGCTAAGTCCCATGCTGTATGAACGGACGAGGACGAAAGAAAGCTCTATGTCAGTGGCGTGTTAAATGCTTTTTTATTTTAAGTTTCTGGTATAATATATATGTTAGAGTAATAAAATAAATTGATTAAAATCAACAGATATTTTAACATAAGTAAAAAGTAACTTCAACGGTCAATTTTGTATGCTTTGAATAAAATTTTATAATGTATAATTATTCTTGTATATTTTTTAAATATTTTTATTATGTAATTATGTGTTAATCATTTATTTTATATCTGCAGAAAATTTTTTTCTCCAAAAAAAGTGGGCGACAAAGATTGATTTTGGCCTTCAGTTGAGACCACATTGAAGACTTGATTGGACATAATTCATCTTGGTTTATTAGTTAGGAGCTTTGACTATCAACAAAGAAGTCTTGAGTTCAAGTCTTACGTATGTGATGTATATGTGAGTTTGTCTTAATTGATTTAAATATCCCCAAAAAAAGATGTGATTGGGAGCTATGACTACCAACCAAGAGATTTTGAGTTTGAAGTTATGATCTGTGTGTGAATTTATTTTAATTGACCTAAATATATCAAAAAAGAGACATGAATGAGCTGAGAAAAAGTGTGAGAGGAAACTTACTAATCTAAATGTAACTCATTTGAGTTTATTGGTTGTATCCATAGACTTCTAATGAAGCAATTTTATGTTTAAGGTACTAAATCTGTATATTTGTGAATTAGTGATTAAATTCACTCAAAATTTAAAATAAAATCATCAATTTATAATGGAGAAACTATTATAAAGGTTCATGTGGTTGCATGCACTGAAGATAAATTTTATAAAGTAATAGCCTTTATTAGATTTATCACTATTTATTTGAAAGTAGTTAGTAAAATTTTTAATTTTAAATTCTATAAATCCTTTTAAAATCCTTTCAACAGATATATTATTATTCTTTTTATATATCTAATAAGTGAAAAAAAAAATCATTTTCTAGAAAAAAAAAACTCAATCTATAAACAATCAAAAGAGCCCTAAAAGTGACTTTAATGTTGTTTTATATGAATTAAATTACACTAGCATTGTCTAAGGCATGAACAGTGTCACACTCTAAGATTTATACTGGAAGAGTTAGATTTGTCTTTTATTTTAACTATTTAACTAGAGTTTACTACTAAACAGCGGAAATAAACACGATTGTATTTTTATCTTGTCTGGAGCCTCATATTATAGGATCATTACCTTTTTCTAAAAATATGTAAAATCACGTAATGAGCACTTAGCCCATCAAGTATCTAAAATCTTATAACTGAAATTAATGCAAGATAAAAGAAAATAATATGATATAAATCATATGAAGAAATATATACATTAATGCCTATATTATTTATTTGTATCAATTTATTATGCTATGACTTATCACATCTCAATCAATTACATCATCAGTCATAGTATTAGTAACAATCAATAGTACTAATGCCAGTAACAATATTATAATCATGAACAATAATGTTAAATAGTATTAATAACAGTAAAAAGTATTAGTGTCTGTCACAATATCTATACAATATTCGTAGCAATGTCAGTATCAATATTCAAATATTCAATAAGTGCATCTTAAGAGTATTTTGCTCATGTACTTATGATTCCCAATCAATTGCCCCTTATAACTCTCAATCAATATACTCCTTATAACTCATTAAATCATGTGAATCAGTCGCCCTGACTTTTTATAATTCCCAATCAATCTCCAGCTCCTCATAACTCCTAATCAGTGAATCACATATATCAGTAGGATATCACGTGGAGTTATCATATCATGTATTTGATATCATTCAATACTTCATTTAAAATGCAATAAAATCATATCAAATCATTCAGAATGATCAAATTTATAATAAATCCAAACTTGTGCGGTAAAAGCTTATGAAATCAGGAGATAATATAATATTTATAAATTTAGAAGAGATAAATTCATAGAAATCAAAATCATAAAAAATATAAGTAAGAGATTAATCACTTATAATGAATAGAATAAAATCTGTAACATAAATGACTGACAAATATGATCCAAAGATCTTTCTCTCTCATCTATCTTCTTCCCCTCTTCAATTTATTCATTGCCAAGTAACCAAGTGAGAGATTCGATAAAGTGAGGCAGGGATATATATATATATATATATATATATATATATATATATATATATATATATATATATATATATATATATATATATATATATATACTGTTCATGGCCTAACGCCATAATGCTGACCAGATCAACGCCAAAGTGCTATACTTCAAAATTTTTATATTTTTCAAATAAATTTATTTCACATATTTGAGTTATTATAATATCCCTATCTTAAAAAAAAATTATCTACGACTTTTCTATATCAGCTTGAGAGAGAGAGAGAGAGCATGCTCAAAATAAAATTTCAAACTCAAATTAACTAATTATAAATTGGAAATCGTATTTCTATTCTATTCATAAGCTCTAGTTATATTTCAATTCCTCCAATGATCATTGCTCTAATATCATTTTGTCACACTCGATGGTCTATATTGGAAGAATTATATTTGTCTTTCATTTTAACAATTTAAATAGAGCTTACTAATGAACAACAGAAAGAACCATTACTGCATTTATGTTTTGTCTGGAGTCTCATATCATAGGATCCTTATCCTTTTCCTGAAAATATATAAAACCACATTATGAGCACATAGCCCAACAAGTAACTAAAATCTTATAACCGAAATCAATACAAGATAAAAAAATAATATGCTATAAATCATATAAAGAAATATATGCATCAATGTCCATACTGATTATATGTATTAATTTATTATTCTATAGTTCATCACATCTCAATCCATTACATCATTAGTCACAATATCAATAACATTCAATAGTATTAATGTTAGTAATAATATTAGAATCATGATCAATAACGTTAAATAGTATTAATGACATTAAAAAATATTGGTGTCAGTCATAATATCAGTATATTATTCGTAGCAATATTGGTATCAGTATTCAAAAATTTAATAACTGTATCTTAAGAGTATCTTGCTCTTGCACTTGTAACTCCCAATCAGTCATCTCTTATAACTCTCAATCAATGTACTCCTTATAACTCCCATTGAATCACATGAATTAGTCGCCCCGTCTCCTTATAACTCTTAATCAATCTTCAGCTTCTTATAACTCTCAATCAGTGAATTACGTGGTTCAGTAGGGTATCACATGGAGTTATCATATCATGTATCTGATATCATTGAATGCTTCATTTAAAATACAATAATATTATATCAAATCTTTCAGAATGATCAAATTTATAACAGATCTAAACTTGCATGGTGAAAGCTTATGAAATTATGAGATAATGTAATATTTGTAAATTTAGGAGATAAAATTCATAGAAATCAAAAGTATCAAAAATAAAAATAAAAGATTAATCACTTACAATAAATAGAATACAATTTATAACAGAAATGACAGACAAATATGATTCAAATACCTTTCTCTCTCCTCTTTCTTATTCTCCTCTTCAATTTCTTTCTGGTCAAGTAACCAACTGAAGGAGTCGATAGAGTGAGAGAGGGATATATATATATATATATATATATATATATATATATATATATATATGTCATGGCCTAGCGTCGGAGCGCTTACCAGATCAGCGCCAAAGCGCTCCATTTCAGAAATTTTATAATTTTCAAATAAATTTATTTCACATATTTGAATTATTACAAACAATATCTATAAAGTAATCAAAAGAGCCCTAAGAGGGGCTTGTCAATTTTGTTTATTAAAATTTTGTTATTTTTACTAATATTTTTAATGAAGGACTAAATTTTAATTTAAAAAAAATGTTCATAATTAAATGAGTACCATCAACTGGTAGATTTGATAAAAATTAATGTTTGATGCAATTATTCTACTCCATGGATCTCCTCTTCTATTTAAAAAATGATCGATAATATTATTAATTGTCACCCGACTTCCAACATTCTTCATAGACCATCACCAAAGCTTACTAATTAAGGACCAATATGCACCATTCATCAACCATTGATGTACGTAGCACACTTCCCATTTGACCAATCTTCCCTTCTATTAGAAGAATAATCAACTCAACCCACTCATAATTTTCTGACATCTGATATTCATTGTTGACCATTGCCAAATGCTTGCCAATAACCAATATCTAATACATGTAACATGTCAAACACTCAAATCATATGTTTGTCTTTACATTTACTTGATCTCTTATTCTATCAGCATAACAATCAAGTCAAGTACTCATTATCGCTCAATTTTCAACATTTCTCATTGTTCATCAACCAACACTTACTAAATTAAGATAGATATCTAATATTTGTCTATGGATGATACTCATATTTTTGATTGCCCAATCTTCCATCTTATTAGAAAAACTACTAAGCCAAACATTCATTGTTACTCAAATTTTGTCATTCTTCACCAATTGTCATTCTAAGTTTGCCAACATTTGACATCTAATATTTACTAATTACTGACATCTGCAATCAATGTTATTGGCTGTCTGGTCTCCCATATTATCAAAAGAATAATCAAGACAATCATCTAGCATCACGTGATGATAACTATTAAGTATTGTGCACATTAAGTATCATTCACCCTCCCATATTTTTAATCAGTTTTCAGTTTTTTAGGGTACTGAACAAATAATATTCTATTTCTTTGGTGACCAATGTATTGATTGTGAATAAACAAAGCCAATAAAAATTCACATCAATTTTAGACTTCTTTTGAGATAGTTTTCTTGCTACTTTCTAGATTAACTTTTCAGCAAAAAAAATTTAGAAAACAGTAAAAAAAAGGTCAAAAACTATAACAAATATAGACTTAGGTTTCGTTAGGGAAGACTTTCTTACTACTTCTTAAAACAGTTTTCTATACAAAAATTAAAAATTTTGTACTAAAAAGTTGCTTTAAGAAGTAGTAAGAAAGCCGTCTCAAACAAAGTCTTAGCATACACGTCTCTATGATGGGAAAATTAAACCATAATGAACAAATTAGGAACAACTCGATCCAGGTTGAACTTAAACTCGACCTAGTTGTGGATTTTGCTTCTTCCCAAATTTATTTAATCATTTTTCTTAGGCTATTGGCTTTGCATCGCATGACATTAACATAGCTCACATTCCTTCCCTTATGGTTTTGGAATTATTTGTAGCGACAAATGAATTAATCGTTCATTGGCTGCCTACCAACATTTTCCATTGGGGATTGGTAGGCTGTCAATTAAACATTGGTAAGATTTTTATAAGTGATTAGAGAGAGGTGGATAAACAGCTGAGAGTTTCTACGTTCAGCACGGATGATGATAAAATTACAACTTCATGTCAGAGGATTTATAAAAGTTTATTAAATTTGGAGAGGCAGATTTTTTATAATATATATAATTTAGGGGTGTCAATTTCGGGTAACGGGTCGGGTTCGGGCTGAACCCGAACTGACCCGGGTTTCAAACGTGTTGACCCTAACCCGACCCGGGTAGGTAAACGGGTCAGAAATCCGAACCCGGACCCGACCCGGCGGGTTGCCGGGTTGACCTGACCCGACTCGGTTGCTGGCGCGGACGGCGGAACGGCGGGCTCCGGGCGGCGAGAGGTCGGTGGAACAGCCAGCTGGCGCGGACCCACGCGGGCGTGCGGGGGCAGCAGCGGGCAACGCGCGGGACCTGGGGCAGTGCGCGCCGCGCGGTCAGCCTCGCGAGCAGGTCTGGCAGAGCGCGGTCAGCCTCGCGGGCAGGTCCGGCAGAGCACGGTCAACCTCGCGGGCAGGCGGGGCAGGTCGGGCAGCTCTTTGTAAACGGGTTTTCGAGTTGACACGGCAACCCGACGGGTCAACCCGAACCCTTCAAACGGGTCGAATCCGGGAACTTGAACCCGACCCGTTTTAAAATCGGGTCGGGTCAAACCCAAAAATTCCTGGTCGGGTTCGAGTCGTGTTTTCGTGTCATGTCAAATATTGACACCCCTAATATAATTGTAAGTGTTATGTGTTAGAAATTTTGAGTCAGTAGAGTGTGTGTTTTACATCCTATATTGACCAAAAATTTAACAAGCACATATAAAAGTAGAAAAATTTTATATGAAAAACTCTAAAAGAGAAAAAAAACCACAAGGTTTAACCTAGCTGAAAAGTCCATTATAGAATAAGTAATACAAGAATTTCCTTTCTTCATTATTGAAGAAGAGGGAGATTAAACAGAGGTCTGATTTTTTCTTAGGGGGATTATAAGAATTAAGTGTCCATAGAGAGATAGTTAACACCAAATAATAAAGCTTAATTTCTCCAATAGGAAGTATAAAAAATAGGTGTCAATAGCAAGGTTAAATATCTTAGTATTATTGAGATATTGGTCATTTCTGATGTTGATCATTGGTGGCGATGGAGGTTATTGGCGGTAATAGCTAATGGTGGTCGTCGGCGGCGATGGCTGAAAAATGCAAAGAAGTTCTCTCTCTTCCTGATGTGAAGAATGATGCTCTATTTATATGTTTTTTAAGATGGGCATTTTGGTAATTTGAACCAAAATCCAAAACACTCCATCGTATGACCCATATTGATTTCATTGATCATTAAGCATTTATTCAACATTTAAGTGTTATAATGATGTCAAAATTAAGTGATCTTTAGCTCATTGTATTTGTCTTGTCAAGCCGCTCAATTTGAATAAAAGCATATCTAATTTAAAAATTATTTTGTCATCTAATTAATGCTCAGAAGCTTTTAAATATGCTTTAAGCCCTTGATTTGAGCCCTTTGGGCTCCGATTGGATCGACTTTGGTGTCTTTGGGTTCGTCTTGCCGAAACATTTAGTTTGACTATAAATTTGCTAAGATTAGGGTTCAAATGGCCCCAAATTTAATTTTGAAAGTTTCCAATTCAATTATGTCTTGAGATTCGTATCCAATCAAGATGATTTTTGGTGATGTATAGTAAGAAAATTTTAAAATAAAATTTTATTGTTATACATAATTATATAGATTTTTTATTAATTTTAGAGGGCCAAACATTGATCTAAATTCAAATACTTAGCAGTGTGTGATAGGAAATAAATAATGCAATGATCTTTTTTTTTTCATGATGCTCTAATTCTTCTAAAATGTTTATTTATAGCCTACGAGGAACATTAAGACACCCTAATAGTCTATTAATTTTAATTAATCATTTAATATCCATTATATTATTTATTTCTTAGCACGGTATAATTGATAGGCTGCTCATTATTTTTGGTGTTATAAGGTGTTAGATGTGGGGTAATGGCCATCGAACGCCTTATCCCTCTCAATTTCATTTGATGATCCCGACGGTGGTGGCAACTTGATTGCCTTTTTCCAAGGCTCAACGGTCTCGATAGGAATTTATGAGTGTATAGAGTAAGTGTCATATTAAATGGAGAAGCAGAGTAAGCCTGCGTGTCGATTTTATGAGAAATTATTAGGTGTGGAGTATAAAAGTAGTTACATTCGGACTCTCAAAAATATGTGTCACATCATCTGTACATAATGTGTATATAAATTTATACGTATTGTGTACATGCGACATGATTAGTTTTATTAGAGTCCGGATACCGTCCCGATTCCGCACGTAATAATTTCTCCTCTTTCCGATAACTTTCTTATTATTTTATTTTTTAGATAATAATCATAATTTTTATTGTTATTATTTTTTATGATTATTATTTATATAATCATATTTTCATAGTGAAAAGCTATTGTTTACCATCAAAATAGCTAAGTTATTTTCCTCACAAGAACTTCACAAATTGCTTTATAAAATGTTATAGCGGTCCCAAACTATCATTTTTTTTTTTTTACATTTAGGCTAATTAAGACAAATTCACACATACATCACATACACAAGATTTGAACTCAAGACATCTTGGTTGATAATCAAGGTTCCATACCAATAGACCAAGATGAGCTGCATTAACTACCATATGTCTCTTGAAGAAGCAGAAGTGCCATGATGCGAGCCAAAAATGAATTTGTGCAAATCAACAATCAAGTTAGCCAATCATGAATGCCTCATTGAGAGGATTGTGCATTCGGTCGGGTCGGAGAGAAAAATACGCTAGACGCTTGTTAGCTTTGATTCAAATCAAATTGAAGCCATGCAATTTAAATTTAAATATGATTTGAACTAAGGCTCCATTTGGGACAGCTTTTTTAATGCCTTCTAAAATAATTTTTTAGTTAAAAATTTTTCTGCAATTAAAAATTTTTGTACTAAAAGCGGTTTTAGAAAGCAATAAAAAAAGTTAGCTTAAAGTTAAATTAAGTACAAATCAATTTAAATTTGAATCAATATGAAACAGTTCCTGTCCACACCAAAATAAATTCCGTAGATGATCTGTCCCTCTCCACATCAAAATGAATTCCTTAAATGATCTGTCGACCAAAACTAGGCAAATATTAATTTGCAAAACTGGTTAGTTGAGTTTAATTAGAGTAAATTCAATGCAGATATTTTGAGATAATTCACATTGATAAAGAAAGGAGGTTTCATCTTAAATTTTAACGAGTATTTAAGAATATAATTGGTTAATTCTTATCGGAGATATTTTAGTTAAAAAACAAAAAAAAATTTGCGGATACTTTTCTAAATAAAAAAATATAATAAAAATATTTATCCAACCAAAGATAAAAATGCAATTGTTTAGATATTCACACTCACAATTAAAAAGCATAATAATAATTGATGCGGGTTAGAATATTCGCGGTAGTAGAGTGAGTAAATTTTTCGTCTTAACGAAGCACAGATATCCAACACACAACAGAGAGAGAAGTAAAACACCTAATCAAGATTCCACTAAATTTGAGTGAATTATAAATGTTGATCCGTCCCTTGACTTAGAGGCGGTCAGATTACAGTAGTTTAGAGAGTTAGGCAGAGATCTGGGGATGGTCTAGCGGAGGTCTGACGGCATCCAAGTAGAAGTCCAGCTGACAGGGAATGATCGGATGACAGTCGGGTTGAAGTCCGACGGCGGTCGGCGGCCGAGTGGAAGTTTGGCATCGGTCGACAGCTGGGCGGTGGTTTGATTAAGCTCAGGCTGAAGTCTGACGACGGTCAGCCTGAAGTCCTGCGGCGGTCGGCGGCCGGGTGGAAGTCTGGCGGCGGTCGGCGACCGGGTGGTGGTCCGATGCAAGTCAGGCTGAAGTCCGGCGGCGGTCAGAGGCCGGGCGATGGTCCGACGATGGTCGGGCTGAAGTCAGCGGCCGGGTGGAAGTCCGGCGGAGGTTGGCGGCCGGGTGGTGGTCCGATGCAGGTCGGGCTGAAGTCCGACAGCGATCAGGTGGCAGTCCGGCGGGTCGGCGGCATGGTGGAAGTCCAACATCGGTCGGCGGCTGGGCGGCGGTTCGACGATGGCCGGGCTGAATTTCGACGGCGACTGGGTGGAAGTCTGGTGGCGATCAGCGACCGGGTGGAAGTCCGACGGCAGTCGGCTACTAAGCGGTGGTCCAACGACTATCGGGTTGAAGTTCGGTGACGGCCAGCGGCCGGGTGATGGTCCAACGCAGGTCGGGCTAAAGTCTTGCAGTGGTCGGCGACCAGGTGGTGGTCTGACGTAGGTCTGGCTGAAGTTCGGCGGCGGTCAGCGACCGGGTGGAAGTCCAGCGGTGGTCGGCAACCGGGTCGGAGTCTGGCGGTGGTCTGCGGCCAGGTGGAAGTCTGGCGATGGTCGGTGGCCGAGTGGTGGTTCGACGGCAGTTGATGGGGGTTCGCAGATGGTGGTGTTGGAGCTCTTGAAGCCTCAGAGCTCTCTCCAATCTCTAGCCAATATCCATGTCATGTAGAGAGTGGGGGTCTATTTATAGATTTTTATGAGTGGCATATCCCATAAATATAGAGAAGATCCAGTGCAGGTTCGAAGTGCTCCATCGGATGGCTCGTATTGATTCCCCCGATCATAGAGAGTTTTTCAACTGTTCAAGTGCCTTAATGATGTCAGAATTCAGCGATCTTGGGCTCATTGGATTTGTCTCGCCAAGCCGCTCGATTTGATTATAAGCATGTCAAATTTGATTATTATTTTTTCATCCAAATAATGCTTTGATCCTTCCAAATGTGGTTCGAGCCCCGACTTGGACCCATTTGGGCTCAGGTTGGACCAATTTTAGTGTCGTTAGGTTCGTCTCTTTTAGACATTCAGTTTGACTATAAGTTTACTACAATTAGAATTCAAATGATCTCAATTTTAATTTTGAAAGTTTTCAACTTGAATATGTCTATTCATGCTCAATGAAAGTAATTTTCAATGACGTTTTAATAATAATAATGATAATAATAATAATAATAATAATAATATTATTATTATTATTATTATTATTATTATTATTATTTCTACTGTCGCCCGCGACTATTGAGAGATGTAGAGTTTAGCATCTAAGCTTTACACAAAGATCCATCACACAGATAGATAAGAGAGAGGGGTGCAAGAGTCATAAGACATGCCTATACTTTTTAGTGGAAAGTCTTGAAAAATGAAAAAAAAAACTATATAAGTTTATCTAATTAAAATGATTTTACTAGTATTTATTGTTGATTACAAATGAGGCCATTCCTTGAGGGAAGCCCTTGGCTCAATATAGCCAATATACATCATATAGAGCACTTTAGAAGAACCTAATGTCATGAGAGTTGTTTTCAAGAGAGTGTTGGCCTATTCGTTTGATCAGAAGGACTGTATTCGGGTGGGACGAAGGTTGAAAAGACCGCAATCCGCAGGTGACAGTGGTTGGAGGGACAATAGTGGGTGGGTGACAAAGGTCAGAGGGACCATAGTTAGTGAACAACAAAGGTCAAAGGGACCTTAGTCGGCGGGTAATGGAGGCCAGCAAGCGATAGTGGTCAAATGGACCGTAATCGACGAAGGTCAAAGAGAACATAGTCGACAGGAGATGGAGGTTGGAGGGACAATAGTCGGCAAGCAATGAAGGTAATAGGGAACGTAATTGGCAAGCGATGGTGGTCTGTGGGACTGTAATCGACAGGCGATGGTGTTCGGAGGGATCATAGTTGATGGGCGATGGTGGTTCGAGGGAATGTTTTCAGCAGGCGACGAAGGTCATAGGGACTGTAGTTGGTGAACCACGAAGCTTAGAAGGATCATAATCTACATGCAACAATGGTCGGAGGGACCGTAGTTGGTGGGCGACTTTGGCCGGAGGGATTGTAGTCGATGTGCGATGATGGTTGGAGATACTGTAGTCAACGAGCAATGAAGGTAGGAGGAACTATAGTCGGTAGGCGACAGAGGTTAGAGGGACTGCATTCAGTGAGAAACAGTGGTCAAAGGGACTGTAGTTGGTGGGCGATGGAGGTCAGAGGGATCGTAGTTGACATGTGACATTGGTCGGAAGGACCATAATCGACGTCTGATGATGGTATAAGGGATTGTAGTCTGCATGTGAAGGAGGTCGGAGGGATCATAGTCACCAAGCGATGTGGTCAGAGGGATCCTATTCGATGGGCAATGGTGGTCGGAGTGGTGTATTAATGGTATATGAGGTGGAGATCTGGTAGTAATCGGCGGACAGGCAGAGGTCTGATGATAGTTAGTGATTAGGTGGTGGTTTGACATTGGTCGGGATGAAGTCTGGAAGAGATTGGCGGCCCGGCGGTGGTTCGACGTTCGGTTGGGGGCCAGGCGGTGGCTGGTGGCGGTTAGAGATTGGGTCATGGTCTAATGGTGGTTAGCGATCTGGTGGTGGTCCGGTTGTGATTAGTGATCGGGCTTAAGTCTGATGGATATTAGTGAATGGGCGGTGGTCTAATGATGGTCAGGCAATAGTTCAACGGAGATTGGTAATTCAACGGCAATTGGCGGCCGGGCAGTAGTCTAGTCGGCCGACAGAAGTTCGTCTGCGGTGGTGCTTGTGTAGAGCTCTAGGATCCTCGAAGTCTCAGACCCCTATCTAATCTCTAGTCAATCCTCCCCTTCGTGAAGGGAGTGGTGGTCTATTTATAGATTTTTATGAGTGGCATGGTCTATAAATATGGAGAAAATTCAAGGCATATTCAGAGTGCTCCATTAGACGGTCCGTACTGACTCCTTTGACTATTGAGTATTTTTTAAGTATTTATGTATCTTAATGATGTTAGAATTAAGAGACTTTGGTCTAATTGGATTTGTCTCATCGAGCCACTCAATTTGGCTATAAGAATGTCATATTTAGAGATTATTTGATCATTCAATTAATGCTTTGAACCTTTCAAATGTGCTTCGGTCTTTTAATTTGGACCCATTTGAGCTCGAATTGGACCGACTTTGATGTTATTGGGTTCACCTCCTCGAGAACCTTTGTTTGATTATAAGTTTGTTAAAATTGGAATTCGAATGGTTTATAATGCAATTTTGGGAGTTGTTAAGGTATGCCTCAAGATTCGTGCTCGATAGAGATGTCAATATTTAAAACGATCCGAAACCCGACCCAAAAAAAATTGGGCTCAAGTCAACCCGTTTTCCATACGGGTTAGATTCGGGTTGACTCGGAAACTCGAAAGTGACCCAATTTGACCCGCCAGTCTGCTGTCTGCCTTGCTAGACTCCTGCGCTGATCAGGTCGCATGGTCGCACACACTAAGCCTGCACCAAGCTCGTGCAAGACCGCGCACGACTGCGCCGTTCCGTCTCCCGTGATCCCGTGATCCCGTGGTCCCTCTCTCTCCCGACCGCACTTGCATCGAGCTCACTCACTCAACGCTTATTAGACTCCAGTCAGACAAGTCATGCTCGTGCGCAACGCATTCTCACTTAACCTGGGAAATTTGGGTCCGTGGATCTGGCCGGGCCAGCCCGATAACCCGATGGGTCTGGTTTGGGTATGAAGTTTTGACCCTTTTACAAAATCGGGTCAATCTTGGTTCGACCCGAACCCTACCCGAGGACCCGTTTTGACACCCCTAGTGCTTGATGAAGGTGATTTTTGATGATGTATCAATTATTAATGATATAAATGAATTGAATATATAATGTTATAAAAAATTGTCTTGACTGTGCATGAATCTCAATGCATATTTAGATTGAAAACTTTCAAAATTACATTCAGGACTATCCAAACTCTAATTTCAGCAAGCTTATAGTCAAATCGAGCATCTCGATGAAACAAACCCAACAACATCAAAAGTGTCACAGTCTGAGTCTGCATAAACCCAAATTGAGCACTTGAAGCATAATTAAAATATTCATATAGTAATTGGATAATCATATGATATCCAATTTTGGCATACTTATAATCAAATTGAGTGTCTCGATTTGACAAATCCAACAAGCTAGAGATTTCTTAATTTTAATATTATTAAAGAAATGATCCATGGTTAAGAGAATCAATATGAATCATCAGATGAAGTATTTTAGATTTTTTTTCATATTTATAGGACCTACCACTCTCAAAAATTTATAAATAGTCCCCCAGTCCTTATATAAAGAGGAGGGAGGAACTTAGATACTTGGCTAGAAATTCAAGAGAGCTCAAAGCCTTGAAGAACCTGAAGCTCCACTTGAGCACCGCCGTCATTCGACCTTCACTGTCTGACAACTTTTGTTGGACCTTCACTAGTCTGCCGCAATTGTCAGACTATCGCTCAACCACCGTCATAGGACCTTCGTCGGCCATCCGCCTTCGCCCGACTATGAACCTCTGACTATTGTTGCTCAACTACAATCCTTCTAGCCACCATCACTAAACTATGGTCCTCCGATCACCATCACTCGACTTAAGTCCTCTGAACTCTATCACCCAACTATGATCATTCTGGCCACTATTGTTGACCTTGGTTTCCTCCCAGACCTGGTCAAAGGAGTTGACTTGGTCAAATTGACCAAACCAGGGCCTAAGACCCTCTCCCCTATGTTTAGTGGATCAAACTGAGTCTGCTAAGCCCAGGACCAGGCCTTGGGTCAACCTGGTTGACCAGGTCAACCAGGGTTGACCCAAAATGACCCATATCTTTCTCCCTTGGCCTCAAACCCATTCTAGGGCTCTCCAAGCCCTATTTTCTCCTCCACTCGACTCAATGGGTCAGGCTTGACCCATTGGGCCCAGGTCTTGGTCCTGGGTCAACCTGGTTGACTAAGTCAACCCAGATTGACCCAATAGGCCTTAATGGGCCTAAATCAGATCCTAGCTTACTCAAACTCATTCCTAGGGTCCACCCCCACCTTCCTTGACCCTAATTGACTAAGTTGACCAAGTCAACCCAAGTCTTAATGGGTCCATATGACCCATTAAGGGCCATTTAAACCCTTTTAATGCATTTAATTCCTTTCTAACCTATCCTAATTCAAAACCATGGCCAAGAGGCTTGGTTTTCCCTCTTAATGAGCCCTAGATCTAATCTAGGCCGTTAATCAAAGGCTTAAGACTTTAAATAGGGATCCTAGGGTTTGGTTAAAGGGACTTTTGCTCTTGCTCTCTCTCCAAACACCCTCAGCCCCTGAGATTTGATGAGTGAGCCTCCACGAGTTCCTTACACATTCCCCAACCCAAATCCACCATTCAAAGCTCGGCGGTGGCGAGATCTCTGGCGAACCGAAGGCCAAAAGCTTTCAAATCTTTTTCCGTTCGATCCAAGGCTTGTTGGCTCTCAATTTCTTCTACAAAGATATTCGTGGACAAACTACAAATTCAGAGAGTTCTTGAACGGGTTAAGCCGTCCATAACCAAGGTGAAATTGCTAACCCTAGATAGGAGCACTTATGGTTAATTAACTTTATCTAAAGTGCATTTTG
Source organism: Dendrobium chrysotoxum (assembly GCA_019925795.1). Lineage (NCBI taxonomy): Eukaryota > Viridiplantae > Streptophyta > Magnoliopsida > Asparagales > Orchidaceae > Dendrobium > Dendrobium chrysotoxum. Next base: position 74,861,778 of record CM034313.1, read on the forward strand.
GATCAAACAAACTATACCACATGAATGTTCTTCATCCAAGGATCATAGGTTTAAAATTTCATTTCATTTGATCGATCCGATCGATCAAACGAGGCAAAAAATGAGCTAGGGTTTCGGGTTACGTCCGCATATAACCCTACCAGATCAGACTGTTGATCTCATGATCAGCGGTCAAGATCCCGTCGTTTTGAGGCTTTTGTTCGACCACGGATTCGATCCTGTGGTCAATGGTGCCGTCTGACACGATCCCTATCGTCCGTTCCATACAGAGCTAGATCGGACGGCCCGTAGCCCTTGCCTACATGGATTAGTGGAGCTCGCCCGCGATTCCGTTGATTGGGCAATGATTGCCGACGGCGCAATCATTGCCAATCAATGCGCCGCCAGTAATGATTGCCCCGCGGTTTGGATTGCCCAATCCGGGGCCGACACCTGTCTAACCGCCGCTGCGCCGCCACCGCCGCCAGAGATTATTTTATTCTTATTAATTTAAAAATTTTTTTAAATATGTTTTAAAAATCAGAAAAATCTAGGAAAATGTATTTTAAAAATCAGAAAAATTATATTTTATAATTTTTATAATTATTTAGATATTTTCCTGTTATTATTATTATTATTATTTTATTTATTTATTATTATTATTATTAAAGTTATTATCATTATTATTATTATACTTATTATTATTTTAATTTATTATTATAATTATATTTATTATCATCTTAATTTATTATTATTATTATTATTATTATTATTTGATCTCTTTTTATTTATTTACTTAAAAAAATTTAAATATTTTTAATTATTATTATTATTATTATTATTGTTATTTTAAAAGTATTATTATTATTATTATTTTAAAAACTATTTAAATTATTTAAATTATTATTATTATTTTCATCATTTTAATTATATTATTATTCTTGTTATTTCAAAATTATTTTTTAATTACTATTATTTAAATCATTATTTTTTATATTATTATTATCATTATTATTATTATCACTATTATTATTATCATTATTTATTATTATTATTATTATTATTATTATTATTATTATTATTATTACTATTACTTTTATTTTTTAAAAAAATTATTTTATTATTATTATTATTTTAAACCCTTTATTCTCATTATTATTATTATGTTTGAATTATTTTATCATTATTATTATTTGTTTATTTTAAAATCAAAAAATCTTTTTTATAGTTATTTTAAGTTAATTTAATAATTATTTTCAAATATTAATTAATTAAATTATTTTAAAATTACTTCTAAATATATTTAACTTCTAAAATTCATAACTAGTTCATATTAAATCGGATTTCGACGCATAATACCTTGAATTTTTCAGAAAAATATGAACTTTAATTTAAAATTATTTTCTGGATTCAAATTTCTCTATTCTGGATGATTTTTGTATTATTGAATTATTTAAGTATTTAAAAATTATTTAAATAATTAATATAATTAATTATTTTGAAATAAAAAATTATTTTAAAACCTCCCCTAGTGGCTGGTGGATCTCTCATGTATATACATATGAATTATTTTTAAATTACCTTATTTTAAAACTTATTTTTATTTATTTATTAATTTATGTGTATTTTAAAATATTTTAAAATTACATATATTAATAAATTATTTAATTTTGGGAGATTCATCCTTTCGAATTTTAAACATATACTGAGCTTATGAACATCATTCATGTGGGGAGGATTAGTGGATGATTGGGTCTCAATCATTTAATAATCATTTCGTTAGTCTTATTTCCCTTAGTGTTTCGTAGTCCTTGCATGTGTAGGATGCACAAACACTTAGTTTAGGCTCTCCTAGATCTAAAGATATGGTGTGTTTATGTTTGCATTGCATTCCCTTCATGTTATCCCAAGGGTTAGTTTTAAACATTCGATTTAAACCTATTTAACGTAGTGACACCTTAAGGACAATAATTAAGGACCCGTCTAGTGGACTTAGAAAAATTCTTCGAGCTAGGATTCATCTCCGATTGACTTGAAACTTAAACCCCATGAACTTAGTGACATCATAAACTCACTGGAATTTTTTAGGAATTTTTAAGACTCATTAAACCCCTTAATTGATCAACCCTAATTTGACATTGGTTTCCTCCCAGACCTAGTCAAAGGAGTTGACTTGGTCAAATTGACCAAGCTAGGACCTAAGACCCTCTCCCATATATTCAGTGGGTCAAATGGAGTCTGCTGAGCCCAAGCCTAGGCCTTGGGTCAACCTGGTTGACCAGGTCAACCAGGGTTGACCAGGTCAACCAGGGTTGACCCAAAATGACCCATATCTTTCTCCCTTGGCCTCAAACCCATTCCAGGGCTCTCCAAGCCCTATTTTCTCCTCTACTGGACTCAGTGGGTCAGGTTTGACCCATTGGGCCCAGGTTTTGGTCCTGGGTCAACCAAGGTTGACCCAATAGGCCTTAATGGGCCTAAATCAGATCCTAGCCTACTCAAACTCATTCCTAGGGTCCACCCCCACCTTCCTTGACCCTAATTGACTAAGTTGACCAAGTCAACCCTTGACTTCATCAACCCAAGTCTTAATGGGTCCATATAAACCATTAAGGGCCATTTAACCCTTTTAATGCATTTAATTCCTTCCAAACCTATCCTAATTCAAAACCACGGCCAAGAGGCTTGGTTTTCCCTCCTAATGAGTCATAGATCTAATCTAGGCCGTTAATCAAAGGCTTAAGACTTTAAATAGGGATCCTAGGGTTTGGTTAAAGGGACTTTTTCTCTTGCTCTCTCTCCAAACACCCTCAGCTCCTAAGATTTGGTGAGTGAGCCTCCACGAGTTCCTTACACATTCCCCAACCCAAATCCACCGGTCAAAGCTCACCGGTGGTGAGATCTCCGGCCAACCGAAGGCCAAAAGCTTCCAAATCTTTTTCCGTTCGATCCAAGGCTTCTTGGCTCTCGATTTCTTCTACAAAGATATTCGCAGATAAACTAGAAATTCAGAGAGTCCTTGAATGGGTTAAACCGTCCATTAACCAAGGTGAAATTGCTAACCCTAGATAGGAGCACTTAGGGTTAATTAACTTTATCTAAAGTGCATTTTAGATCAAATAAACTATACCACATGAATGCTCTTCATTCAAGGATCATAGGTTTAAAATTTCATTTCATTTGATCGATCCGATCGATCAAACGAGGCAAAAAATGAGCTAGGGTTTCGGGTTATGTCCGCGTATAAACCTGCGAGATCAGGACCGTTGATATCATGATCAGCGGTCAAGATCCCGTCGTTTTGAGGCTTCCATTCGACCACAGATCCGATCCCCCAGTCAATGGTGCCATCCGCGCGCGATCCCTATCGTCCATTCCATATAGCGCTAGATCGGACGGCCCATAGCCCTTGCCTACGTGGATTAGTGGAGCTCGCCTGCGGTTCCATTTATTGGGCAATGATTACCGGCGGCGCAATCATTGCCAATCAACGCGCCGTCGGCAATGATTACCCCGTGGTTTGGATTGCCCAATCCAGGGCTGACACCTGTCTGGCCGCCGCCGCACCGCCGTCGCCGCTAGAGATTATTTAATTATTATTAATTTAAAATTTATTTTAAATATATTTTAAAAATAAAAAAAATCCATGAAAAATTATTTTTAAAAATCAGAAAAATTATATTTTATAATTTTTATAATTATTTGGATATTTTTCTTGTTATTATTATTATTATTATTATTATTAAAGTTATTATCATTATTATTATTATACTTATTATTATTTTAATTTATTATTATTATTATATTTATTATCATCTTAATTTATTATTATTATTATTATTATTATTTGTTCTCTTTTTATTTATTTACTTAAAAAAATTAATTATTTTTAAATATTATTATTATTTTAAAAACTATTTAAATTGTTTTAATTATTATTATTATTTTCATCATTTTAATTATATTATTATTCTTGTTATTTCAAAATTATTTTTTAATTACTATTATTTAAATCATTATTTTTGACATTATTGTTATCATTATTATTATTATCATTATTTTCTTTTATTATTATTATTATTACTTTAATAAAAAAAAATTAATTTTATTATTATTATTATTATTATTTTAAACCTTTTATTCTCATTATTATTATTATGTTTGAATTATTTTATCATTTTTATTATTTATTTATTTTAAAATCAGAAAACCTTTTTTTATAGTTATTTTAATTTAATTTAATAATTATTTTCAAATATTAATTAATTAAATTATTTTAAAATTACTTCTAAATGCATTTAACTTTTAAAATTCATAACTAATTCATGTTAAATCGAATTTCGATGCATAATACCTTGAATTTTTAAGAAAAATGTGAACTTTAATTTAAAATTATTTTGTGGATTCAAATTTGTCTATTCTGGATTATTTTTATTTTATTCAATTATTTAATTATGTACATATTATTTAAATAATTAATATAATTAATTATTTTAAAATAAAAAAATTATTTTAAAATCTCTCTTGGTGGCTAGTGGATCTCTCATGCATATACATCTGAATTATTTTTAAATTACCTTATTTTAAAACTTATTTTTGTTTATTTATTAATTTATGTGTATTTTAAAATATTTTAAAATTACATATATTAATAAATTATTTAATTTTGGGAGATTCATCATTTGGAATTTTAAACATAGACTGAGCTTATGAACAACATTCATGTGGGGAGGATTAGTAGATGATTGGGTCTCAATCATTCACTAATCACTTCGTTAGTCTTATTTCCTTTAGTGTTTCGTAGTCCTTGCATGTGTAGGATGCACAAACACTTAGTTTAGGCTCTCCTAGATCTAAGGATATGGTGTGTTTATATTTACATTGCATTCCCTTCATGTTATCCCAAGGGTTAGTTTTAAACACTCAATTTAAACCTATTTAACGTAGTGACACCTTAAGGACAATAATTAAGGACCCGTCTAGCTGAATTAGAGAAATTTTATGAGCTTGAATTCACCTCTGATTGACTTGAAACTTAAACCCCATGAACTTAGTGACATCATAAACTCCCTGAAAATTTTTAGGAATTTTTAGGACTCATTAAACCCCTAAATTGATCAACCCTAATTTACCCTTTAATTAGGACCCAAAACTTCAGAAAATTCTAATAAATTTATTTTAAATCAAAAAATTATCCATAATATATCAAACTATTCAGAATTAAGTCCCTAATCTATAAAAATTAAAATCCCATTAATTGGACTTCAATCTGAACTTTAATTTAATTTTGACTATGAATCATCTTTTAATTAAATTAAATAATTTAAAATTATCAAAAATTCCAAATTTTTTCCAAACACTTGGGAACACTTCTTTGGGTCATTCCTGACCTTTGGGGGTGATTCCAAGCAGTTTGGAGCCGATTTGGATCAAAATCCCTAAAATAATCCTTTAATTAAATAATTTCGATAATTCATTAAATGACCTAAACTTTAAAAATTCATAACTAATTATAGAAAACTCAAAATTGGACAAACTCAAAGGCATTCAACTCACATTAAGGTCTAGTATTTATCAAAAATATTTAAATTCTAGAAATCAATTTAAATCAAAAAGTCCATAATATGGTCAAACTTAGTTCAAAATAAGACCAAAACTTTAGAAATTCATAACTTTGGATAGAAGAATCCAAATTGGGCATGCTTACAGTCTAACTGATCGGGTTAAGATCTATTATTTTATAAAAATATTAACTATTTACAAACTCTTTTTAATCAAAAATTTAATTTTGGACCCCTTTAACCTAGTGGATAGGGTGACCCCGAACCTTCTGAAAACTACCGGCTTAACTTAAATTTCAGAAAATATTGCCCTTAACTTAAAATTAACATACTAACACAATAATAAATAAATCAATATACTCTTTCTTTTAATCTTCAATCAACTAAATCAACATAATTAACCCATGGTTACTACTGGGTAACCTAGGCCTACGAGGCTATTGACTTAGCCCCAAGGAAGGTGAAATAAACTTTACGGCCTCGGTGTGAAACAAAGGTAGTAATCACTGAACCCTTAAAATATACCTAATTTAATCCTTAATATATTAATATTTAAAACTCAGAATTAAACCTTTCCCTCAGACCTACAATAAACTTGGACATTAGATAACGTCAACTAATTACCCAACTTAGGATCTATCTCAGCTACACAGCCTTTTACACATACTTAGATGGTTTGCTAGGGAATCACTTATAGACTTAGGATAGGTCGGTATTTACTTTACTGTTGTGTACCGAGTTTTTTTTGGGTTTTCACTGCTTGTTGTGGTTGAGATAATGTTGGTGTGTTTGTTTACTTTTACTGCACTCTGAGAATTGATGTGATTGCACGATAGATTACCCATATGTTAGGATCGATTTTGATACTAATCATATTTTTTATAAGTGGCCATGCTCATACAGCGCTAATAAGAGGGGCGGCAATAATTATGATTTAAATATTAACGATGTCTCATGCAGGTGCTACAGAAATTGCTCAGCCCCCCTAAATAAATGAGGGCTAAACTAATAAATTATTATAAATTACTATGGGTGCTCCAGAACTGCTTAACCCTCAAATAATTAAGAGCATGGCCAAGTGTGATTGTGATGAGTATCTTCATTTCTATATAAACTGCTTGGGATGATGTATAAACTGCTTGGGATGATTTTATTAGGATAACCTTGCAGGAGAGTCTATATTTTATTGCTTTTATTAATGTAAATCATTTGTAAAATTGGTATTGAGTTGTGAAAGTGCACCTTTGAGTGGGAATACATAGATCTAAAGGTTGGATTCCCTAAAAGGAAAGGACACCCATTATGAGGATAGTCCTTTTCTATTCATGAGTCTAAATTTCGATCACTTCATTACCCAAGGTAGAGAGAATAACCTCCCCTTTGAGAGAGAGTTTTCTTATCCACCCTAGATATTCAGTTACAATAAATCTAAGGAGCCCGAGGAGGAGGAGATCCAGGAGCCCAAGGAAGAAAAGATCAAGAAGCTGAAGACCAAGAGTATCCCACTCAAAGTCACTTGCGCGTCAGTCCTAGGTTTAGAAATCCAGGTTATTGGCAGTGGTGTCCGGCCACTTTATTTTCTATAGACCCAGGTTTATAATTAAGGGCAGTTGGCCTATGGATATTTAATTGATTAGTTTGATTATTTATTGTATTTGATCTGATGTTGATTGCGCGTAGGTTATGTACTTTTCTTAGTTTATTGGCGATCTGCATGCCGCTTTTATTTTAGCCTGGATTTTGTTAGGCTCTTTAAGGACTAAAATATTTTATATTCAAAATTAATATTTAAAATTTTAAGGTTTAAATAACATAGAAATCTAACTACTTAGGGAACTGCCAAAATCATCCGAGGTCGCATACATATCAATGCATTCTCTTTCTCCTTCTGTAAGACACTTCCCCGCCTGCGGGTAGAGTCCGGATAATCTGACCTATGAGGATGAGGTGCTGGACGTGGGGAAGCCAAGTCTACTTCTAAAAAATTATTTTTTATAAGCCTTTTTTAAAATCCATGCATCTCTGATTCAGATACTTTAACTAGCATGCATTATATTAGAAAGCAACTAAATTAAAATTTTAATTACATTAGCTCTAGAAGCATTCACCCTATATAAGTCTGGGGCTAATTAGGAAACTTTCTAGACGTCGACCCTATTTCTAAGAACTATAACCTACCCACCCATCTTTCATAAAAATGACTGGACTCATGATTTTGAAGCAACTAGGTGGTTAGCTGGCTCCCCAATCCAGGCCTAGGTAAGTCCAAGTTTTGCATTGCATTAGCTAGGACACGGGTGTTAGTGTTGTATAGAACACTAGACCTAATCTAAATCTAGGATTCAAGGCTACTATTATTTCATAGTATGCCTCATCAGTAGGTAAGTCTTCTATCATCCAGAGACTATAAACCCTACCTATCTGTGTCACATGGATGATGCCACCTCCATCCTTCTCTTCTACATGCTTTGAGTGCATGATTTATTTCTTTTCTCTAGTTTTTTCTCACTACCTTAGTCCCTCAAGATGCTGATCTGAGCCGTGCATATTGACTAAGCCTAGTTGAACCTTTCTTTCCCTTTGAGTAGGTTTACTAGTCTTCGCCCTACGTGTTGATCCCATTTAGGGAAGTATAATGTAGAATCCTTAATCGAGAGTATTCTCGGGCCCCAACTTGAGATATAATTAACCACATGGGCTTGCACCCGTGGGAAACCGAATCCCACTTTCAAATAAACCTCACTCAAGCTGATGTATCAGGTGGGGAAACCCGTTGTGATGATAAGGTTACATATATTATTACCCATCAGGGTATGCTGGTGAGAGCCACTATTCTCAATGGTTAATCATATGTGTGATTGAATCTGCCCTCCCATTTGTGATATCATCTCCCCCCGTGGGACGGCGGTATCTTTGTGTCCTTTCGAAGGTCCACAATTATCATCTAACATCTATCACCTGACTACAATCCTCTAATCATTGCTGCTCGACTATAATGCTCCGATCTCTATCACCTGACTACGACCCTTCTAACCAATACATACTGCCCATCGCATGATTATGATCCTTTGATTGACCACTGTTGTCTAAATATGATCTTCTCGCCATTATTGCTTGAAATATGATCATTCAACCTACAACATTCTAATCATTATCGTCAGGCTATCATAATGCTTATTGATATCATCACTTACCATCCCTAATAATGTTAATGCATGCCACCACTTATAAGAGCAATAAGTGTCATTTATATCAAGTCTGACTCCCAACTTCAATCGTACGAGTTATGTTGAATTTCTTGTTTTATAGTGTTCTCTTCGCAAAATGAGAAGGACCAAAACAATAGCAAATGTCTATTAAAGACAACTCTCATACTATAGGGCTCTTTCAACTTCAACCACTTAATATGTTTATTGCATCCTATCTATGTCTTCTCTCAAGGAATAGCATTATTTATAATGAATGATAAATATTAGTAGAATTATTTTAACGATGCCAAGCCCCAAGTTTTTTTTTCTTTATTGGTCTTGACACATAAAAATTATTGTGTCTTTTAAAAGTCTTGCACTCATCTATTATCACTATGTGTGCTGGATCTTCGTACAAAATTAAGAAGTTAAACTATCTATCTTTCTACCTCTATAAATATGATAGCACGCAACACTATATAAATAATGTTACTAATAGTATAAATAATGCTATATATATATATATATATATATATATATATATATATATATATATGTTGCGGGCTTGAATATACACAGCGATAGAGTTATATTCCTACATCTTAGTGTTGTACGGATATCCAGCTCACACACAGAGAACACAAAATTTTTTACATGAAAAATTCTTAAAAGGGGAAAAATCATGGGGCCTTGCCCAGGCGAAAAGATTTCACTAAATTTGAGTGAATTACAAATATTGACCCGTCCCTTGACTTAGAGGCGGCGATCAAATTACAGTAGTTTGGAGAGTTAGGCAAAGGTCTGGTGACGATTGAGTGGGAGTCCGACCGTGCCCGAGCAGAAGTTCAGCTGATGGGGAATGACCCGACAAAGGCCAGGTGGAAGTATGACGACGCTCGGCTGCCAGGTGGAAGTTTGAAGATGGTTAGTAGTGATCCGACATAGGTCGGGCTGAAGTCCGGAGGCGATTGGCGGCCGGATGGAAGTCCGGCGGCAGTCGATGGCCAAGTGGAAGTTTGGCGGCAAGGCGGTGGTCTGATGATTTGTCGGGCTGAAGAGGCCAGGTGGAAGTCTGGTGGTGGTCGGCGGCCGGGCGGTGGTCCGACAGCGGTCGGGCTGAAGTCTGGCGGTAGTCGATGGCTGGGCGGTGGTGCTAGAGCTTTTGAAGCTTCAGAGCTCTCTCTAATCTCTAGCCAAAAGTTCCCCCTCATGTAGAGAGGGGGGATTTATTTATAGATTTTCATGAGTGGCACACCCCGTAAATATGGAGAAGATCCCGGGTAGGTTTGGAGTGCTCCATTGGATGGCCCATATTGATTCCCCCAATCATAGAGCGTTTATAAGACATTTGAATGTATTAATGATATCAGAATTTGACGATCCTGGGCTCTTTGGATTTGTCTCATCAAGCCGCTCGATTCGATTATAAGCATGTCACGTTTGGAAACCGTTTGGTAATCCAAATTGTAGTTTGAACCTTCTAAAAGTGCTTTGAGCCTTTGATTTCGACCCATTTGACCTTGGATTGAGTCGAATTTGGTGTTGGTGGGTTTGTATTTTTGAGACAATCAATTCGACTATAAGTTTGCTGAAATAAGAGTTTGGATGATCCCAATTTTAATTTTGGAAATTTCCAACTTGATTTTGCCTCAAGATTCATGCTAGATCAAGTTTATTTTTGGTGACGTATTTATATATATATATATATATATATATATATACTACTACTACTACTAATACTACTACTACTATTATAAAAGGGGCTTGAGTTTCCACCCATAGCAAATCTTAGCCTTACATTTTAATTAATTTTAATTATTTAAATTAAATCTCAACCTTTCATTTAATTATTAAAATTATAATTAATTAATAATCATAACTTCATTCATATAAAGTTGTTGTATTAATAAAATAAGGATGTATTAATTAATTTGAAGGAGAAGAAGCTAAAGGAGTCGCTTCCGTTGCAAGTAGTCGAGAATTCACCTCCCCTCACCATCTGATCGTCTTCGCCTCTTTGTCTTCACCTCTTTATTTTTGTATGTTCGTCTTCGGATCTTGTTATCCCTCATTATGAATTCACGTGCTTTTAATGGGGCATTTATTAGGTGCGAGCAGTTCATTCTGTTCGAACAAGATAAGTTCGAGCGAGGCTTACTCACGATGACTGGCAGAAGTCGAGTAGACGAGCGAGATAGAGAAGGCCATAGGCTTATGTTTGTTCCTTCCTAGTTGAAACAAGAGGAAGAGAGGGTTCGTGTGTTTCATCCCTGCTCGAGCGAACCAAAGAAGAGCGAGAGTGAGGGAGGCATCATCTGGAATGTTTCTCCTTTGAAGATCGAAGATAGGGATTGGTTCTTCTCTGGAGGTCGAACCAAGAGAGCTGACGGCAGGAGTTCCATCTCGATCTTCTCGCGAACGACTTGTGTTATGGCTTATCGCTTCTTTTAATAGAAGTCCAAAGAGGAGAGCAGGGAAGAATATGTGACTGGGAGCAGAAATAGATGGGGATTCATCTTATTCCCCTACACGTATAAGCAGCCCCAACGCTATAGCCCCCGCTTCTTCTAGCTGCGAACCCGCCTGCTATAGTCGTTCTCCCTCCGGCATGCGAACCCGTTAGCTACAATTGTTCTCACTCTCGCATGCGAACCCGCCTCAACGCGAGCTCACCGCCAGCCTGACATCCTTGCAACTTCAATCCTCAACTGAGAACAGACAGAGACGGACATGGTAAAGAATGGAATTTTTTGAAGAATTAGAGGACTTCGATAATGTTTAAATATAACTTTTAAGTAAGTATTGCATTGTAGGATTTTCCTTCCGCTATGCAACTGTACAAAGGTCTCTTCTTCATTGATGCTATCTAATATTCCTTTCTCTCAACTTTTTCCTTTTCAGGCATTGCCTTCACAGTCTTCATGAATGACCACCAGCAAGGGCCATCTAGTACTTGTCCTCAAGAAACATGAGGTCAGGAGTGTTGTTCTATTTTTATAATTTGAATACTTTCGCCATTATATTGAAAAATTGTTGATGATTTACATCTTCTCTGAAGAGCATAGTGTCTCTAAGTTGATAACGTCACATTTGCATTTTCTTATGTTATCGTAAGAATCACCGAATTTTGGTGAACCTTAAAAGCTTTCAATTTCATATGTTATGAGAATAAACATTGAATCTTAGTTTATAAGGGTTTACTTTTCTCTTTACCCTATCTGATTGGAATCCACTACCACGGAAGAAAGCTTTGGATTTGACTGTGTCTAGAATTCAGATGTGTCACATTTGTCGGATTGCCGATAAGTCGTGGATTCGAGCTCACTATTTTTTACTTTTCTGATTAAAGGTAAGATTTTCGTAGATTTACATGACTTGGATGTTTAACTTTAGGTCATCTCTTAAATCGCTGCTTATTTTAGGGATTCCTTGTGTACCACTTTTTTTTTTGTTACTATTTGTTGAATAATGATCACATTTTTTGGATCAGTGTTTGGCCTATTTAGTTCAATTTATATTTTTATGGATTTTTGAGTTTAACATGAGGGAAAATTCTTATTAGGGACCTTGAAGTCTGATTTTTCCCATATATGAACGAGGTTTTGCTTGATTTCCCTACTTGGTTATAGTTCTTCTCAGGTATAACCTACTTCTGCTTGTATTAGGCTTATGAAAGGATATGTTGTTTTGTATTAGATCCAATCAGACTGGTTAATCGATTTAAAATTTACTTCATGCTGAAAAAAAAATTAATTTCATATTGGTATTCATTTCAACTGGAGTGTTAATGAGATGTTGTTTTAGTAACTTGTTATTTTATGAGAATAATGGATGTTTTCAGCTTGCGTATTTGTAATATTTTGAATATTTTAGGTGACCAAAATGTAGTCTATTCTCCCACGATACTTAGTTCTCGCTTATTCTAGAAGTTTAAATTAATGATATGAAAATTTGATCACATCAGCCTCCACCACCCTCGCCATCGCTGTGGTATTGTTGATATTACCTAATATTCTCTCATCCTCCCTTCTAGCCATTGCTTCTGTAGTATTCATCGATGATCACTATCAAGGTTCATCTAATACTTGCTTTACATATGATCTTCTTCTTATTCAATTATTTCATTTTCATATTTTGATTTTTGTTGTTTGGCTCTAAGTATATGATGTTTTGCATCATGAGTTTTTTTTATTAGAACATGGAGTGATGTTAATTCCAAGTTCTTAACCCATGAGATGTAAGCTTATCTTCAATTTTTCTATGGTAGGTGACGGATATAAGGCTTGATGATAAACACATAATTTAATTGCCATATCATTAAGTATATATCTATTTTTCATACTAAGTTTGAAAGCTAAAGGTTGTAGAATTCCAAAATGTTATGATTTCTAAAAATTGATTTTATTTTTAGCTATGTTTGATTGTGAGAATTGACTCTTCTTCTTTTCAAGAATTTAATTTCTGAGTAAGTACTTTTGAAATGAACTAATACTTCATCTCTAGCTTTGAATTGATTTTATTCACATGTTTGCATTTGCAAATATACTAATCTGCCCTAAATCTAAGTATCATCAATTGACATTTTACATAATTTTTATATGATGCTTGAGATCACAACTATATTTATGAGTCATGGATACATTCAAGCCACCTGACTACATCTCTAGAAATTAAGGTAATACATGTCCTGAGTAATTTTCTACATAACATTATAAACATGTAGAAATTGTTTAACTTCTCTTTGTTTACAGTTGGCGATTCAATATTTTCATGACCATGTTTCTCTGCCTAATCTTGTTACTTTGAAGCAAACCCCGTGGTTGATCTTTCGGATACTTTTGGAGTAGTATATGCAATAGATCTCCATAATACTATGAGGCCTAGATTGAGCAACTCCGAGAAGCTCGCGGCCTTTCTAAAACACAAGGTAAACTCCAAATCAATCCTAAAACTTTTCATTGAGTTTTAAAGCAAGTCTTTCAAAGGACTCTAAAGTTTTTCCTTGCACTAGCAGTTGAGCCTTGATTGATCAACTGTTACAGGTTAAAATTCAAATTCTCTTTTCAAGTTTTACTGATCAATGAAATATTCTCCATAGATTTAGTTGTATTTTGAATTAGTTTTGTATGTATTATGTGACCACTGATTTGTGCTATATTCTTCAAGGCAATTTTCAGCTTGCACAAATTTGTTTATGATGGACTTCTTCCTATTACTATTCTTTCAACATCTTTTCCTGCAATAGAATGTCGGTGATTTTCAAGTTATTGTTAATTTTTGAATTCATGATAAAATTTTTAAGTTAAATACTTTAATTTTCTACTTCATTTGCTGACATTGTTATTATTGATGTTTCATAATGGCTTTGGCCTGTTGACTTTTATGATGATTGGTTTTTCTTTATTATGTTAAATTTTTATTTTCTCTCTGATTTTATTGTCTATTTCATTCATATAATATCTACTAAGTTTGAATTCTTTAGTTCAACATTAATGTAAAATTTGCAAGTATTAAAATTCATTTACTATATATGAATACTTTTACTTCAAAAATCAAGTCAAAAGTTGTTCCAAAATTAATAACGATAAGCTATTGATGAAAAATTATCATTTTTTTATTGTGATCAAAGATTTTATTTTCTTACCTAATTGTAAAAATTATATATTTTTTGGTAAATATCATTTCGTATCATTCTATTTTTTTATTAATATGATCATTATTACAAATATCTTTACTAATAAATTTATTTATTCATATAAATAAATAAATATAGTATTATAAATTATAATGTTTATTTTAATTTTGCATTTTTTTATTTATGTGCACTTAGTGTTTAATTTGATTGTAAAAACATTATCTTATATATGACTCACACGTTTGTGAAAGAATATCATTTTGTCATTTTAGACGTATATTTCTATTAATTAATCTTTGGTACATTTTCTAATGTATAGTCCATTAATTTTGCCAGATAATTATTTTTTTTCTTTTGCTTTAGATTTATAATGCCAGTGCTAAATTAACTCATGGCTATTTTAAACCATGTAAGATCATGTATATTATTATTATTATTATTATTATTATTATTATTATTATTATTATTATTATTTCAGAGATTGGTTGATTGTTGAATACTCATTTTAATTAGAAAATAAATAACCTTTTTCTTATTAACTAATCTTATCTATATTAAGAAGGCACAATAGGTAGTTGCGAAGAGCATGAGTTATTCCTAAATATAATTTATCATAACTTAGAAATTTTTTCTTAAAAAAAAATCGTATAAAGATTTGGTTGGCTATGAGACCTACTTAATTTGTATATGATATGCATGGCCTTTGAATTGATGGGAAGCTTAAAGGCCAAAAAATAGAGGCAAGAAGTGAACTCTTTTTTTAAAATGGGTTTCTTTTGGAGTTTTTTGCTTCTTTGATATTGAAATCCTAACAAAGCCCATTTCTTTTCTTTATCTGACGGTAAAATATTGTCTTATGTAGATTCACGGGCTTGTAAAGGAGCATCCTTAGATATGACAATTTTTTTTTTTAGTTGAATTTCACTTGAGAATGTAGCCTATCATTTTATTTTGGTCTTTTAATTTCATATCGTAATGACTATTAAATTTTATCTTGTAATTATTCTACATAAAATCTGTGAGGCTTCCTACTCTTTGGTTGCATACTTTAGATAATTATTTCCTTTCTATTTCTTTATGATTTTCTCAACTTATGTGAGGAACTTTTCTCTTATGATTTAGACTTCGTTTGGGACGATTTTTTTGTTGCTTCTTAAAGCATCTTCTTAGTACAAAAAATTAATTTTTTAAACTAAAAAACTACTTTAAGAAGCAACAAGAAAATCATCCCAAATGAAGCCTTAGTTATGTTTGTAACTTGCCTATTTTTATGCAAAATCTAAAAGTCATATATGATGAAGTTTTATTTCTTCGTAACTTCAAAATGATGCTTTTTTAAATATATATTATTACATTAACTCACAAGTCTATAATTTGAATTGGATTGCCCCAGCTTTTTTGCAACCATATGCTTATTTCATTCAAAGTTTATAAATATGTTCATATTCATTTTAATGCATTACTAAATTCATTTTTTGCTTTAAATTTATATGCTTATTTATGCTTATCTATATCATGAACGATATGTATTATTTGACTAACACGAATTCTAAATATGTATATTTTTTGTCTTCTTTATTGTTTAAACATATATGTATTAATATTTTAATATTATTATAATTTTAAATTGTTTTAATGTAATTTTAAAAAACATGCTTCAAGCAAAAGTTGTTGTTTGGGCAAATAAAATTCTCCTTTATTTGTTGTTATTTAAATGTATTTCTACACTTCATATGGATATAATAATAAATAGGTTATATGTATTAGTCAAGTATAAGCATGATAATCTTACATGTAATATTAGCATGTAATAATTTAATTTTGAATTTCATAATATATTTTTTTATTTTAAATATTTTAGCTACGTGCACCATGTGCACGTGTATTTATACTAGTATATATATATATATATATATATATATATATATATATATATATATATATATATATATATATATATATATATATATATATATATATATAACTCATTTATAATGTTAGTAGCATTATGCATAGTTCAAAAAAATTAATTAAATTAATATATTTTATCCAATCCAATTCAAAATTTGTATCCAAATAATATATTATTAATTCGAATTAAGCTCTAATCCAAATTAAAATATTTGATTTAAAAACTTGGCTGACTCGCCTGCCCTTAATATCCTCTATGGTGTGATTATATTTATTTTTTATATATATTTAGATTAAAAAGATATTATTAACCAGTAAATGATGTGCAATATTTAGCTGTCCCGTTAACTATTGATACGTAGGGGTGTCAAGTTTTGACACGACACGAAAACCCGACTTGAACCCGACCCGGAATTTTCGGGTTTGACCCGACCCGTTTCTCAAACGGGTCGGGTTCGGGTTGCGAAAATTGACCCGTTTGAAAAACGGGTCGGGTTCGGGTTGACCCGGCGGGTTGCCGGGTCAACCCGATAACCCGTTTAATTTAAAAAAAAAAAATTTTCCCGCTTCCCGCCCGCTGCCCGCTACCCGCTGCCCGCTGCCCGCGCGCCCGCTGCCCCGCTGCCCCGCCCGATGCCCGCTGCCCCGCGCCGACGCACGCGCCGCGTGTCCGCTGCGCCGCTGCCCCGCACCCGCTGCCCCGCGCCCACGCCTGCTGCCCCGCTGCCCGCAGCCCGCGCCCCCGCGCTGCCCCGCTGCCGCGTGTCCGCTCCGCGCTGCCCCGCCGGCGACCGCCTCCGCCTCGCGCTGCCCCGCCGGCGACCGCCTCCGCCCCGCCTTCCCGTGTCGGGTCGGGTCAACCCGGCAACCCGCCGGATCGGGTTCGGGTTCGGATTTCCGACCCGTTTTTCTACCCGGGTCGGGTTAGGGTCGACCCGTTTGTAACGCGGGTCATTCCGGGTTCGACCCGAACCCGACCCGTGACCCGAAATTGACACCCCTATTGATACGTCATCAAAAAATTATCTTGATCGGGCACGAATCTCGAGGCAAAACCAAGGTGGAAACTTTTGAATTTAATTCTGGGACCATCCAAACTCTGATTCCAGCAAACTTATAGTCGAACTGAGCGTCTCGGAAATACGAACCCAACAACACCAAATTCGACCCAATCCGAGCCCAAATGGGTCCAAATCAAGTGTCTGAAGCGCTGTTAGAAGGTTCAAACCATAATTTGGATTACCAAAAGGTCTGCAAATGTGATCTACTTATAGTCGAATCGAGCGTCTCGACGAGACGAATCCAACGAGCCCAAGATCACCAGATTCCGACATCATTAAGACCTTCAAATGTCCAGCGAATGGTCTATGATCAAGGGATTCAAGATCGGCAGTCCATTCAACCACTCCCTAACTACCCTGGATCTTCCTCCTATTTACGGGCCATGCCACTCACGAAATTCTATAAATAGAGACCCCATTTCTCATGAAAATAGAGACCTATTCCTAAGGAGAAAAAGAGAGAGCTCTTGCCCCCTCGCTCCTCCTCGACCACCGCCGGAGTTTCGCCGGACCACCGCCTGACGCCGGAGTTCCGCCGAACCACCACCTGAGGCCCTGCTCTTCGCCGGACCACCACCTGAGGCCCTGCACTTCGCTGGACCACCACATGAGGCCCTGCACTTTGCCGGACCACCACCTGAGGTCCTGCACTTCCCCTGACCACCACCTGAGGCCCTGCTCTTCACCGGACCACCACGTGAGGCCCTGCACTCCGCCGGACCACCACCTGAGGCCCTGCTCTTCGCCGGACCACCACTTGAGGCCCTGCTCTTCGCCGGGCCACCACCTGAGGTCCTGCTCTCCGCCGGACCACCACATGAGGCCTTGCACTTCACTGGACCACCACCCGAGGCCCTGCTCTTCGCCGGACCACCGCCTGACGCCGGAGCTCCGCCAGACCACCATTTAACATCCTCAACTCTGCCTGACAATTACCTAGGGCCCGACATTCTACCAGACCGCTGGGAGACCCCGAAGTTCTTCCAGCAGAACCTTAGGCCTTTAAAAGCCTCTAACTTCCACCCTACGGGTGATACTTGTAGTCTGATCGCCCTTGGAGGCGAGTCAGCCCCCTGTAATCTACTCAAGTTCTAGTGGAATCATTTCAACTGGGCCAGGCCCCGTGGTTTTTACCCTTTTCAGGGTTTTCCACGTAAAAATCTTATGTTCTCTGTGTGTGGGCTGTATATCCGTACAACTCTAAGACGTAGTATTTTAGCTTTATCGTCGCGTATATTCTAGCCCGCAACAACTACGAAATGGAAAAACATCTAATATTTGGCATATTTATAGTCAAATCGAGTTTCTCAATGAGACAAATCCAATGAGATAGAATTTTTTTAACTTTAACATTATTAAAGAAATGATCTATGGTTAAGAGAATCAATATGGATCGTCAAATGAAGTGTTTTAGATTTTTTTATATTTACATGACCTACTACTCTCAAAAATTAATAAATAGTCCCCCAATCTTTACATGAAGAGGAGAGAGGAACTTAGACCCTTGGCTAGAAATTCAAGAGAGCTCCAACCTAACCTTTCCAACAACTTCAGTTGGACCTTCACTAGTCGGCCGCAGTTGTCAGATTATCGCTTAACCACGACCATCAGACCTTTGTTGGCCATCCACCTTCGCTCGACTACAAACCTCTGACTTCTGTCACTTAACTACGATCCTTTTGGCCACCATCACCGAACTATGATCTTTCGATCACCGTCACTCGACTTAAGTCTTATGAACTCTATCATCCAACTATGATCCTTCCGACCACTATCATTCAACCTCGATCACCCGACTATAATCCTTTGATCATCATTGATTGATCGACTATAATGCTCTGATCTCTATCACTTAACAACGACCCCTTTAACCACTACGTACCACCCATCACATGATTATGATCCTTCCGATCGACCACTGTTGCTCGAATATGATCTTCTCACCACTGTCGCTTGAAATACGATCCTTTGACCTACAACATTCTAATAATTATCGTCAGGCTATTATGATGCTTATTGATATCATCACTTACCATCGCTAATAATGTTAATGCATGTCACCACTTATAAGATCAATATGTGTTGTTTACATCAACTCTGACTCTCAACTTCAGCCGTATGATTTATGTTGAATTTCTTGGTTTGGAATGTTTCTTCTCAAATGAGTACGACCAAAATAATAACAAATGTCCTATTAAAGAAAACTCTCATACTACAAGGCTCTTTAAACTTCAACCACTTAATATGTGTATTGCATTGTATGTCTTCTCTCAAGGAATATCATTATTTATAATGAATGATAAATACTAGTATAATTATTTTAATGATGCAAATCCCCATGTTTTTTTTTCTTTATTGGTCTTGACACATAAAAATTATGGTGTCTTCTACAAGTCTTGCACTCATCTATTATTTGTATCTGTACTGGATCTTCGTGCAAAATTAAAAAGTTAAAATATCTATCTTTCTACCTCCATAAATATTATAGCACGAACACTGTATAAATAAAGCAACTAATAGTATAAATTATATATATATATATAACTCATTTATAATGTTATTAGCTGTTGCGTCTTGGAATATTCACGACAGTTGAGAAATATAAAGTTTAATGTCCTAATTTTGTACAAAGATCTAGCACACAGACAGATAAACAGTAGGGGTGCAACCTTCATAAAAGACACTAGAGTTTTTATGTGGAAACCCCTGAAAAGAGAAAAATCATGGGGCCTTGCCCAGTTTAAATTAATCCACTAGTGTTTGTAGTCGATTACAAATGAGGCTATCCTTGGGAGGAAGGACATGGCTTGATGTAGTAAATACATCATATAGAGTGCATTACATGGTGGGTGTTGGAAGAATCCTTGTTGATATATTCATTTGGTCAACAGGATCATAGTCGACGAGTGATGTCAGTTGGAAGGACTGTAATTGAGTGACGGTGGTCAGAAGGACCGTAGTTGGGCGATGGAGGTCAGAAAGACCGTAGTCGGTTAACGATGGTCGGACAGGCCGTAGTTGGTGGGTGACGGAGGTCAGAAAGATCATAGTGAGGTAATTATAGTCGGAAGGATAGTAGTTGGCAGACGGCGAAGGTCGAAAAGATTATAGTCGGGCGATGGTGGTTGAAAGGATGGTAGTCGACGGGTGACGGACACTGGAAAGACCGTTGTGGGGTGACGGTGGTCAGAAGGACCGTAGTCATGCGATGATGGTCCGACAGATCATAGTTGGATGATGGTGGTCGGAAGGACCGTAGTCAGGCGAAGGTGGTCAGAAGGACCATAGCTAGGTGATGGTGGTCAGAAAGACCTTATATGTTAGTTGGTGGTCGGGCAAAAGTCCGACGACAGTCGGTGGCTAAGCAAAACTAACACCTCTTCCTTCTCTTCTTTCTCTTCTCCCTCTCAATGAAGAATGAGAGGTCTATTTATAATTTTTTTGGAATGACATGGCCAGTAAATAGAAAAAAGATCAAGGACACGTTGAGAGTGGTTCGAATGGACGACCGATATTAATTCCCTTGCTTTTAGATTATTTATTAAGTATTTAAGTGCCTTATTAACGTCAGAATTCAATAATCTTGGGCTCGTTGTGTTCGTCTCATCGAGCCGCTCAATTCAACTATAAGCTTGTCACATTTGGATATCATTTGATCAACCAATTTATATTTTGAACCTTTTAAATGTGCTTTTGGCCTTTAATTTGGACACATTTGGGCTCGGATTAGATCGAATTTGGTGTCGTTGGTTCATCTTTTTGAGACATTTAGTTCGACTATAAGTTTACTAAATCAGAGTTCGGATGATCCTGGATTTAATTTCAAAAGTTTCCAACTCAATTTGCTTCAAGATTTGTGCCCGATCAAGATAAATTTTTGATGATATATCAATAACATTATTTATACTTCAAGAAATTTTATTAAATTAATATATTTTATCCAATCCAATTCAAAATTTGTATCCAAATAATATATTATGAATTCGAATTAAGCTCTAATCCAAATTAAAATATTTGATTTCAAAACTTGGCTGACTCGCCTGCCCTTAATATCCTCTATGGTGCGATTATATTTATTATATATATATATATATTTAGATTAAAAAGAGTATTAACCAGCAAATTATGTGCAATATTTAGCTGTCCTGTTAACTACGAAAAGGAAAAACATCCTGTGAGCAAACTAATTAGGGGAATAAAAACCGAGCTGACGCCTGACTGTTGCGTTCTAAGTATAATTAAGATTGTAATTATTCTTCTATTACAAAAAAAAAAAAAAAAACAATTCGATTGAGCGCGGTCACGGCAGCTTTCTGTTGGGCGGGATCACAGAAAATATGGGTTGGGAGGACGGGGAAAAGACACCTGGCTTGCGGCTGCTTGATAATAGAGCAAGAAGCGGTCATCCACTAATGGCGTCCATTGATCGGCGAACGCCATTCCTCTCTCTTGGGGATTGCCATTTCGTCAATCACTTTAATCGATTGTTCCTTGTTCGGGGTAATGACTGAAAGAAATGAGATTGATAATAGTTATTGCCTGAGTAATGTTGGAGTTGGCGTCGGTCTTCTAGGGATATTTTCTTTTGAATCGCTTGCCCTGCTTGCAAGGTGCATAAATTTATCTACCAGGCTCTTAAGGCATGGTAAGTACTTCATTTGATTGTTCTTTTCGATAATGTAATTGCTTTATGACTTCCATTGTATTATTATGGTTCATTTTGCTATCTTTCGGATTAAAATGAACTTTATCCGCTAATTGATGCGCATTATTTTGATCTACAATAGATTATGAAAAAAGAGAAGTTTCTTAACTATGTGGAAAGATTTTAGAAAAGATGAGGGGGACAAACTTCTTTTTTTGAATTGCTGAACTTGTATTTATTTTTGATAGGTTAGAGTTTGAAAAAACCTAAGCAACAACATAATTAAAACTGGACCAAAAAATATAACCAAAGATAAGAAAATTTCTTTCTTCTACAGTTCCATGCATAAACTCGTGTTGTATTTTGTAGAGATTTAGGTTTTATTTGGGACAGTTTTTTTTACTGCTTTCTAAAGAAGCTTTTTAGTACAAAAATTTAAAATTTAAAAAAAAAATTATAATAAAAAATTGTTTCAGAAAGTAGTAAAAAAGCAGTCTCAAACGAAACCTTAATTAGGGGACAAACTTAGGCTTTGTTTGGGACGGCTTTTTTGCTGCTTCTTAAGCAGCTTTCTAGCATAAAAATTTTAATTTTGACACTAAAAAACTATTTTAAGAAGCAGTAAGAAAGTCGTCCCAAATGAAGTCTTAGGCACATAAGTTTTGAAGCCAACAAGAAATTAATTAACTGAAGCATGTGTTTTCTTTGAGGTGTCTTTTAAGTATAAAATTAAGTTTTTTAACTTTTGGCTTGCCAGGAAGCCCTGTTATTTTTTATAATATTTTTTTTTTTAATTTTTTTGAGTAATATCATTTTTGTTCTGTTAATCTGTATGATTTCGGCTCTTAAAATGAGACATAGTGCTTACACTATAAGGAGGTCTATGCAATATGTTCTTATGCGAGCAGTAAAAATGTCATCTAGTCTATGTTATAAGCTTACGATGTCGTGCAGACCTCAGCCATTTAAGTAAATTAATACTAGTTGTGTGAGCAAGGCAACGGTGAAACACTCTCAGGGCAATAGTTACTCTGTTTCTAAATTCCTCAATTTTGTATGCTTTTTTCCTGTAATGGAAAATGAGAGGTTGAATGGGAAAATTTATCTTATGCGTTTTGAAGACGGCCTGTTCCTCCATCTTAGGAGACTATTTAAAGTCAAATGAGTTCTCAGTACTGTTGCGCCTGGAGTATTCGCGCCAATAGAAAAATATAAAGTTTAACGTCTTATCTTTATAGGAAGATCCAGCACACAATCAGATAAAAGAGATAGTGTAGCGTTCATAAGAGACATCAGAGTTTTTACGTGGAAGGCCTTGGAAAGAAGGAAAAGCCACGAGGCATGGCCCAGTTTGAATGAATCCACTAATGTTTGCAGTCGATTACAAATGAGGCCCTTCCTTGGGGCGAAGGCCTTAGCTTGATGTAGCAAATTATATTATATAGTGCATTACATGGTGGAAATTGGAAGAATCAATATTAACATGTTTGTTTGGTCAACAGGACCATAGTCGGCGAGCGACAAAGGTTGGAAAGACTGTAGTCGGGTGATGGTGGTTGGAAGGACCGTAGTCGGCGGGCGACGGAGGTCGAAAAGACTGTAGTCGGGTGATGGTAGTTAGAAGGACAGTAATCGGCGGGCGACGGAGGTCGAAAAGACCATAGTCTGGCGACGGAGGTTGGAAGGATCATAGTCCGCGGGCGACGGAAGTTGGAAAGACCGTAGTCTGGTGACGAAGGTTAGAAAAATCATAGTTTGGCGACTGAGGTTGGAAAGATCGTAGTCGGTGGGTGACGGAGGTCGAAAAGATCATAGTCGACGGGCGATATTGGTCAGAAAGATCGTTATCTAGCAACGAAGGTCTGAAGAACTGTAGTCGGTGGGCGACAGTGGTCAGAAAGACCGTTATCTGATGACGGAGGTCGGGAGGACCATGGTCTGGCGACTGAGGTTGGAAGGACCGTAGTCAGCGGGTGACAGTAGTCAGAAAGACCATTGTCTGGTGATGGAGGTCAGGAAGACCGTTGTCTGGCGATGGAGGTCGGAAGGACCATAGTCGGTGGGCAACGGAGGTCAGAAAGACCGTAGTCTGGAGGTCGGAAGGACCATAGTTGGTGAGCGATAGTGGTCAGAAAACCGTTGTCTGGTGATGGAGGTCATAAGGACTGTAATCTGGCGACGGAGGTCAGAAGGACCATAGTAGGCGGGCGATAGTGGTCAGAAAGATCGTTGCTGGCAACAGAGGTCAAAGGAACCGTAATCGGTGGGTGACAATTTGTGGCCGGGCAGAAGTCTGATGTCAGTTGGTGGGCCGGGCAGAAATTCGGCGTGAGCCGGATGACTGTTGGTGGTCCGACGGTGGTCGAGGAGGAGTCTGGTGGCAAGAGAACTCTAGTTTCTCTTTCTTCCTTCTCTTCCTTGCTTCTCCCCTTTCAATGAAGAATAAGAGGTCTATTTATAATTTTATGAGTGGCATGGCCAGTAAAAAGGGAGGAGATCAAGGGCAAGTTGGGAGTGATTTGAATGGACGGTCGATGTTGATCCCTTTGATCGTGGACCGTTTACTGGGCATTTGAATGTCTTAATGATATCACAATTTGGCGATCTTAGGCTCGTTGGATTCGTCTCGTTGAGCCGCTCAATTCGACTATAAGCATGTCACGTTTGGAAATCATTTGGTTATTCAATTTATGATTTGAACTTTCCAAATGTACTTCGGGTCTTCATTTTGAACCCATTTGGGCTCGGATTGAGTCGAACTTTGTGTCGTTGGGTTCGTCTTTTCGAGACGTTCAGTTCGACTATAAGTTTGCTGAAATCGGAGTCCAATGGTCCCCGGTTTAATTTTGGAAATTTCAACTTGATTTTGTATTGACATTTGTGCCAAATCAAGATAAATTTTTTATGATATATCAAGTACTAAACCTGAACACATATCTGTAGTGTTCATATTGTAAACTATATCTATTGTAGCTGAAAAGTTCAGCCAATCATTTCGACATGGTAGCAATTTGTTTAGCTCATGAAGTTTTAGTATCCGACGTTTGTTGTTCAGTGAAAAACTATTTCTTGATTTTATCGGCCACTTACATATTATTTCTAATACTTACAGGGAACAACAATTAATATCATTGTTGGTTCTCATGTCTGGATTGAAGATTCTGCTGTTTCCTGGACTGATGGACGAGTTACTAAAATCACCGGGCCAGAGGCCGAGATTCAAACGACTAATGGGAAAACAGTAAGCTCATTTAATAATCAAATTTGTTGAGAAGTTACCAACTGAACATTTGTCTGTTTTGTTATTATCCACATTGCCAACATGGCTTTTTTGACATTTCAGTTTGATTTGCATTTCCTGTTTACGTAATTCACTTCACTATTGCTTGGTTTTCAAACTATTACTAGTTTATGAAACTTGAAGTACACGCGAAAGAAATGGCGTTGATGAAAGACAAACTATATGGCAACTAAATTGTCGCATCAATGACTGCAATTAGTGATCTTCACTTTGAACATCAAATTTAAATTGTGACAAGTGACAACTTCCGACAAGTAATTATTAGATCCAATTGCTAAGAAGATAGAACATAAGCAGCGGAAAAGAGGACTTCAAAATATATTTAAGTGAAGGAAAGAGGCAAAGAGCTGTAGCGAAAGAAAGAGAGGGGGAGAGACTGTGAGAGATAGAGAAAGAGAGAGAGTTAAATAAAGAGAGAAAGAGAGAGGTAGAGAGCATGAAAGAAAGAGAGAGGTAGAGAGAGAGAGAAATTAAATAAAATTTTGTAGATTAATAATAACTATTTATTTATATAAATCGTGTTGCTTGCCAAATTGTCGCTGATCGTGCATGCCGATCTCGATCCACATTTGTGAAATTTCTATTTTCAACGATTGATAACCCTAGTTAATATGGATGTTGATCTTAACTATTTCAGTTGCCTCGAACGCACCGGCTCTGTCTATTTTACAAACGGACACCGTTTTGACAATTTTGAGTTTTGGTCTACGTGCTTTGGGTGACTTTCCTACGACGTTGCATCTTTCACCTTCTGTTTTCATTGTGCACTATTTACTCAACCCCATAGCTGTTATCTAGCTTAACAGGAAAAAACGTTGCTTGTAATTGTCAAATGGGCAACTCCAAGGGCTTGTTTGTCCACGAGCTTCAATGCTTCATTTGAAAATAATTTTGGCATATCTCTTGGAAATGGTTGATGCAACTTCAAGTAATAAAAAATCTTCGATCTACATCTGCATGAACCACAATTACTCCAGCCTCTTCTTTTTCAATTTCATTTGCTCCAGTCATTAGGAATGGAAACCAAATATATATATATATATATATCACAAGAAGATCGCAAATGAGAGAAAGATTTTTGGTGATTCAGAGATCAATTATCCTACATCAATGGGCACTCAGACTTCAACATTTGTCCAGGTTATAATTATAGGAGATGATGCACTTTAAATGCTGAAAGTCTAGCACAACCATTAGAAAACTAAGAACTAACTCTTAGGATATTCCCACATAATGTATCCTAATAATATTCCACAAATTTGCGGTCTGATCCACATCTGTAGAAAAATAATATTCAGCAGTAGGGATTAGTTCCCACAAACCTTTAATATTAGAAAGTGTCAACTTTACACATCTGAGCGAAATGCAGCATATTTGCAGGTATTTGCAGGAGATTTTCCGCCAATGCTAACTATGAAAAAAAATTTTGTTTAGGTATGACCTTTGGTATTGCTCTTGCTGAAAGGCTGCCTTTGACATGAATTTCACTTAAATCTTTTAGGTTATTGAAAAACTTTCAAAAATATATCCCAAAGATATGGAAGCTCCTCCAGGCGGAGTTGATGACATGACAAAGCTATCCTATCTACATGAACCTGGAGTTCTGCAGAACTTGTCAGCCAGATATGAATTGAATGAAATTTACGTATGATATCATCCTTATTTCAGTTAATTTAATCATTGAATGCGTCATTTCTCTAGTCTAGATTTATGGGTTTCAACTTGCCATAACGCAATTGCTTAATCCACAGACATACACAGGAAATATTCTCATTGCTGTGAATCCATTTCAAAGATTACCTCATCTATATGATATCCACATGATGGAACAATATAAAGGAGCACCTTTTGGAGAACTAAGTCCTCATGTTTTTGCAGTTGCAGATGTTGCATATAGGTAACATCCTTGGACTTCTGTATTTAGGCATTCTGTTTTCCTTTCGAAGTGTTTAATGTTATGTGGTTTTTCAATAAAATCAGAGCAATGATCAATGAGGGAAAAAGTAACTCTATTTTGGTCAGTGGTGAAAGTGGTGCTGGTAAAACCGAAACGACTAAGATGCTTATGCGATATCTTGCCTATATGGGTGGTCGGGCTGCAACTGAAGGAAGAACGGTAGAGCAGCAAGTTCTAGAAGTAAGAGTTTATGCTATTTTTTGTCTAGTAAAATTAGAAATGTTATTGAATCATTTACTTTATTTTTCAAGCTTTTGATCAAGCTGCACAATTAATATTTATTCAAGCTAAATCTGGTTCATGCCATTGCAGTCAAACCCAGTACTTGAGGCATTTGGCAATGCTAAAACTGTCCGAAATAATAATTCCAGGTAATTAATCATATTTACTCTCTGCAAGCTAATACATTTCACAATATGCTTAAAATAGTTTTGCTTCTTTCATATTCGTAGGAGTGATAAATTAATCTTCTGGATCACTAACTTTATTCTTAAATTTATGCAGTCGATTTGGTAAATTTGTAGAGATCCAGTTTGATAACAAAGGAAGGATATCTGGTGCTGCCATCAGAACATACCTTCTAGAAAGGTCAAGAGTTTGCCAAGTTTCTGATCCTGAGCGCAACTACCATTGTTTTTACCTTCTATGTGCAGCCCCTCCCGAGGTTTGCTATTTTCTTAAATTTTAATTTTAAGATGGAAACATTCCATTACTTCAATATCAAATCTTAAATATTACTAACTTGCCAGGAGATAGAGAAATATAAGTTGGGGAATCCAAGGTCATTTCACTATCTTAACCAATCAAATTGCTATGAATTGGCCGGTGTAAGTGATGCCAAAGAATATTTAGCTACCAGGAGGGCAATGGAAATAGTTGGGATTAGTGCACAGGAACAGGTATTGTTTTCATTCTACAACCTTTTGGTTTTGTGCTAGCATAATTTCCTTGTTAATGACATGGTCCACGCCATCTTCCAGGATGCAATTTTTAGGGTTGTTGCAGCTATTCTTCATTTAGGCAACATAAATTTTGCTAAGGGTCAAGAAATTGATTCGTCTGTTCTTAAAGATGAGAAGTCTAAGTTCCATCTAAAGATAACTGCTGAACTTCTCATGTATACTTCTTTTCTTTTAAGCTTTCATGAACTCAGGTTTCCCTCGTGTGTTAGACCTTAATGTGCTATATTTCAGGTGTGATCCTCAGGCCTTAGAAGATGCTCTTTGTAAGCGTGTAATGATAACACCTGAAGAAGTTATAAGGAGACCTCTAGATCCAGTTGCAGCAAGTGGTAGCAGGGATGCTTTGGCAAAGACAGTGTACTCCCGTTTATTTGACTGGTAATAGGATTGGACGAGACGCAAAAAAATTATAGTACAAAATTTAATTTATTCCAAATAACTGACGGGCTTAAAAAAATAATTGTGCAGGCTAGTTGATAAAATTAATAGCTCAATTGGGCAAGACGTTAAGTCCAAGTCTCTCATTGGTGTCCTTGATATATATGGTTTTGAAAGTTTTATAACAAACAGGTAGGGTTGCTTTCTACCAAAGTTTCAGTTTAGCTGTATGCTATTTACTTCATTGGTTATTTCTAAATCTTCTTATCATTTTGAAGTTTTGAGCAGTTTTGTATTAACTTTACAAATGAAAAACTGCAACAGCATTTCAATCAGGTAATATTCAATCTTTATAAGTTTTTCAACTTGCCAAACTCCTATTCCTTTTGCATATCTAACCTTAATGCACGATATTTGTGCATTTTCAGCATGTCTTCAAGATGGAACAGGAGGAGTACACCAAAGAGGAGATTGATTGGAGCTACATTGAGTTTGTTGATAACCAGGATGTCTTAGATCTTATTGAAAAGGTTGCAGTAATTGCTTTAAGTTACAATTAACTACCATATGTGCCTTATGTTGGGATAGTCAAATTCTCCATCCATCTAACTACAGCTGCGCATGCCTATAGTTCCGCTCACATAACCAATCTTGTTTTAATCAATTAAACATACTTCAGTGCTATAAATGTTAAAACGTATAAATTTGTTTCTAGGCCATTGTTGACATGCTTCGTAGTTTATCTTGTTCATTGCAAAATTCTCTACTCATCTGAATATTAACTTACGTTCGTTCCTTTTTGTTAAATCCCAGCCGTCCCTTGCCATTTTGATCCCACGACTAGGATGGAAATCTGTGGGAGGCTCACCTATTAAATCCTAGCCGTCCCTTGGCATTTTGATCCCATGGCTAAGATGGGAATCTGTGGGAGGCTCACCTGGATTACGCTGATCTCCTTCTATATTTAGATGGCTGATTTAGGAAGAATTATATTAGAGCAATTATGCATTATTCTGTAATTATTTGTTTCTTTATTAAGATATCTTGTATAGATCTATAAATAGAGACAAATTTGTGCAATAAAATGAAGCCTTTTCCCTCTCAAATTCTCTCAATTTGAGATGGTATCAGAGCCTTCATCACCGTTGCCGAAATTTTGAATTTTTTGTATCGTCGTGCCTTCATTGCCAACCTTCCCTTGTTTTTGTTATCCTATCTATAACCAACACATCCTTCATTGCTTCCCTACTTGATATAGCCTTCATCATTACCCTTTGCCACCGCAATGTCTAAAGCAAATTCCTCCCAAAGCTTTGACCAAATGGAGGACTCTATGGTGCACCAAGGAAGAGGAGATCTCCAAAATATGCAACCTTCCTATCGCTTAAATGGGAAAAATTATTTGAAGTGGTCTCAATTTGTGAAGACCTATTTGAAAGGAAAAAGGAAAGATGAATCACCTCCTTGGGGTAGGACCAAAAAAAGAAGATCCTAATTTTTGGGCATGGGATGAAGCAGACTCCATGATCATGTCATGATTGTGGAATTTTATAACTCCAGAAATTAACGATACTTTCATGTTCCTATCTACTGCAAAAAACATATAGAATGCCGCTGGGCAAACCTTCTCAAAAGCTCGAGATGCTGCACAAATCTTCGAAATTAAAGTCAAGGTGGGAAGCACAAAACAAGGAAGCAAGACTGTAACTGAATATGCCACTCTCCTTCAAAGCTTGTGACAAGAATGTGATCACTACAGAAGATGCGGCTATCCTAAAAAGCTTTATTGAGAAAGATAGAGTGCATGACTTTCTTGCAGGATTTAATATAGAATTTCACCAAGTTAGAGTTCAGATCCTTGGCAAAGAGGAGACACCCTCACTAAATGAAACCATTTCTCTCATTTGTGCTGAGGAAATCCGACAAGGCGTAATGCTGGAACCAAATATTGCTGAAGATTTAGCAATGGTGATAGCCAAAGAGACGTCATGGAAGGAAAGAGATAAGTATTTCTCAAAACGTCAAGACAAAGACTCCATTTGGTCCAACTATTGTAAGAAATTAAGACACAAAAGAGACATGCTAGAAGTTATATGGAAAGCCCCCAAATAATGAGTGGAATCAAAGAAGTAGAGAAAAGGGAACATCACAAACTAACACTACAAAAAGTCAGCCCAACCCAGAAACACAGTACAGTTTTAGAGAGCTCAACAAAGAAGATATTGATAAGCTAAAACAACTCCTGGTATCACTTAAAAAACTATATGCATCTTCTTCTCTTGCACTTTTAGGTAAATTTTCTATATTAATTGGATTAAATGCCTCTAGAAATCATTTGAAAGGAGTATGAATCATTGACTCAGGAGCCACAGACCACATGACACACTTCACTACCCAATTCATCAACTACACTCATTGCCCGAGTGATAAGAAAATCATCACTGCTGATGGTTCTCTTACCACAGTAGCAGGCCAAGGAGACATACATTTATCTCCCTCCCTCACTCTAAAAAATGTGCTCCACGTATCTCAATTATTCACAAACCTAATCTCTATACAAAAACTTACCGATGATCATAATTGTCAAGTCCTATTTAACCATACTTATTGCTTATTTCAGGACCATGGATCAGAGAAGAATATTGGACTTGCTAAGGAGAGAGATGGACTGTACTACCTGGAAGAGCTGAACAAATACATTATTATCAATAATGACTATTCTATGTTATCCTTATTTAATAAAAAATCTACTATTTGACTTCATCATTTTAGATTAGGACATACATCTTTTGATGTCTTAAAAAATATGTACCCAAAATTTTTTTACAAGTTGAAAAATAAATCTTTTCATTGTGAAACTTGTGAGTTAGCCAAGCATAAACGGGTTTCTTTTCCAAACAAAATTGAGAGATGTCATAACCCTTTCTACCTTATTTATAGTGATATTTGAGGACCCTAAAAAATTTCTAACATCTTAGGGGCCTAATAGTTTGTATCCTTCATTGATGACTGCACTCGAATTTCTTGGATCTTTCTCCTAAAAAATAAATTCGATGTGAGCACTATCCTTCCCATTTTTCACACCATGATCCAGAATAAATTTCGGGTAAAAATAAAAAAATTTCGTTCCGACAATGCCAAAGATTGTTTTAACCAAACTCTATCCTCCTACTTTCAAAAGGAATGTATCATTTATGAGTCTTCCTGCATTTATACCCCAAAACAAAACAAAGTTGTAGAAAGAAAAAATGGCCGTCTTCTGGCCTCCACCAGTGCATTTCTATTCCACCACAATGTATCCAAATCTTACTGGGGGGAGCCCTTCTGACCGCCACATATCTCATAAACGGACTATCTTCAACAACCTTGAGAAATAAAACAACAATGGATATCCTATCATCTTTTTACCCTGAATTTCGAACTCATAACAACCTCACACCCACAATCTTTGGGTGCACAGCCTATGTTTACATTCACGGTCGAAATAGAGGAAAATTAAATCCACGAGCACTCAAATGTATCTTTGTTAGATATTCATCCACCTAAAAAGGTTATAAGTGTTATCATCCCTCTACCAAGAAAACTTTTGAATTTGTTGACGTTACTTTTGATGAACAAAAATCTTATTTCACCAAATCTCATCTTTAGGGGAAGATTGAAACTGAGGAATATGAGAAAAGTGAGCTTGCCCCTCTTGATCTTTCAGCTCCACCTCAAACCAATCCACCTAAACCTGAAATCAAAGCCAAGGAAATTAAAGACAAAGCTATTATAGATAATACGAGGTTTGGTAAAGTGTATTCAAGGCGTACAAATCCAAATTATGCTCTAGATCAGATCCAAGAATCTGAATCATCTCCTGAAATTGAGGTAAATACAAGTTCACCAAAAAAATCTCTCATGTATCCCATAACCAGCTTTGTATCCTTCTATAACTTCTCACCTTCACACAAAAATTTTTTTGTTACACTAAATGATATTCATATTCTTAATGATATTTCTGAAGCCTTATCTAATGAAAATTAAAAAAGTGCCATTAAAGATGAAATGTAGGCCCTGAAAAAGAACAATACATGGGAGATCATCGACTTACCAATAGGGAAAAAAATCAGTCGACAGAAAATGGGTGTTCTCTATAAAATACAAAGTTGATTGTACACTGAAAAGGTATAAGAAAAGACTGGTGGCGAAAGGGTACACTTACATGTATGAAATTGACTACTAGGAAACTTTTGCACTTGTGACCAAGATGAACACCGTGAGGATCTTGCTCTCACTAGCAGCTAATTATAACTGGCATCTGGAATAATTGGATGTCAAAAATGCATCCCTACTTGGGACTTTGAGGAAGAAATATTTATGGCGATTCCACCAGGATTCAAGGAACAATCTGGGGGTAACAAAGTATATAGGTTAAAAAAAGTTTTATATGGGCTAAAACAGTCAACTAGAGCTTGGTTTGAAAAATTCTCAAAAGTCATGCTACTTAATAGTTATCGGCAGAACCAAGGAGACCATATATTATTCTTCAAGCACACAGACTCAGGGGAAATCACAATTTTATTAGTTTATGTAGATGATATCATCTTGACTAAGAATGATGAAAAGAAGAAGTAATTCTAAAGAAATGTGTTGCAAAAGAACTTGAAATCAAAGATTTTAGTAGATTAAAATATTTTCTTGGAATTGAAGTGACCCACTCCAGCAAAGAAATTTTCAATTTACAACAAAAATACATTAATGGTCTTCTTAAAGAAATAGGTAAATTAGCTTGTAAAATGCCACCAACATCAGTAGAATCAAATCTCAAATTAGGCAAAGCAAAAAAATATCCAAATGTAGATAAAAGAGTTTACTAGAGACTTGTGGTGAAATTGATCTACCTTTCCCACACCAGATCAAATATAGCATTTGTTGTAAGCATGGTCAGCCAGTTCATGCAAAATCCAAAGCAAACTCACATGCAAGCTGTAGACAGAATACTGCACTATCTTAAGGGAAACCTAGGTAAAGGGATTCTCTTCAGAAGAGACTGTGGAATAACCCCATAAGCATATACTGATATAAATTACACAGGATCACCAGTAGATAGACGATCTACCTCAGGATACTGCACATTCCTTGGAGGAAACCTTTTTACATAGAGAAGCAAGAAACAGAATGTGGTGGCAAGATCTAGTACAAAAGCAGAATATAGAGCTATGGCCTTAAGAATATGTGAATTACTGTAGATCAAGGTAATTCTAGAAGACCTAAGGATCAAGTAGGAAGGGCCCATGAAGCTAAATTGTGACAACAAATCAACAATCAGCATAGCTCACAATCCAGTTCAGTATGACAGGACCAAGCACATAAAAGTAGACAGATATTTCATAAAGAAGAAATTAGACAATGGTCTTATATGTATCGACCATGTCTCATCAAAAGACCAGCTTGCAGATATTCTTACCAAGGGACTCGATAACTCTACCTTTCTGGGACTGATTACCAAGCTGGGAATGACGGATATGTATTCCCTAGCTTGAGAGGGAGTGTTAAATCCCAACCGTCCCTTGGCATTTTGATCCCACGGCTAAGATGGGAATCCGTGAGAGGCTCACCGGGATCACGCTGATCTCCTTCCATATTTAGATGGCTGATTTAAGAAGGATTATATTAGAGCAATTATGCATTATTCTATAATTATTTGTTTATTTATTAAGATATCTTGTATAGATTTATAAATAGGAATAAGTTTGTGCAATAAAATGAAGCATTTTCCCTCTCCAATTCTCTGAATTTAACACTTTTTTCATATGATTCTTGCATAGTCAAATTTTATTTTTAAATTCCTTACATTGATACAAAATACATATTTAATATTTTCTTTAACTAACTTTTCATTTTTCTAGTTAGGAATATGAATAACTCAAGTAATTTAGTAATTTCAATCCTACGGAGAACTTATTTGTTTTCCTTTTTATTTTTTTCCCTACAGAAACCTGGAGGGATCATTGCTTTGCTTGATGAAGCATGGTATAAAAATATGCTTTCCTTTGCGATCCACTGTCTTCATTGAAGTAACTGTAGCCTTGTGTATTTCAATCTGTTTGTAATTTT
Source organism: Dendrobium chrysotoxum (assembly GCA_019925795.1). Classification (NCBI taxonomy): domain Eukaryota; kingdom Viridiplantae; phylum Streptophyta; class Magnoliopsida; order Asparagales; family Orchidaceae; genus Dendrobium; species Dendrobium chrysotoxum. The sequence continues at coordinate 74,896,455 of CM034313.1, forward strand.
CTAGAAGCTGTTTTGAAGATGCTTGAATTCATATAACTTAAGTTGAATTGTTATTCTCTTGAAAGAATTTAGCTTGTCAGTAATCATTTCAATTTTATTTGCAGTATGTTTCCAAAATCAACATATGAGACATTTTCTCAAAAGCTTTATCAGACATTTAAAACGCACAAGCGTTTTGTCAAACCAAAGTTGTCTCCAACTGACTTTACCATTTGCCATTATGCTGGAGAGGTTAGCTTAATAATTATATTGCAAAAAATGGAGCAATAACTATTACTAACTTGTCAGGACAAAGTCGGGCTTTATTTTCTCTGCAGGTTCAATATCAATCTGAACAATTCCTAGATAAAAATAAGGACTACGTTGTAGCAGAACACCAAGAATTGCTGAGTGCCTCAAAATGCCCATTTGTCTCGGGCCTCTTCCCTCCACTACCCGAGGAGACATCAAAGTCTTCTAAATTTTCATCAATCGGTGCTCGTTTTAAGGTGTGACATTCTCCCTCAATTCTGGTAACCTTTGGTGGCAAAGAATTGTGGAGATATACTTCATGTCTAAATTAAATAAGAAGCTGTATATTTCATATACTTCATTAAGTACCGTTAGCTTTTTCTGATCTCTATTATAGCATCAGATTCATGTTTTCTAACAAATACATGAATGTCTATTGTGGCTTTTGTGTTACAGCTACAACTACAATCTTTGATGGAGATACTGAATTCAACTGAACCACATTATATTAGATGTGTGAAGCCAAACAATCTTCTTAAACCTGCCATTTTTGAGAATGTTAATGTCATGCAACAATTACGTTGTGGTGTGAGTGCATATTTAGTTTAAGAATGCTATTTCTTGGATTTGAATTTTCATGAACCTATAAGCTCACTTTTAGACCATTCTAAAAATTAATATTTTGCCATCAGGGTGTTCTGGAAGCTATCAGAATTAGTTGTGCTGGATATCCTACTCGTCGTACGTTTTATGAATTTCTTCATCGATTTGGCATTCTTGCTCCAGAAGTTCTAGAAGGAAAGTAAGGTTCATCAACCTTTATGATAGAAATTTACTTATTTACCCAATTTCCTTTTTGTTTGGATATTTTGATATTTTTTGGTTTTCATGCGTTCATCTTGTATCGGCACCTTTTGCAGCTACGATGAGAAGGTTGCTTGTGGAAAGATTTTAGAGAAGAAGGGGCTAAAGGGCTGGCAGGTAATTTGATCTGGCTAAAACTCCATACCTTTTACAATCATTTACTTCAAAACACTTCTTGTTACAGTAGATATACATTGCTTCTTAAAATATAATAGCAACTGCTTTTGTTTTTTTGCCACGACATGGCATCTTATTATGCTCTTTGAGAATTTTTACACTTTAATATTACATCTGAATTATTATTCCATTTTAAAAGTGCTTCTAGTTATTGATTACTTGGCTTTGCAGATGGGAAAAACAAAAGTTTTCCTTAGAGCTGGTCAGATGGCTGAATTAGATGCTAGGAGGGCTGAAGTACTCGGCAATGCTGCAAAGACTATTCAGCGCCAGATACGAACGCACATTACTCATAAACGGTTTGTTGCAACAAGGAAGGCTAGCATTCTAGTGCAGTCATTATGGAGAAGTGAGTTTTTCTAATGCTATCTTATCTGGAATTTGATTTTAGTGATAATATTGCTGAAATCATGTCGGCGTGGTTGTAGGAAGGTTGGCTCAAAAACTGTATGAGCACATGAGAAAGGAGTCGGCTGCAATTAAAATGCAGAAAAATTTTCGATGTTACTGGGCAAAAAATAAGTACACAGGTCTAAGGGTGTCAGTTCTTGTCCTTCAAACTGGTTTGAGGGCTATGGCTGCCCGAGATGATTTCAGATTTAGGAAGCAAACAAAAGCATCAACAGAGATTCAGGTTAACTAGTTCTTAAAGAAGTGAATTGTTAGTTAATTTTTGTTGGTTAGCATTGATTGAATTGACATAATTTTTGCAGGCTCAATGGCGTTGCCACAAAGCCCATTCATATCACAAAAAGTTAAGGAGAGCTTCAATTGTCACACAAACTAGGTGGAGGGGAAGGGTTGCAAGGAAAGAATTGAGGAAGCTTAAAATGGTCGGTAATCCTTTTAATTGCTGTTGGAAATTTGGATTCAGAAAGTATGCTTGCTAATAGAATAGCGGTTGCATCAAAAGCAAAATAAATGGGCAAATTCATCCTTCAGGCCAAGCAACTCCCTCCCTCCCTCCCTCCATTTTTCCGCAAACTTTTAGTCTAAATGAACATCTGGATAATATAAATCTAACTGACACCAGTGCGATGTAGCACACTAGCTAATACAATTAAATTTGATATGAATCAATGTCCAGCTAATAGTGCACAATAGTTCCCAGATTCCAGTAAGGAATTCAAAGATACAAAAGACTAGCTCAAACTTCTATTACATTCAGTCAAGATTCCGTGAACTTAATCAGAGTGAACCACAAACAAAAGACTAGCCGCTGTATCAAACAACATCATATATTCCCGCTCTGTTTTTTTTTTTTTTTTAATGACAATTATAGCTATCTCCAAGTTAATATAGTATAACTCCCTCACGGTAACATTCACATAGCAAGAATTACCGCCGCGAGTTCTGTACTAGAAAAAGAAATTCAAGTGGCAGCTTATTTGATCAAGATAACATTTAATACGGTAAACAAAGAAAAGAAAAACAGAGAACCAGATATACTGTGTCGTTTAGGATCCCAAAGCTAGCTGAAAATGAAGACAAAGGTTACCGGAATCTGATCTTGAAATATCTCTGATGAAGGTCAGCCCGCTGACTTCGCCTGTTCAAAACAAAAACAAACAGTAGCTCACTTTTCTTGATAAAGAACATTTGGCTGTAGACTAAACAAGTGATAATTCAGATAACCTGATAGTGGTCAAAGATCTCCTTAGATGGGTATCTTGAATTAAGATTCAAACGTTTTGAGGAAATAGTCTGCTACCCAGCCTTCTTGCATAGAATTGACTCAAAAGCCTCGAAGACGTGTAAGGGATTGCTCTAGTGATCCCCATTGACGGGAATACATAGCAACCTAACTAACTCACAATAAAGACCTCTTTCCTTTGCCAGCCCTCGTCTTGGTCAACTGCCCAGGGATTTCAAACTCACCATAGCGGCACCTGGAACTGCAAGTCCCGCAAGTCTGACCTGCTTTCCGACTGGACAGGGCTCGGCACCTTCTAGTTACGGTTTAGGGGGTCTTGGCAAATTCATGGAGTCTACTATGATTTCCTCTCCAACTCACCTCTCTACTTATAGGGAATTCACCCTAATGGGGCAGTTTGGATACAGAATTTATGCAGGATTTATGCTGAACCCTGCCAAACGGGATTTGAGGAGATCTTAAAACTCACGGCTAAATAAATCCTCCATTTCGCTTTTTTTCCCGTAAATCCCGGATTTGATGAGTTCGTTCAAAACTCTACCTCAGCGAAGCAGGCAAGAAATGGAGAAGAAGAAAAGCAAACCCTAGACAAGACTAAGGACCTCCAGGCAATGGTAGAGAAGAATAACTAATTAGCTTAATCGATATAATTTAAAATATAAATAAATAATTAGATAGTTAGTAGTGTAAATATTAATTAACTAATTAATAATAGAAAAACTTAATTGATTAATGAGATAATTAATAGTATAATTACTAATTAAAATTTTCTTAAAATAACACTTAAAAATTCATTAAATAATTATTACTATAAGTAGTAATTAAATAATTAATTATTTTAAATAATAATTAAATAGTTATCAGTGTAATTAGCATTCAAATATTTTTTTTAAATAACACCTAAATAAGTAATTAGGTAATTAGTAATTAAATTAGTAGTTATTTATCAAATAATTAAGCTAACTTCTTATTATATTTTTTATAATTTTAATTTATTCATGTCATGATATTTAAAATGCAAATTAAATTTAAAATATAAATTAAATTTGAGTTTTTAATAAACTATCCATCTTAAATACTGAGTCATGTTGTCAAACAATTCACAGATTTAACTTTTTTTTTTGCTGAACAGTTTTCCCAATATATAATACCCTCAAATTTTGATAAATCTGAATTTACAGAAGTTGCTAAATCCAATTTGTTGCCAAATGAAAAATGATAATAATTTAATTTCTCCATGGGAATTAAACTATTTAGAAAATGAAGATGGTCAAAGGAAAAGAATTTTAAATGAAACAATGATAATAATTTAGATTTTGTTTGGGACAGCTTTCTTATAGCTTTTTAGAACAAAATTTTCTAATTCAAAAACTTTAGTACTAAAAAACTGCTTCAAAAAGCAGCAAGAAAATTATCCCTTAGGCTTCATTTGGTACAATTTTCTTATTGCTTTCTAAATCAGTTTTTTAGTTCAAAAATTTCTATTTCAACAAATATTTGAACAAAAAAATTGCTTTAGAAAGAGCAAGAAAGCCGTTTCAAACGCAAACCTTAATTTCTGCTGGTGTATATCAAATTGAAAGTCGTTGAATACATTTTCAGTTGGGTGAAAGTTTTTTTTTATGGTAATTTTGCTCAAAGTTGGACCTTCGCAAAATGTCTCATATTCCTTGTTTGCAGCTCCTATAAACACAAACTGTTGGCTAGAAAATAAGAACTCTTTTTGCATTCAGGCAGCCAGAGAAACTGGGGCACTCAAAGAAGCGAAGGATAAACTTGAAAAGAAGGTGGAAGAGCTTACATGGCGTCTGCAGTTGGAGAAGCGCTTGAGGGTAATTGTTTTAAAATCTACACTTTCCATAATGTAAAAAAAATGCTTGGAGATTTAGTTTTTTTCCCCACTCTGGGGGAAAAACAAGCATGAATGCTATCCTTGCTTCGCAACTATCATTTCTTGAAAGGTAGCAATGAATCGCAGATCCATTTTAGGTGGTAGCTTTTATGTTACCTGTAAGATATGGTATTTCAATAGTGAGAACTGAAGTTTCACACATTCGAAACTATGATGAGGTTATTATATCATTATGATCAATTTTTGTAACTCTTCTGTATACAGACAGACTTGGAGGAAGCAAAAGCGCAGGAGATTGCAAAGTTGCAGAGCTCTTTGCAAGTGCTACAGAATAAGGTGAATGAGACTAATGACTTACTTGCTAAGGAAAGAGAGGCGATGAAAAAGCAATTGAAGAAGCGCCACCTATCATCAAGGAAACAACTGTTCTTGTTCAGGATACTGAGAAAGTTGATTCATTGACAGCAGAGGTTGAACAGCTGAAGGTAATAACATTGTCATGTTTTATTAAGAATATATCCTAACAATGCTTACTTGTAAATCTGCTGGTTAATGAATGACATCATTATCATTATTTTGATTAACTAGTAAGTTAGTTCATTAAAGCTACCACCTTAATGAATGACATCATACTCTCTCATGGTTTCATTGTATGACTTGTAAGTTTATTTCATATATAATTTGCATGATTTTGAACATTGCATTTGTTATAAAAAAATTGGTGCCAAAATGCTTTTTCTTTCATTATTGAGCATCCTCCAATCTTCAAAATTCTATTGAATAATAATAGAAAAAAGTTCATCATTATAATATCTCTCATAACCTTCCAAATTTTCATAGGTATCCAATTTGTACATAAACCTTACCATTATATATCTTCTTCAAAGCGAACTCAAGAACTCCATACCAATTTTTTGTAACAATCTATAAGATATATTGGATGATTTTTCAATGTGAATGAATATATGAGAAAAGCCTAAAATAGTCTCGTGACTCATGTTTATCTCATTTAATCCCTTGACTAGATAAAATTAATCTAAATGGTCCATCGGTGAGTAGATTGAGATTAATTTTATATAGTTGAGGAACTAAATTAGGATTAATTTTTTTATCCCTTTTTCTGTCAATTTCCATTTGAGAAACTATTTAGTATCAATTTTTATAATTGAAAGATTAAATTGGAGAAATGTGATGCTTCAAATCTAAGTTGGTCTCAAATAAATAGTCAAGGGACTATTTTTTTACTTTTTCTTATAAATATATTTAATGAAACTATTTTCAAATTTGAGGTCATTAAAGAAACTTCGCAAAGCATGTAATTTCTTTCAGGAATTGGAAAAGGTAGATGACACTTAATAAGAAGCGGTGTTTATTATTATTTTTTTAACTATTATTTTTTATGGGAAGTTGTCTATAGCATGTGGCACATCCATTTTGGCCTGCACTTGCAAACTCGGTTTATCGATGTAGAACTTGTTCTCTATTTTGTTATTTGTTATGACTCATATTCACGCAAATAAATGAATCTAATCATTACAGTTTAATGAAAATCAGATTTGAGGCAATATTTATCATACTTGTTTATTTTGCAGGCTTCTTTAGGCTCAGAAAGGAACGAGCTGATGATTCTTTGCGAAAATATGGCGAAGAACAGAAGAAAAGTGAAGAAAAACAAAGAAAGTTAGAGGAAATTGAAGAAAAATCACGGCATCTACAGCACCATTTGAATAGGTTATTGAATATCAAACATCTTTCTTTCTATTCTTCAGCTACTTTTCAACAAAAAATTAGTCAATAGAGCAAGCAACGATATGATCATAAACTAAGCCCACTAATTTATTAATTAGTTAATTAGATAACTGTTGACCTCTATAGACATGTCACATTCGATTGAGTGCACCAAAGTAGGTAATTAGTGGACAGGTCACACACAATGAATGTCGAAGCACCATGACCACTATTTAAATTGTTCAAACCTCATCCAATTGCAAAACAAATTGCATCAGTGCATTCAGAACACCAAATTTATCAAAGAAAGCGACTCGGTCAAAAATCGACGATGAAAGTGACATTTGGAAGGCTCAATGCTTCACTAAATTGCTCGAATGACTTCCGATTGTCAAACGGACTGCGTCGATGCGATCAGAGCATCAAATTTACCTAAGGTGGGACTCTCGCAGTTGAATTGGGTGAAAGCGGTCAAAATGATAATTCAACTTTGCCTTGAGTTCGGATGGTCCCAAATTTGCTTTTGGAATTTTACAATTCAACTTTGCCTTGAGATTCGTGCTCGATCAAGATAATTTTTTGATGATATATCAAATCTATAGTACAACTACTTCAAAAAGAAATACCACATCAAAAAAAATATTGGAAACCCCATGAAAAGCCTCCTAAGAGGGAAAGCCTGTGTTGTTGAATCATAATGGCTCAAATCAGAAGAAATTAATAAACTTAGGAACTTCCTCAACATTTTGGAAAAACTATTTGGATTATGCTTTTTAACTTAAAATGATATGACTTAATGATGCAGACTACTTGCGATGAGTTAATTATTTCAATAGAGATTATAAGCCAATTAAACAAGTAATAGCAATTAATATATTTCAGTAACTTAAACAAAGATTGAATACACTTGAATCAGTAAATCAGATAAGGCAATCCATTACGCGTTAAAGTTTAGGCACAAATAAAATAACCTTTCTAATCGGATTATGCTTAATGGGGTCTTCAATAAAATTCCTAAATTAACAAATAGATGATTCACTATAAAATCCCTCACTTACACTCTTTAATTAACTAGGCTTTAGCAGAGCGTTGCATAATTCAGGAGTCAATCACAACTACAAGTAGGAATGAACTAGTAAGGACTAAGTTAAGGGGAAGAGTTCACCTTTATATGATTTGCCACTGAACAGAAGTGAGTTGCTCATCGATAGCGCTTGCAAGACTGAAGGTAATGCGATCAACGGAGTTATCAGTGTCTCGGTTGAGGTCGAAGAATGGCAAACGGAGAATATCGATGGATCCTTGACTAACGTAGACAAACCCGTGGTCTTGACCCAGGTCGGCCATTTATGGGGAGAATGACGCTTTGGTAAGGTAGGAGAAGATTCCTTGCTGCCCTTGATAGGTCGTCTCGCTAGAGAAAGGATTTACCAAGCAGTTTTCAAGAAGAAGAGAGAGGAGAGGAGGACCAGCCAAGCTAGGAGGGTTGGGGAAAATTAGGGTTCAGATTTTGGGGGTGGAGGGATGAGGAGGGATTCGAATTTTGAATCCCTAAATTAACTTTGGTGGGAGGGAATTTGGGGTTAAGAGTTTCCTAAAATATGTCTCTCCTTTTGGAAACAAATTTAGGGGACTAGGAGAGAGGGGGGTGGCGGGTAGAGAGAGGGGAGAGGGAGAGGGAGGAATTAGGGGAATTAATTCCTTTGATTTGGGCCAAGTTTGGGAGAAAAATAACTGAGGGAGGAGGCATAGGGCCGGCCAGAGAGAGAAGGGGGAGGGGTATTTAGGTTCAATGTACTTGGGTTAGAGATTAATTAATCAATCAATTTCAGATTTGATTAATTAATAGAATGAGGGAAGCTTCCAAAATTAATGTAATTAATTAGGAAGGATTTGAAATTCAAATTGGATAAATTTGAATTTAAATTTCTTTCCCAATTAATGACTTTCTAAATAAGGAAAGAGGGGATTTTGGAGGGAAGTGGGGTTGGGGAGGGAGGTGGCCGGCAGTTGGACTGGGGTGGGGTGGCTCTCGGCCAAGAGGAGGGAGGAGGAGGGGTAGGTGGTTGGTGGCGGTTTGGAGAGGGAAAGGTGGTCGGCTGGTGGGGGAAGGGGGACGAGTTGGTGGCCAGCAGTTGGCAGGGATTTTAGGGGGAATGGCCGGAGGTTTGGTGGGGAAAGAAGGATGATGGCCGATGGTGGGGAGGAAGGAGATGGGGAACCGTGAGCCCAGACTTCCTGCGACTGACGAGTGATCTGTTGCCCTCACTAAGGTCTTCTACCTCTCAAGAGCTCTCAAACTCTCTCCAAGAACACATAATGTAGAAATTTTCTTTTAAATAATCATCATCCCTTCAAATGAAGATGAAGGGGCTATAAATAGCTGAGTACATCAATAATAAACCAAAAGACTCAAATGCCCTCAAAGGCTACAAATGACGACTCCCTCAGATGAGGGTAATAATGGAAAAATACAATAATAACTAAAATACTCAATAAACTAATATATTAATACATATGATAATAAAAAATAAAGAGGTGTAATCGTGGCCACTCCAAGGTAGGATGTCCTCATCACTTAACTTCTGTGTTTTAGTGCCTTAAATAATTTCCTTATATATGGATTCTAAATTTAAGAGCTACTGAACACATGACCAATATAATCAACTTTTTTCAAACCTATAACCCTACTAGTAATAGAAAAATAAAAGTTGTTGACGGTTCTCTAACAACTATTATAGGTCAATAAAATATTTAAATTTTTTCTACATTATTCTTAGTATTGTACTGCATGTTCCTCATCTTGCAGCAAATATTCTATCAATCCATAAAATTATTAAAATCACACCTGCACAATAACCTTTTTGCTAATCATTATGTATTTCAAGATCGATTGGGCAAGCTAAATAAAAGTGTGAGCTATATCTTCTTGAAGACAAAAATCATTTATCATGTTCCTTCTTTCTTACTCTCAATATAAAAGCTATTTGGGAACATCATTATAAGTTAGCACATGCTTCTTTCAAAATGCTATTACGTATGCTTTCTTCTCTTTTTTAAAAAAAATGAAAATTTTTAATTGTTAGACTTGTCAAATTACCAACATCATCATATTACTTTTCTTGAAAATAATTTTAGATCAATTCCTTTTTTAATTGTTCACTCTAATATTTTGAGACCTTTCAAAATTTTTAATATTTTTGGAGCTATAGGATTTCTCACATTTATTGATGATTATACTGGGATAATATGGATATATCTTATCAAATAAAAATCTGATGTAAGCATTATTCTCTTCATTTTTAGTGCTACAATACAAAATAATTTCATGATAATATCAAAATATTTTTGACTGATAATACCCTAGATTGCTTTAACACATTATCTTTCTTTTTTCTAGAATAAGGTATCATATACTAATCCTCCTATCTTGACACTCCACAACAAAATGGATAGGTAGAAAGGAAAAATCATCTTCTAGGAGTCATCGGAACTCTTTTATTTAATAATCAAGTGCCAAGAATATACTAGAGAGAAGTAGGTCTAACTGTATGTACCTAATCAATAAAATACCTTCAAGAGTAATTACTTCAAAATCCTATAAACAATATGATTGAATTTTCCCCCACAAATATTTTTTTTCAAAATATTCTTAAGAAATGTTTAGGTGCATTACCTATGTCTATATCCACAAACCATATAGGGGTAAACTTGATTCTAGACCTCTCAAATGTGCTTTTATTAGGTATTCTTCCACTCAAAAAGGGTATAAGTATTATCATCCTACCACTGAAAATTTTCTTAATTTAAAAGATTTTAACTTCGAGGAGAAACAAAGTTTTTCAATCAAATCATTTTCAAGAGAACTCTCAATAATAAGATAAGTTTGATGAAATATCTATTAGGTAATATTCCTACAATACAAATGCCAAAAAATCTAGACACTGTTCCTCTTAAAGCCTATATAGGAAGGAATTAGCCCAGCCAAAATCTTCAATAAGCTCAAGATTCAAAATCGTTATCAAGTAACAATGATCAACCAATCACTATACATTCTCCTCTATATCTCATCTCTTAGTACGCATCTTTTCAAAAAACTTCTCTTACCTATAAAGTTTTCTTTACAAATGCTAGCTCTAATTTCATTACAATACACAAACTCTATTTGAGACACTTGAAAATAAGAATTGAAAAAATATCATGACATAAGAGATGAATGTTTAAAAAAAAATGACAATTGAGAGATTATTGAACTATAAAAAGGAAAAAATGGTTGAATGCAAATGAACTTTTTTTATAAAATATAGAGTAGATTGAAGCCTGGAATGGTATAAAGCGGGTTGGATAGCTCAAGGATGTAGTCATTTCCACATATCCAATCCTATGGAATTGACTACCAAAAATTTTTTTCCTTATGCTGTAAAAATAAATACGATAAACATCTTAATGATCTCTTGCAGCTAATTGATGGACCATGTAGCAGTATGATGTAAATAATATTTTATTATATGAGGATGTTGAAGAATAAGTCTATACTGATCAACCACTTGGATTTGATAGTTTTTTCATAAAAAAATCATTTATATTGATCAACCAAATGTTGGAGCGAACTATTCTTTGAAAAGGTTGGAGTAGCTCCAGTGGAGGATAAGATTAGAGAGAGTCGCCTTAGATGGTTTGGTCACATAAAACGGCGGCCTTCCGATGACCCAGTTAGGAAAGTAGAGGTATTAGATTTGACTTATGTTAAGAAAGGTAGAGGTAGACCTAAAAAGACTTGGTTAGAAAATATTAGAAATGATCTTTCTCTATTAGATTTAAACGAGAATTTGACTTTGAACCGGACACAATGGAGAAAAAGGATTCATGTTGCCGACCCCACGTAGTGGGACAAAGGCTTGTTATTGTATTGTTGTTGAACCAAATGATCTTGATTCTTGAATGTTGCATGCTTATAATCAAATCAAGTGTCTCTACAAGACAGATTCAACTAGCCCAATATTGCTTAATTTAGAACATCACTAAGGATATTTAAATATCCTCTAATGGAGTATTCCAAATTTTGGTTGTATTTATGGAGTATGACACTCTAAGAAATTATGAATAGATCTTCATTCTCTACATGAAGGGAACCCTTACCTTAAATCCAAGAGAGCTCAGAGGTTTGAAAATTTTCATAACTCCATATATCCATCGACTAACCACCATTGTCGGACAATTGCCTGGCTGCTCCTATTGAACCACCTCTCAACCTCCATTGTCGAACCACTATTAAACTAGCATTGTCGAATGACTGCCTAACACCATTGTTGGATAGCCGCTACTCGACCTCCATCATCGGACCATCGCCATCGGTCATTGTTGTTCGACTACCATCATCGGACCACTATTGCAGGGCTGCCACTGCTTAACCATTGCCATTATATTGTTGTCACTTAACCACCATCGTCGAACCATCAATGCTAGACCATTATCATCAAACCATCATCACTTGACCTCCATCGTCAAATCGCCCACATCTAACCACAGTTTCCAGGAAAACATAGCTAGATTGTTGCTTCTTGATCACAAATGTTAGATCGCCACTACCACATCATCACCAATGGACCACCACCACCCAACCTCCGTCATCGGGCTACTTCCACCAAATTGCCATTGTCAGACAATCGTTGCTGAACCACGGTTGTTTAACTGCCTCCCCCTATCTCCATCATCAAATCACCATCATCCAACGATAGCCATCCAAAACTCTTCTCATCCTTGATTGCCTCATAGGAAGATGAGTCAGCTACTCATACTCTTGCAATCTCACCTTCTGTGATTTACGAGATGGATAAATCTTTATAACCAATGATCACCTAATGAAACCATTTCAACAAGGCTAGGCTTCATGATTTTTCCCCTTCTCAATTTTTCCATGGAAAAATTGTAGTGTCTTATACATTCTCTTATTTTATTTATGTATGCGTTGAATCTTATACAAAACTAAAACGTTAAATTCTCTCTCTATTGTAGTAATTATTGCAGTACTCAATTGTAATAAAACTTCAAGCAAGATCAAATAAAGTTGAAGAATAAATACACCCTATATCACAATCATAAGGCACACAACTTTATGTAGTTCGATGAGATCCACCTATGTCCACTATTGTACTAGATCAAATAATCACTAAGCTTCAAAAGAGGGTACATACATTGAGAGATTATGCTTCATATAAATAAAGACAAATACACCACTTTATCTATGTCACTGATTGAGAGATTCAACCACCTGCTACGAAGACGAATGTTTGACATGAAGTAGATGGTGTTAATGCTTCTACTAATCTCCTTATTTATTGCAGGAGTTCAATCAAAAGCTCTTTCTTTTAATAGAATCAAACTAGAAGCACATCATTCTTCTTAAAGAAGTAGATCTCCTTTCTATAAGCACTTGAAAAACTCCTCCCTTCCCTCTAGGTTGGTACCTCCCTTTCCCTCTCTCTCCTCCTCTTTTTTCTATTTACTTGTGATTCTAGATACATTGCAACCATTTATGTTTCAGATGAAATTTTTAAAAGGCAAATTAGATTGTGGATATGATATTACCTAGAGATTTTGCCTCATTTTGCGAGGACTTTATGATCACATTCCATATTTCTTAGAAGCGTAAGCCCCTGTGATTAATTACCCCTCCCGATGATGTGAGAGAACTGTTAGAACGGTCCACTGGACCAGTCCAGCCAGTCCATATAGGACTAGCTCTTGCGGAACAGAGGCGGAAGTTCTGCCTCCTGTACGAGCTACACAAGCCGCACTTTTCAAAAGAGCATATTAGGAAGGTTTTAGGAGAAGTTTAGGAGGGAAATTTGAATGTAAGGATTGTTTAGAGATTTCCTTTTGGATTGTATGCATTAAATAGTTTGTTTTCCTAGGGTTAGGGCATCTTGAATTTGGCTGAAATTTGAGATCTCTTAGGTTTTTTTGGGCTTTAGTGGCATCTAGAGATTTGGGAGAGATAGATCCTCCTCTCGAATAGAGGATCAATTGTATCTTGTTATTTTCCTTCCGTTAGTTTGATTATTCCAATAAAAACTACTATTTTTTCGATTTTTACTTTGGATTGATTGATCTTTTTCGCTGTTTTGTCAAGATTGTTAGGTTTCACTTGAGATCTTCAAGTGTTTCGTAACAAGAACTTTCAATTAAGACTAGTTGTTAGGAGTTAAATGCTTAGCATATAATAGTAGAGAATTTTTAATTTTAGGATTGAGTAAAATCTACCGCCTTTTTGCTTAAAGTGGATGGCTGGGAGAATGATGGCAGATTCGATCAAGGTTGCATATGTCAACTTTTGAGATTCTACGACCAAACTTATCCCAACTATGTCTTTGACATAAAAAAAAATTATACATATTCAAGCACACCAAGCTTGGTACCAACAACTTTCCACTTCCTCCTCGTCGTGTATTCATCAACTCCAAAGCTTATGCCTTCATCTGCTCTCATCAACAATAAAAATATACCTCCTTATCTATGTTGATGAATCATTTTTATCTGCAGTGATGATAAGCTTCTTTGATAGTACGCCACTCAATTGGCTTCAATATTTTATATAAAAGATCTAGGAGAAGTCTCCTACTTTGTGAGTGTCAAATTCATCCCCTCCAAACAAGGTATTCTTCCATCACAACATAAGCACATCCATAATCTCCTTGGATGCACAAAAATGGTCAATTCCAAAGATGTCACTACTCCCATGACCAAGTCAAGTACCTAAAATTCTTGATGGTGTCTCTCTCAGTAATTTCTAAGTTTTGGCCTATTATTGGTGGCCTTAAGCATCTCTCTTTGAGCCAACTAAACATCCCATCAACAAGCTCTTTTAATACATGCATCAACCAACCACCAATCATTGGACCAAATGCATTTTATGTTATCTTTGCGCTATATTACAACATCAGCTCTTTCTTCATCAGTGATCCCCTCTCTCATTTTATGGATTCCCAGATGTTGATTGGGTTAGAAATATTACTAATCAGATATCCACAAGTGTATATATTGTGCTTCTCAACCACAATTTTATCTCCAAGAGATTTTAAAAATAGCATACAGTAGCTAGCTCTTCGGCAGAGGCCGAATACCATGCAATTGCCTTCCTCACCATCCTCACCATTCAAATCACTTGGGTGTAATCTCTATTTCATGAACTTATCATTCATCTTCCTTATACACTTACAATTTATTGTATACAATATTGAAGCCACCTACTTATGTGCAAATCTGATTTTTCACTCCATAATGAGACATATAGCTCTGGATTTTCACTTGAATCAAGAAAATTCCAAGTGGCACTCTCCAAATATTTCATGTTCCATCTGCCAGCCAACTTGTTGATGCCCTCACAAAACTTCTATTTCGGCAACAACTTGAACAACTTCTTGTCAAGATTGATCTCCTCTCCAAGAACTCCATCTTGAGGGAGCCTATTAGAGAAAACTTATAAAAGCCTTGTTTACAATTCTGTAGTTTTGCTATTTCTCGTTCTTTATTAGGAAGCAATTAGAGTAGGTGTTCATATATGTTTTAATACACCTTATTATTTGTCAATTATGTAATTATATTAGCACTCCTAC